>JARHVA010006304.1:17500-517500 GCA_037957365.1 Torreya grandis
AAGATAGGCTATCTCTAGGATATATGACTTCTCCTATGCATCTAAGAGATTTTCCATAGGATAAGATTCTTATCTCCAAGTGTAAATCCTAAGTAATGACTTCTCAAGTAGAATGGTGGAAAAACAGATTTTAAAGAAGTGAAAATGAATTATTAAATATATATATTTTTATAAAACATGGTTAAAAGGATGTGTTTATATATTTGGATCTAATCCTAAACTCTTCTAAAGTTTTAGTTAATAGAGTTGGCCCAATCGATCCTATTATTTAATAAATAAAGTAGTTAGGTCTTGAAATAGGTCCACTGAGGCTGACCTAATATCATAACATTTTTATATTTTAATAATAGGATAAATCTAAGATGAATTTTTTTGGTAGATGGAAGAAATAGGTTTTGGCTTAGGTAGGTGTTATTTGAGGTGGTCAATTTCTTGGAGGAGTGTGTAAGGTGTCAATTTTAGGGAAATATATAGGAAAGGTTTGTGTTGGTTTTAATTAGTGGTATAGGGGAAAATAATATTGTGAATCATCAATGGTATACCCATCCATGTTTGGGTTCACCCTTTAAGGTCTACACTCAAAGAGATAAGACTTGATGGGTTCCTATAAGAGATAAAGCATCGGTAATTGATAATGTTTAAAAATATTGTGTGTATACAAGATGCTTGTTCATTGGATGAAAAGGTAAAAAATAAAGATCAAATCATAATAAAATACTCAAGGAATGGTAAAGACCCATGATAAGTTTAAAAAGTGATCGTTAAACACTAGCACTGAGGTGGATAGTAGTGCACTACGATAGTGTCCAAGACTATGCTAGTGTCCTAAGACTAAAATGTAGAGTAAAAAAAGTGGAAAATAGGGAAAAAGTCCCTTATTGCTATGATAACATGATATAGTACCACTATAGGTGTAATAAATAAGATAAACAACTCATAAGACCTTCTTATGAAATAAAAATAAAAGACATAGTACTTGTGTTTGTTTGACCAAATTAGGTTGTGTACACTTAGGTTGTTTTATGTCTATGTAGGTCTGAGATAGTGTTTAGGTGATATAAAAGGATAAAAATGGACTAATATATGCTTAGATCAAGAACTTGAGTGTCTAGATTAGCTAGATGAGTTCATTGGGATTTATATGCTTGAGTTAGAGAGATGCATCTATTTATTATAGATTGATCTTAGTGGATTATGCCTTATCATTTTTCCAAAAGTATTTATGTCTTCTTGTAAACTATCTTACTATGTGATATCAATCACTAATATATTCACAAATTCCAAAAACATGTCTCTTTATCTTCAAATCTAAATTTATATTTTCTACATTAGTTTAATCTTAAAAATGCAAGAGAGGTATGGGTTGAGATAACACCAACCACTCCTCAATTAATGGTTAAGTGATACCTACATATCTAATACTTTGAGGAGGGAAAAATAATTGCATATAATTATTTCCTTTAAGTTAATGTGTACAAATCATGATCCACTATTATGAATGCATCATGTGATCTAGCTTTCAACACTTGACAATGGAAATTTTGACCTACCTAAGATGCTTTAGACTTGGTTAGGGCCCGCTCCTTATGAATTATTTCCTATTTAGGAAGTTTAGGGCAGCAATCCTTCTCAATGTGTATATTTGATAAAATATTTTTTTATAGTGATAGATGCTTTACAAATAGGGAATAGGATTAATATTTATTTATATAAATAGATAACCTTTTCTATAACTTCCCATTTCATTGACATGTGAAACATACATGTCGACCCACTAAGATTATTTGAATTTGTAAATTTATTTTTTATTGATACATAGATGAGTCCAGTATGGATGGATGGTTTAAAATTTTTGGAGGATTTTGGGAATGTCCAAAGGTGTCTAGAAAGTAAGAATAATTATTTGGTGATCAAGAGACATTCTATTTCACCCTATATTTAATTTAAAAACTAATAATAAGTATGTTATACATGTGTGTGTGTGTGTGTGTGTGTGTGTGTGTGTGTGTGTGTGTGTGTGTGTGTGTGTGTGTGTGTGTGTGTGTGTGTGTGTGTGTGTGTGTGTGTGTGTGTGTGTGTGTGTGTGTGTGTGTAAAACATGAAATATCATAATGTTAAAGATAAAATATTTAACTATTCTGATTTTGATAAATTGATAAATATAGAAAGTTGCTATTTTGGGGAGTTAATAAAAAGAGATATAATTAGTTTTTAAAATGACCTTGATTTAATATTCTAATTATTTGACTATGAAAATCAAAAGAATAGGTGATTGTCCAAGATCAGTATTATAATTAAGAACAAAAATATAATATGTACATATTTTTTGTAAGTGAACAGAGATACAGTGTGCTCTAGTATATTGACCATAGACTTGTTTCAATTAATTCTGATTTATAGAAGACATAAAAAAATAGAGAAATTAAGAATTTGAGAATGAAATATTAGATGTAGAAGCACAATATGCTTCTAAATAGGTCTATTGTAGGAGGATGGTAGCACAATGTGCCTGAGTCCATTGATTGCAAACTTATCTAGGTTGATGGTACATATAAACTGATCAGTACACCTATTGCACTTTTAGATGATGATAGGCATTATATATCAAACTTAGGGTTTGGATATATATAAATCATTACTTTTATTCTCTTGCTTTTGAGACCCTTAGTGAACTTTAATATATTTAAAACATGAAAGAAAAAGAGGAGAGTGTAATGGGCTAAGCTATCCCCAATCACCCCCTTAATGATTAACCATTGACTATGAATTCAATACTCTAAGGATGAAAATCAATCCAACATAGTTATCCCACCTAGAGTCAATGTAAAATTTTATTTATTTGACTATGTGTATGGAGCTTGGTGATAGTTTATATAATTGGAAATTATATTTCTTGACTTGTTTTATAGGGATCTTGACTTGGCTCATGATTTCTCCTTTTGAATAATACATAGTTTGGGTAAAATAGGAAAATTTTGATTAATGATTATAAATATTTAAACTTTTAGCTATAAAATTATAATTAGGGATAATGAATGACTCTTAAAATTTATTTATAGGTGAATATTTTGACAATTTCCTTTAATTATCATTATGAAACTTGCAGGAAGAACCAAAATAATGTTTTCAAGTTTGGAAAATGATGCTTATTGGGCATGTGATGCAACCACCCAAAAATGTTAGGGACATGTGTCCCAAAATAAAGATATTATGATATTTATTTTAAGTAATTGAGAAATTGACATTTAAGGTTATATGTAGTGATAGTTTTAAAACAAAGGTTCTATTTCAAATATATTTAAACAGCGTAGAGGAATGGAAAATAAGACTCATGTATTTGAGCTTAATTAATTTGGTTTGGAATGTGTCAAGAATTATCTTTGTAAAGTACTCCTAACTATATTTATGTGTATGCACATCACCTATCCACCCCTTACCCAACACCGCCACTACCCCCTTTATTCTAGAAATGAAATATAAATATTAAAGGATAAATAGTTGAACCTAAGTGTGTATAACACAATTTATCTTTGATCAGGTACTTCAATTATGTAGTGCACTCAAATTTAGCAAAAACTGTAATAGCTCATGAAGGAGTCATTTTGTTCATTTAAATTTATTAAATTTTTAATTTTTAAAAATTGAAAAGAGATTAAGGAATAAGTACACTTATATTTAGTTGAAACCCATTTTCCTTGTAAGTTTTAATTGATAATGGATAATTGTGCCCCCTTACTAAAGTACTTCCAATAGAATTTGAGTTAGTTGTGAATTTGAATAAATAATCAAGATTTTGATTTGGAAACTCTAATGAATATGTAATAATACCAAATTTACTAAACCAAAAATGTGGAACCATGTTAGGTTCACTGTAACTGATGCCAAGGTTGATGAGTGTCACTAGAATCAAAAATACATCACCCACATAGATTCGAATCACACCACTATAAATGGATTTATATTCCATTTTTATCGATTGAATGGGAATAAAAAATATTCAATCCACCATCATGACTAAGTTACTTATAAATGTTTACTTGAAATAAATGTTTTGCCTTTGAAATTGCATATTTTCTACTTGCACTTTGAAACTTTGAAACTTTTATTTTTTACATATTCCACTAAATAAAAATGAGCATGAATCAATATAATTCCCTCTCTAAATATGAGCCAATAATATATAATGATATTCATATAAATTATAATTTTAATTATACTTTCAACATGTCAATTTATTCTTGTAATTTGTTTTCATATTCCCTTACATATACATCTAAGTGTGTATAATTATGTGCTTTGAGTCTTTTAAAATTGAGTGCATATGCATGTCATGTATTTATGTAATAATATATGTCATTTGGTTAGTTTTTAAATCATTTTGAATCTTTGAAAACCTATACTTTGTTATAGAATCTAAATTTTGAATTAATTTGAATATTTGAAAACCTATACTCTATATTTTTTCAACTTGTATTTTGTACCAAATATGTTCATGGAGAATTGGATCTATAAACAAATCCCATTATGATTCCCCCATTTTGAGATGAGGGATGTAGCATGAAATTCACTCATCTTAAAAGAAGAGTTAATTATATTATGTGATAAATATATGATTATATAAGATATTTTCAACATGTTAGATAGGTATGTTATCATATAATTTTCATTTTCATTAAAGCATGTATGTAATAGATTGAATTCAATGCATAAAAAGTGTCATGTCTAGATATATTTATCAATGAATCATGTGGTAAAGTAATCATATTTTAAATTAGATTGTGTCAAAAGAGTGCATGATAGGAATCTTGGCACCACTAATCAAGATAAAAAATCACACAAATACACCACACAATAATGTCACACAATCTCATGTAGTAAGATAAAGAGTTACATACAATATACATGTTTAAATTATAAAACAATAAAATATTTCAGCACACATAAGGCCATGGTCCACAATTAATGTACATGTTCAAATGTTGCACATACCAAACAATGATCTCATAGATATGATCAAATAATTTTCACACAAGGGATAAGGGCTACACATAATAATCAAATAGTGTTAAAAATTTTATGAAAGGAAGAAAGTAACATTTAAGGAGCATAAAAAAAGTAAAACTAATCTATTCCATCCACATGTATCAATGTCATATTTTTAAGCTAGATATCACACATATGTAGCATAGTATAAAATATGAGTGATTTAGCAAGACACTTATAAGATATGTAGAATAACATTGAATTTTAAATCATGGGCATGTACACTAAGTATAAGGGAATTCTAGCATCTAATAGTGCATATGTAATATATGTCCTACATCATACTCAAATACCTCATGAAATACATGTAAGTATATAAATTAATATGCTATTTACCATCATATATGACAAATAGCCTATGTAAAGAAGTAATTAACATCTCATGTCATGATTAGGTCCTAATTTTATATTTATTTTAAAATATTTTTAATGTTTTTTTATTTTTTCAAAATGCGATTTTTTATATTTTTTGATATAAGGAAAGGAAACTATCCTATGTTCTCATAAATGGAACAGTCATAGTGCATTCCTATATCATATAGTTGAATCTTGGTTTTCTATGGATGAAAAGTGTTATATGTAGATACATATAAAGTTAAAAAATTAGTGTTGTATCATAACTATCATGATCACTACTTATAAAATTTATTACCATATGTATAATTGGATATGGTGTAGGATTTATTGAAGTATTTTTTATAACTATCTTTTTTTAGTATGGAACATCTTGAATTATCTTAAAATTTGTCTTAAGATGCATATAGGTGGTTTATACTTATTTTATACTTGATACACATTTTGATATTAAGCTTATTGAATAATAAGGTATACCTTTATCCTCAGATATTTTTGTATAAAAATATTGTTTATAGGTTCCATAATTGAATTTAAATTATGCAACAAATACCTAAAAATATTAAGAATGACATGAAGAGGACTCTAGTGTAGAATATTTGTGCTTTAGTGATGAGGAATTGATCAGCAATGATAAAGAGTGAGTTTTGGAATAAAAATTTGACATATCCCAAGAAGAATATGAGGGAAAGGAGACTACTAAGAGAATTCTTAGTTCCAATTTATATGAAATGTGTGCTAATGTGTCCCACTCTAAATCAGAAGGCAAATTCCAATACATTACAGATATGGGTGATATAAAAAAGATTTATCACACAAGAAGAGGAATGAAATCCAATATAGTAGGTAATCCCTTACCCATTTCTTTAAATAGGTATCCCATGTCTAGAACCACATGTGGATATAATGTAGTATGGTATGTTACTGATGGGAATTTAGACTTAGATTGGAGTGACAGGAGTTGTAGGACTAGTAAAGACCTAGAAATCACTCCAAGTGGATATAGGACATGTAGTAAAACTAATTAAAATATTTGTTAGAGGTGTGCCACCAACAAGATTAATTTAAGGCTCCTACGTGGCTTTAAGTAGTGTTCCAATAAACAAGCCCCACATGTGCCTATTATTCCTATCTATGTGGAAAATGTACTTGCACCGTATATCTATTATGGAACGTATTTGATCTTATCAAACTATAATTAGGTTGATAATGTTACCAATCAAGTTCAAAAGTGAAAACTCATTTGAAACTCAAAGGGAGTAACTTTGTTGGATAAAAAGGCAAGCTAGTTTTCCACCACTCTACTAGATCACTTGCATATATAAGATAGGAATTTGGAACCCATCTAGATGATCATGGACTATGATATACTCAAATATACATTCCTAAAGGAGTTTGACATACACAAATTGGATTATCAAATCATTGTTGTGCTCAATAATATCAAGCATGAATTGATAGAGAGCATCCAAACATATTATGTTAGGTTTAAGACCTTGATGTTTAATTTTTCTTATGAGATTCACCCTATGTAACATGAATAATGGTTCATTATAGGGTTTATTGTGTTTATTTGGTCCACCTTCTCTATGATGACATTTTTCAAACCGAGAGAAGCACTTGAGGCATCACTAAAATTTAAAGTGGTTAGAAGCATTGACATAGGAGTCATCTTGACCATGGATGCATAAATTATGTTAATGGCATTATTATTGCAAAAAATAACAACCATTAATGTGCATTACACATACACTAGATTAAGGTACATTGAGTATGAGGTGGAAAATCATAATAAAAACATTTTATCAAGGCATAATGTGTGCACCTTATTAACATAATGCAAGGTTTTCCATAAGGATGATGACACATGTAACTATCCTCTTATATAATGTTTAACCCAGACTAAGGTGTCTCTATACTACAATATATGTGACACCTCCACCCACAATAACAAGTAATTTTGGGTTATTGATGCACTCCATGAGGTTTGAGAGTTAGGCACATGACATATTCCCATAATACCAACCAACGGCCATTGAACCAAGGCTATGGTGATAATGGGAAATAACATGGTAATAGAGGTAATATTGGAAGATGTGGGTAGTTTTCATAATACTCTTTTTATAAGTGAGGGTTTTCCAACCACTACTAGTGTAACTAGCCTAAGTATCCTACCTATGGGTATTATCTTGATGCACACAAGGTCGAGGAATGCCTAAACCTATATGTCAATATCACAAAAAAGGTTAAGATGGAGATATTCACCGAGATCATAATATGTGCATGTAACCCATACCACTAAATATCCAAGGAATAAAATAAGAATAATAATGTTGGATCAAAAGTGAATACAATTACCTATAGTGGTGTTCCTACACAACCAATAATATTTTTTTAGGAAAATACTAAGATAGGATATGATTCTATGAAGATAGAATCCAAAGTAGAATTCTCTAAATACCCCATGGCACCTTATCTATATAACTTGAGCCAATATAAGGTGTTTTATGAAGCCATGTATATTATTTATACTTTGACAAGATTGAAAATGAATGGCTCCCATGCTTAAGAATTTCTTGGCTAAGTATGAGGATAAACAATTGACCAATGTACATGTACCATTTCTAGGAGGCCATGATAAAATAGTATCATAGAAAAAATTATATGAGCATGATTTATTCATTGATGCAAAAATAAATTGTTATTTATTATGTAATATATTAGTGGATATATGTACTAAGGTGAATATATTCATAGGTGATACATGGTAAAATATTAGAAGCCTCATCCTACAAACCTCACTTCATGTTTATGGAAAAAACACTAGAGTGAAACCCATGGGAATTATACCCAGTTCTTACATTGAGATAATGGATGTCAAATTTTGTACATTTTAAAGTGATAGATCTGGTTGAGGTTGATAATTACATAGTAATGCTTGGGATACTTTGGTTTTATGCCAGTAATGTATACATGTGTTTTTGTGATTCCACTGACAACCAATCAAGGCCCACCTTACATGTAATTTTTTGATCTAATGGATGATTTTAATGATGTCTAAAAACTTAGATCCAAGTGGTAAAAATATCTTGAGGTGGGACTAAACTCAATCTACCTCTAATACAATAAGTATTATCGGTGACCAATGGGTGCATGACTCATATGAGATCATGAGAAGAAGGTGAAATGTATTTTTCTTAAACCTCCTATTTGAAATTGTTTACAAGGACATGTGCACCAATGAAAATATTTATTATAAATTAATTGGCTGAAGATGTGTGATGGTGTGGGCAAGATGCCAACTCTAGAAAGTGTGAAAGGTAAAACATGTCACAATCAAGAACCCTCCTAGTAATAAGTAGATATAGATTATAGGAGTTACATCCAAAGAAACAAAGGTGATTGTGATAAATTTCATTAGCCCATAAAATATCCTAGTCCCATCCTTATGTGTTGCATCCATAAGCCAACCCAAGAAACCATAACCAGTTAGAATAATCTTGAAGAACCAAAAATAGTAGGTTGAATGGGATGTGAAGAATAATCAAGGAAAGACTAAGAATAAGGCCCATGAAGTGATATGGAATTTTTTCCATAATAAGTGAAAATTTTCACTTATAGGATCCCCCACTAGTGATATTTTTGGGACAAGAGAGTGTCATATACACTCATTGACACGTAAAATGATTCATTGGAATTTTAAAGGTTACCAACTTAGGCCATATTTGGTTGGGTAACACTTTCACCATAATTTAATAAGGCTTTGATCATTTACAATTTTTAATTTTTCTATTTATATAATATTCTAGTTATTTTCTAAATGTGGTAGCTACATAAAGTTTAAAATAATACATGTGTGCCTCGTAAGTCTAGTTAGGTGAGATGATTGAGGGATTTATTTTATAAACATTATGTCAAATGTATAATTTTATGGGTGAGTATTTTTTTGATTAAAAATGGTAAAAATTCACTTTTTAAAAACTAAAAAAAATTAATACTTATGAAACCAAGACCCCCAGTGCCTTGAGATAAAAGTATCACTATATTGGAGGACCAAGTGAAAAAGTTAGTGTAGGATGGTAGTGCCCAAAAGATATAAATAATGGTGCACATAGGTATAGTTCATGGTTATTAGATATAATATGTTTAGATAGTTAAATAAAATATGGTGTGTAAGATTAGGATAACATAGGGACATGTGCAATAAGTGCACAAAATAAATATAGTTTGCATGAGGATTTGGTGTGTATGAAAAGTAAGGGGACACCATGAAGTGACAAGTATGGAAACTAAGGGAAAAGTAAAAAATGGTCAACTCACTAAATATAGAGATGAAAATTTAGAAAAAGAGTAACAAATATAACATATTTAATTGTTGTTATAGTTGAGGGGCTCGAGGTATGAATCAACCATGCCAACTATCAGAATTAAAAGGCTCAAGGCATGAATCAACTATGATACCCTAGAATAGGTGTTTTAAATGTGTGATATACATAATAGGAGGGTAAATTACAACTTGTAAAATATATAAATTAGTAACCCAACCCCACATCTATAAATAGGGCAATCGACTCATGATAAAGGTTGTTGAAATAAGTTGTATTGAAATTAGTTGTTGTGGAAGTACGGTTGATGTTATTGAATTTTTATTTGTAACCAAAAATACTATAACATAGATATTTTGAGTAGATTATGAGATTATTAGAATAATATATATTGAAATTAAGAGTCAAGACCTCTTTAAGGAAGTTAAGGAGACCCTGTTATCCAACTAAATGACTAATCACCCAATTAGTTTTTAATTAAGGATAAAGAAATTTATTGATTGAATATATTATAGGTGTGTGTGAGAATAAATAAGGGTATTATATTTGAATCCCCTATTCATATAACACAATTAAATAAGGGCCTACAAGTAGTATAATGGAAGAGTGCAAGAGAAGTGGTGTTGACTGGTAAAAGCACCAACTGGTGAAGTAGTTATGCATATAATCTTCCAACCAAAATTTTGGATAGGAATGTAGACACCAATATTGTGTCAACCCCCCCTTGTTCCATTTCTAAATGTTAACACTGCTAACCCACACCTTATTTATTTTAAAACTACTTATTTTAGATTAATTACCTCACCACGACACCTCACCACAAAACCTCACCTAGACACCTCACCCTAAGACCATTTCTTAGCCTATGAGTCAACCTAAGACTAAGTCTTCCAAATATTAACTACCCATGACCTATTATCACTCCATCTTAACTCCCTAACCAACTCTCATGCCTCATAAGCCCATGTTTTGACCATTCTCCAATGAAAAAGGCACTTGACGGGTGGAGGAACGAGCAAAGAGCTAAAAATAGCCCTTTTACCTATTATCCCTTCATAGACATTAGCCAACCCTTGGCCAACGCCGGTGGGATCACCAAAGTCAATTACATAAGCCAAGCTCTAAACATTGAGTTACCCCCACCTCCTTGTAGATTGACATACACACTCTGAGACCTCAAGCACCAGAACTCGACTATCGTTCTCCTAGATAATGAAGCTCTGCATAAGTCATTCCAGAGACTGGATTGAAACATTATACAAGGACCTCAACATCAGCCATAATAGGAATAAGCATTCTAACACCTCTAGTTCTTCACTTAATAGAGCTAAGTATTTTGGTTCTCATTTTAGTATTTTAGAATACATTGTTAATTAGTTTCCATTTGATATTTTTAAATACTGTCAAGAGACCTGACTTCTTTTGAGGAGGGACTGAAGGCCTTCCCCTTATTATTAAACTCTTTTCACACCTATCCTCTACCTTTACCCTTCCTCAAACCCCATTCACCTTCCCTTAACCCTGCACCAACCTCTAAATTCCTAAAAAAATATTTTGTCCATCACAGAAATACCCTAAAACCTATTTAAGGCCAACTGCCCCGATCGACCTTGGCAACCCAGCCGACATCGGCACCAATTACCAACTGACCTTGATAGACAAACTGATGTTGGTGACTATATTCTTGACTATCAAACTAGAAACCTATCCAAACAACCCATAGACCAAACAAAACCTTCACCCAATATTTTTTAAAATTATGAGACTATAGAGAATAGGTACACAACATTCTACATTTCCATTTCTTTAAGTGTTTTATCATTTCTTTTTATGCAACATTTTTATCTTTAAATAGTGGACTGTCATCCCTCAAGGAGCTTTACACTTCTGGGACCGAGCACGTAGCTTGACAGTCCATCATATCCTCCTCTAACATTTTTCTTTTTTGAGTTTCTTTCTTACTGCAGGTGTTTCCTCCATAGCCAAAGAGGAGCTCCCATAAAGATTGGATATGGTGTGCACTAAATCCAGGTAACATCAAACCCAAGACCTCTTAACTTTAGTTTCTTCCTCTTCTAAATGAATTAGCAAAAATTTAGAGAAACACTTTGGCACGCCGAGTGGGACCCTTGGAGTTTTCCTTGGGATCATTCTTCTTCTTTTAAAAAATCAAACTTTCATATAGATGCATTAGAAAAATATTCTCTTCTTGCATCCCCTCTTCTCTTTTATCTTTTTGTTTCGAAAGGAAATCATTAATAGAAGTTAAAAATAACATCTCTTTTTCTTCTTGTTACTTCTTACATGCATCATAGAGTAGTGAAAAACTCATACTCTTTACCTCTTCTCCACTTGTTTGCATTTGAATAACATATTTTGATTTGGGTTAAAAACTACTACATTTCATTCTTGCTTGGATGCATACTTAGCCCACTTAGTAATTAAACCATTATGAATGAATCATAGTGCACAAAAGTTACACAACCAAAACACAATCACTTCAAATCAAACACATAAACTTACTTGAGACAAGGCCCATCTAGGATTTCATCACCTAGTGGATACCTTACCCCACCCAGCAATCCTACTTGGATTTCACCACTAAGAAGAGGACCCACTCTATTCTCTAACAGAGTATAAACTATAGGGAAGGTATATTTTGGCTAAGCAGCCCAGCTCGACTCTAAGTTCGTGAAGTGAAGGGAGTAAGCCCTAGCACCAGACCACGTACTAACCCTAACATAGATATTTTTGAACACCATAACACAACCTAAAACCAGCCATATACTTCCTCTTTAGGACCTATTCTACAAGCCCAACTCCCAACACATTCTCTTAAGGCATAAGCCACCACAACTTTAAAACTCATTCTTAGGAATCTAATGTTTTAGAGGTTGCTTGCCTAATCATCTATTCTACTATTTTTATCTGAGTGTTTGAGCTGGTATGGTCGTACCATTTTGAATTCTAAAATAACTTAGAATATCTTCCTCTTTTCAAAAACTATCAATCTTCTATGTTTCTAGAATTACACAAAAATTGACATCAATTTTTCCACCGACGTCGGCAATAAAACATTCAACGACATCGGTTAACTGACTGACATCGACAACATTTTATAATTGATATCAGTTAAACAACTAACATCGATCACTATCAACAAATAAAAAAATCTAGACAGCAAGCTTAAAACCCAAATTTCTTGTTGTTTAACACAAATTCTAGTTTTTTGAAACTAAAACACATAGTTTTTGGAAATTGAACCCCTTTTGCCTTGAATGGTCCTGACATGCAGTCAAGCCAAATATCTTGTTGACCACCCAAGTCAACAGCCACTCCCACCTTCGCCCTTCGTGCCAAATCATCTAATGGAGTATACTTAAGACACCGAGCATACTCTTATCCAACCTACCCCCGATCAACCTCCTATTTTTCCTGAAGGGGATCAATATTTTGAGAGATTCCTTGACCACAATGTCAAGGATCTCCAATATTATCTCACTAGAAGCCAAACATGATATCCTTTAGGTACCCTATTTATGTGATGCCAACTTCTTTGGTCAAAGTGGCAATGATATCAACAGCCTCTGCTACCCAACTTATCATCACTCAGGCCACTACCTCGACTAGTAACCCAACCATGGACAATGTTCAAGATTTGGCCTCCCCTTTTATCCTTTCTAGCCCTACCTCCATCGAGATTTTTGTACCCCCTCAACCACAAACAATTCAACCAAGTTTGATACCTTTCCATAACTTGATTGTCTCTATCCCATCCACTCTTGTGCCTATAAACATGAGAGTGACCACCTATCCTTTAACTAGTGTCACTGCCATTTAACCACCCTTGGCGGCATCTAGTCAAGTTGTGCCCTCCAACTTCATGGCACAAGTCCCCGCAGCCTCGACATCAGCCAATATAATGAACTATCAGTATGTTACACTTACACAAATGTAACCAAGTATGACATATGCCCCTTCCAACACCTTCTAGGTACCCTATAACTTAAGGGGTGGCCTTCATGCCAATCCATATGTCAATATGATTAAGATGGTTATGGATAAGATGTCCAACCTTGAGACATCTATTTTAGGTTAGAGGAGTTCTTTTGTATGAACAAATATGCAAGGAACCTATCCACCCTTCAGTTCCTATTTGACCATACCCTAGCTAGTGGTAACTCCCAAAATTTACTCACTTTTAGAGTAAAGAGGACCCACAACAACATCTGTGAGCATTTAGACATGCTTGCTACCTCATAGTGCATGATGATGCATTACTGCTTTGCACATTCCCTATGTCACTTTCTGGCACCGCCCTTGACTGGTATAGTTCCATTACCAGTGATTCTCTCTTTACCTTCATTTAACTTGCTCAGCTATTCCTCAATCATTTCTTGATCAATATTACCAAGAAGGTCTCCATCACAGACTATTATTCCATTAGACAATTTGAGGATGAGTCAATAGCAGACTTCATTGCCCATTGGAGAGGTTTGATTAACCAACTCTCCTTCTCACTACCTCAACCTGAGCTCATTGAGCTCTTTAAAAGAGCATGTGCCAAGCACATCTCATCCACTCTGCAGGTTCAAACTTTCTACACTTTTGATGAAGCTTTCACTATGGCCCAAAAGCTTGAACTCTGCATAGTCAAATAAGATAGGGTCAAATTGCATAGCAAAAATACCAACGCAAAATCCAATGAACTTTCTTCTTCCAAACCTTCTTCTTCCCACTCCAATTCCAAGGGATCGATGAACACTGTGGTCCTTAGGTCACCATATTCTACCACAACCAACAAATCTAAGCCCTCTACTTCACAAAACATCACAAGACAATTCCAACAATGGTATGAACAACGTCAATACACTTCAATAGGACAATCATATGCCTCTGTATTGGATAAATTAGTAAATCAGGTAGTCCTTAACCTCCCTCAAATCTGACCACCTATCTAATTTGACCCCTCATGAGCTATCCCTACATGGTATAGGAAAAATGACTTTTTAAACTATCATCGTGTCAAGGGTCATGACACAGATAATTGTAAAACCTTAAAAAACATTATTCAAGACATGTTAGACAAAGGGGACCTTATTTTGGATAACCCCAATCCACCAGCCAACCAAAACATGGATGTATTTAGGCAACCATTTCCTAACCATCCCCCAAGTCAAAACAATGTTCAGACCATAGCCGATGACCCTCAAGAATGCAACATACACATGGTTGACATGGTCTTTCCTTTCATTCCTAACCAACCTCTCCCATAATCTGAAGAGATTGGCCAACCCATTTCTCTACCATAGGTAGAAGAGCCTATTTTACCCATACCATCCCCATGCAATGAAGAGCTCCCTTTACCTTGCCCTCTTCCTCACGTGGATGAACCCATTTCACCTGTATCACCCCCATGACATCAAGCACCTCCTCTACCCATTCTTCTACCTCATGAGGATCCCGTATTACCTATTCCTCTTGCCCCCACCTTCCCTCTTCTTCTACCATTGGAATAAGTTACCATTCATACCCCACACCCTCATGTAAAAGGAGCCATCATCCCTCTACTTCACCCTTTAGAAGAGCCTTCCTCTCCTATTTTTCCTCCACCAATGGAGGATAGTCCTCCATCCACCCCCCTTTCACACGTAAGAGAGTCTACTTTGACCTCTCCCATATTAGAGGATGCTTTGATGGTACCAACGATGGTGGCCCTGCCCTCATACTTCTTATTACCAATAGAGGATCATACTTTCCACACTCCTAGACCACACGTGGAGGGCATGATCATCCTTGCGCTCTATCTACTTTAAGATCCAAATTCTCCAATCCCTTCTCCACTGAGAGAAGAACTCACCACCTCACCCACTTCAGCTGAGGAAGATCTGGTGATGGTTATATCTCACCTTTTGCCTATGATTGTTGCATCCCACATGTATCCACTCTCGCAATTACCCAAATCCTCTGAAGGACTAACTGTAAAGCCTCACTCGACATCATTTAAACCCTTCTCTTGATTGGTAGAAAACTTAGGATTCCTCCATTCTAATAACCTAGAGTATGAGGCATTATGGCAGTGACTTAAGGCTCCTTATCTTACACATCCAACTTTGCCTTATACTGCCAACCCTTCTGTGATGATTTACCCCAAAGTCTCTGACAAGGATTGGGTTTCCACTCCTAAATCATCAAAATCTTAGCCTTCCACATCTGAATCCAAACCCTTGCAGGCATCCACCATGCTAAAATAGATTAAATCTCTCAGTGTTTGCCCTATATCAAACCTCACTCACCCATAAGTGAAGGTAGATTTGAACCTTGCCTCGCATAGTAGCGGTCCTCACACCATACTAAATAAGGCTACTAAACCACGTTGGCTTATTCCTACCCCACCTTCACCATCCTTATACTTTAATAGGAGTGCTCCCCATTCCAACACCTCACAAAAACAAACTGCCTCCATTACTCCCTCTACTCGTCAAAAACATACTTCCTCCAAAAAATTTGACACCTCTTACCAAGAAAGTGCCATCCATGCATCTGGCCACACCACCAACCAAAAAGGTGGTACAAAAAACTCTCCCTACAACTCCTAAACAAAAGTTATCCACCCATACTAAAACAACAAGTGCAGACCCATTAGTGGGTTCCTATGCTTCACTATTACATCGATTATTGTAGTCTTCTAACATCGTTCTCCCACCCATTAAGCCATACCAACCTCTTAGATCAAAACCTTCTTGGTTTGATGACACTCAAATATGCTTGTATCATCGCACACCTAGGCATGATACTAATAGTTGAAATGTGGTTAAGGTTTTCATTCACAAACACCTAGAAAAGGACACCCTTCTCATTGAGGATTTTCTTGACCACCTTTTTGAAAAACTATGAAAACCATCCCATGCCTCCCAAACCTCCTCACATGAATCAGGATACCAATGTGAGATTATGGTCCCTCTACCACCTTCTCCCCCTTTATTCGAAATGAACACCATTAATGTGGCCACCATGTCCCAAACCCCAAAGGATAAAGGAAAAGAACAAGTTTCTACCCCTTGGACATATCCATTCGCTAAGCCCTCTCCACCACCAAAACCCAAGATTTTTATCTTGGGCACATCTCAACCAACATCTTCGGGGGTAATTCCTCCTGACCTCTCTAACCAACATGATGTTTGGTATAAATAACTTATTGACTACTTGACTTATTCTATCATTCCTCTTGACCTCTCTAGCAATGGATGGTGGGATTTTATCAAGAGTACTACTTGATACACCATGCTAGGGGGTCTTCTCTACAAATGAGGTTTCAATAGCCTCTTTCTCCGGTGTCTAACCACCATTGAGACATCTCATGCCATCAAACAAGTCCATGATGGGATTTGTGGAGGACATTTTAGTGGTAACTCAGTTGCAAAGCGTATCCTCCACTTGGGCTATTATTGGCCCACTCTTAACCAAGACTGTAATGACTATGTTCGGCATTGTATCAAATTCCAACAACATGCTAACCTACTTCACATCCCTAGCCATGCCACTCTTCATATCTACCTAGATCACATCAAGCGTGCCTATAAAAAAAATCTGAAAGAGCGAGATTTCAAAATCAGAGATCTCATCCTTAAAAAAAACCAACACGCGACCAATATGGAAAGAAGCAAATGAGGCAATTTTGCTCCTAATTAGCTTAGACGTTATATAATAACACACAAGTAAGGATCAGGCACTTATCATCTGTCTTCTCTTGAAGGCTGGCTAGAACCTGAGCCCCTTAATGCTTGCATCTGTGACCATTCTACTGTTAATCAAGTAATCATTCACTTGATGTTTAACTTGAGATCATCCCTTATAACAAACCTCATCATCCTCATTCCTATTCCTTTCAACCCTTTTTCCTTACAAACAATTAGTTAACCCTTTTTTAAGAAATAATGCTTTGTCCTAATAAAAGGGAAACCCCTAAACCTCTATAGTCTAGTCCATGACTAAAAGTTCAATCAACAACAAAAAAAAAACATAACACTGGGATGCCCAATAAAAGGTCATAAACTATAAATTTAGACTGCTCCCTTGAAGGACAACTGCATTATTGCTGTAATTACTAGACTGCTCCCTTGAAGGATAGCTATTCAAAGAAGTCAAAACATACAAAGCAAAATATAAACCACTCCCTCGAAGGATGGCTATGCCAAAACTTTGCTACAAAAATAGCACGCTCTCAAAAGCTTCTCGCATTGATTACCTTCACATGACCACAAACAAAAGCAACATCCCCAAGTAGACTTCCTGCATTGATCAGTCTACCAAAGAAAAACTGATTGACAAACTATTAAGTCATGGACTTGCCTATAGTCTTTCTTAGGATCACCTATAAAAGGGGCAAAGTTATCCTTGCTATAAAGGATTATGCTATCCTCACATATAAGATAATCACACGTATTACCCAAAAATACCCAAGGGATTTTGAGCTCACTTAACATCAAGTGACTAGGGTACTTCTCTAACACAAACCAATGGTCAACGACGTAATGCATGAATGGGGCTTTTGTTTGCAAAAACCCTAGCTATGCTATCATTATGGTCCTTGTCAATGAAAGAGAAATGCGCCTTTCACTTCTTACACACCATCACATGCCAGTTTATCTTTTCAGATGCAGTGTCTTAAAATTATATGCTCGCATATTTTCATCTCATAATTTTCACTATCAAGTTATGAACCTAACATTCAACTCAATTTTATCATAAATAACATCACATGTTTTTGATACAATATAGTGAAAACATTTTCTATCCACTAACATAACATCATGATTTATTTAATTCAAATACCAATTTGTGTTATGTAAATTATCATAGCCCATTCACATTAGTTTCTATGGAAAACAATACACATGGAAACTATCAACCAAACACAATTTATGTCAAGCATATACCATCACCAATATGGAAACTTGCTGAAGCATAAATAAACTCATTTCATTTTTAGCATACACCATAACCAATATGGAAAATTACTAAAGATGAAAAACCACATAACTTATGTTATAGCATACACCATCACACAATATGGAAAAGGCTATAACATCATCATACACTCATAATTTCAAGCATGTACCAAAATAACTAACAACCTCTTTAACTCTTCTTCCCTTTTTGGGAGAACTACATTGTCCTAAGGCCCTTAAAATAGGGGCTATGTAGGTAGCATTCAGTTGACATGGGATCTTCTTAGGTTAGCTTAGCCATTCGCCATCCATCTACCTAATGGACCAACTATTTAAACCCAAGGCTCACTGCCTACCCTGAACCCTAGGCTCGCCGCCTATCCTATACTACCTCATTTTTTTTCATCTTTTGTTTAACCATCTAACCTTTAACCATGACCTAACCTAGTCAAACCCAATCCATAACCTAGCCTCCATTTTCCCTTTTTGGGAGAACTACATTGGCCTACGGCCCTTAAAATAGGGCTATATAGGTAGCACTTAGTTGACATGGCATCTTCTAAGGTTAGCTTGGCCATTCATTCGTTCATCTACCTAACAGACAAACTATCTAAACACAAGGCTTACTACCTAACCTGAACCCTAGACTCACCACCTATCCTAAAATACCTCATTTTTAGTCTTTTTAATCATCTAACCTTTAAACATGACCTCACCTAGTCAAACCCAATCCATAACCTACCTTCTGCTTTCCCTTTTTGGGGAGAACTACATTGGCCTGAGGCCCCTCGCATGGGCTATGTAGGTAGAACTTAGTTGACATGGGGTCTTATGAGGTTAGCTCAGCAATTCATTCATTTGTCTACCTAGCGAAAAAACTATCTAAACCTTAGGCTCATTACCTACCCTAAACCCTAGGCTCATTGCCTATCCTAAACTACCTCATTTTTAGTCTTTTTAACCATCTAACCTTTAAACATGACCTAACCCAGTCAAACCCAATCCATAACCTACCCCCTGCTTTCCCTTTTTGGGGAAGAACTACATTGGCCTGAGGCCCTTAAAATAGGGGCTATGTAGGCAACACTCAGTTGACATGGAGTCTTCTAAGGTTAGCTTGGCCATTCGTTCATTTGTCTTCCTAATGGACCAACTATCCAACCTAAAAACATAGGTCTTCTCTAAAATTTCCCAAAATCATGACCAAACAACTAGCCCTGACACTATAGAATTCAAATTAGACTTCTCATGGGGCATATTGGAGATCACATACATCTCCCTAACCACAACAAACAACACTCGAGATCAATTATATCTCAGTCCAACTCGACAAATGACCTTGGAGATCACGACTATCTCCTTAGACCACAACCACTTTTGAGACAACTTTACCTTGGTTATTTTGCTTGCATATGCTACCTCACGAATAGTTAGCGAATTGTCCACGACCGTCACACTTATTGTCAAATCATGACCAAGTTGATCCCCAATATCTATGACATTATTGTGTTTTATAAGAGCACTTCCTAACCTGAATACTTGGAACACAATGACCATTGGACCTATAGATTTGATCATTTTAACCCAATCAGCTACCACTAATAAGCTGGGGACCGGTTACTTTGATTTTAGTTCTCCTCAACCTTGCATGCGACAATTTGACCTGCCTATCAAGTGAAGTGGTATATGCACAATCTCAACTATTATAGTATTCACACTTCAACCTCATCTTACCCATCCACTGCTTATCAAATTGGCACCTAATTTTAGGTTACCTTCTCTTGATTCCTGCTTTGAGGGGGAATACCTCATCCCATACCTGGGGCAACCTACATCTATTTTTGTCTTGCAGTTCATCAGAACAAACCATAATACAAAAAGGGGAAAATGTAGACACCAATATTGTGTCAACCCCCCTTGGTTCCTTTCTAAACGTTAACACTGCTAACCCACACCTTTAAAAATTTAAAAACTACTTATTTTAAATTAATTACCTCACCACAACACCTCACCTAGACACCTCGCCCTAAGACTAAGTCTTCTAAATCTTAACTACCCATGACCTATTCTCACTCCATCCTGACTCCCTAACCAACTCTCATGCCTCATAAGCCTATGTTTTGACTGTTCTCCAATGAAAAAGGCACTTGGCAGGTGGAGGAATGGGCAAAGAACTAAAAATAGCCCTTTTACCTATTCTCCCTCTGTCGACATCAGTCAACCCTCAGCTGATACCGGTAGGATCACCGATGTCAGTTACATAAGCCAAGATCTAAACATTGAGTTGCCCTCACCTCCTTGAAGATTGACGCGCACACTCTGAGACCTCAAGCACCAGTACTTGACTATCATTCTCCTAGCTACTGAATCTCTACACAAGTCATTCCAGATACTGGATTGAAACATTGTACGAGGACCTCAACATCAGCCAGAATGGGAATAAGCATTTTGATACCTCTGGTTCTTCACTTAATAGAGATAAGTATTTTGGTTCTCATTTTAGTATTTTAGAATACATTGTTAATTAGTTTCCATTTGATATTTCTAAATACTATCAAGAGACCTGACTTCTTCCAAGGAGGGGCTGAAAGGCCTTCCCCTTATTCTTACCCTCTTTTCACACCTATCCTCTACCTTTACCCTTCCTCAGACCTCATTCGCCTTCCCTCAACCCTACACCAACCTCTAAATTCCTAAAAACTCTTTTTTCCATCACAAAAATACCCTTAAACCTGTTTAAGGTCAATTGCCCTGACCGACCTTGACAACTCAGTGGATGTCAGCACCATTTATCGACCGACCTCGGTAGACAAACCGACGTTGGTGACTATATTCTCGACCAACAAACCAGAAACCTATCCAAATAGTCCATAGACCAAACAAAACCTTCATCCAGCATTCTATAACATTTTGAGACTATAGAGAATAGGTACACAATATTCTACCTTTCCATTTCTTTTAGTCTTTTATCATTTCTTTTTATACAACATTTTTATCTTTAAATAGTGGACTGTCATCCCTCAAGGAGATTTATGATTCTAGGACCGAGCGCATAGCTTGGCAGTCCACCATATCCTCCTCTAACATTTTTCTTGTTTGAGTTTCTTTCTTATTTCAGGTGTATCCTCCACATCCAAAGAGGAGCTCCCACAAATCTTGGATACGATGCACACTAAATCCAGGTAACATCAAACCCAAGACATCTTCAATTTAGTTTCTTCCTCTTTTGAATGAATTAGTGAAAATTTAGAGAAACACTCTGGCATGCCAAGTGGGACCCTTGGATTTTTCCTTGGGTTCATTCTTCTTTTAAAAAATCAAACTTTCATATAGATGCATTAGAAAAATATTCTCTTCTTACATCCCCTCTTCTCTTCAATCTTTTTTTTTTGAAAGGAAATCATTAGCAGAAGTTAAAAAGAACATCTCTTTTTTTTCTTGTTACTTATTACATGCATCATATAGTAGTGAAAAACTCATACTCTTTAACTCTTCTCCACTTGTTTGCATTTGAATAACATATTTTGATTTTGGTTAAAAACTACTACATTTCATTCTTGCTTGGATGCATACTTAGCCCACTTAGTAATTAAAGCATTATGAATGAATCTTAGTGCACAAATTTTACACAACCAAACCACAATCACTTCAAATCAAACACATAAACTTACTTGAGACAAGGCCCACTAGGATTTCATCACCTAGCAGATACCTTACCCCACCTGGAAATCCTACTTGGATTTCACCACCAAGAGGAGGACCCACTCTGTTCTCTGATAGAGTATAAACTATAGGGAAGGTATATTTTGGCTAAGTGGCCCAGCTTAGCTCTAGGTTCATGAAGTGAAGGGAGAAAGCCCCAAAACCAGGCCACGTACTGACCCTAAAATAAATATTTTTGAGCACCATAACACAACTTGAAACCAACCATAGACTTCCTCTTTAGGACCTATTCTACAAGCCCAACTCCCAACACATTCTCTTAAGGAATAAGACACCACGAATTTAAAACTCATTCCTAGGAATCTAATGTTTTAGAGGTTACTTGCCTAATCATCTATTCTACTATTTTTATCTTAGTGCTTGAGCTGGTAAGGTTGTACCATTTTGAAGTCTAAAACAACTCAAAATATCTTCCTCTTTTCAAAAACTATCAATCTTATATGTTTTTGAAATTACACAAAAATTGACATTGGTTTTTCCACTGACATTGGCAATAAAACCTTCACTGACATCAGAAACATTTTCTAATCGATATCGGTTAAAAAACTGACATCGGTCACTGTCAACAAACTAAAAAAAATTCTAGACAGCAAGCTTAAAACCTAAATTTATTGTTGTTTAACACAAATTCTAGTTTTTTAAAACTAAAACACATAGTTTTTTTAACCTGAACCCCTTTTTCCTTGAATGGTCCTGACATGCAGTCAAGCCAACTCTCTTGTTGACCACACAAGTCAATAGCCACTCCCACCTTTGCCCTTCATGCCAAGTCATCTAATAGAGTATACTTCAGACACTGAGCATACTCTTCTCCAACCTACCCCCAATCAACCTCCTGTTGGTCCCAAAGGGGATCAAGATTTTGAGAGATTCCTTGACCACAATGTCAAGGCTCTCCAACATTATCTCGCTAGAAGCCAAATGTGAGATCCTTTGGGTAACCCTATTTATGGGATGCCAACTTCTTTGGTCAAAGTGACAATGATATCAAATGCCTCCACTACCCAACCTATGGTCACTCAGGCCACTACCTCGACTAGTAACCCAACCATGGCCAATGTTCAAGATTTAGCCTCCCCTTCTATCCTTTCTGGCCCTACCTCCATCAAGATTTCCATACCCCCTCAACCGTAAACAATTCAACCAAGTTCGACACCTTTCCAGAACTTGATTGTCTCTATCCCATCCACTCTTATGCCTATAAACACAAGAGTGACCACCTATCCTTTAACTAGTGTCGCTGTCATTTAACCACCCTTGGTGGCATCTAGTCAAGTTGTGCCCTCCAACTTTGCGGCAGAAGTCCTCGTGGCCTTAACATCAGCCCCTATAGAGAACTATCAGTATGTTGTACCTACACAAATGCAACCAAGTACAACATACACCCCTTCCAACACCTTCCAGGTAACCTATAACTTAGGGGGTGCCCCTCATGCCAATCCATATGCCGATCTAATTAAGATGCTGATGGATAAGATGTCCAACCTTGAGACATCTATTTTAGGTTAGAGGAGTGTTCTTTTGTAGGAACAAATATGCAAGGAACCTATCCACCCTTCAGTTCCTATTTGACCATACCCTAGCTAGTGGGAACTCCCAAAATTTACTCACTTTCAGAGTAAAGAGGACCCAAAACAACATCTATGAGCATTTAGACACGCTTGCTACCTCATAGCACACGATGATGCGTTATTGCTTCACACATTCCCTATGTCACTTTTTGGCACTGCCCTTGACTGGTATAGTTTCATTACTAGTTATTCTCTCTTTACCTTCATTCAACTCACTCAGCTATTCCTCGATCATTTTTCGATCAATATTACCAAGAAGGCATCCATCACAGACCTTTATTCCATTAGACAATTTGAGGATGAGTCAATAGTAGACTTTGTTGCCCATTAGAGAGGTTTGATCAACCAACTCTCCTTTTCACTACCTCAACTTGAGCTCATTGAGATATTTTCAAGAGCATGTGCCAAGCACATCTCATCCTCTCTGTGGGTTCAAAATTTCTACACTTTCGATGAAGCTTTCACTATGGCCCAAAAGATTGAACTCCGCACAGTCAAAGAAGATAGGGTCAAATTGCATAGCAAAAATACCAACACAAAATCCAATGACCTTTCTTCTTCCAAACCTTCTTCTTCTCACTCCAAGTCCAAGGGATTGGCAAATGTTGTGGTCCTTAGGTCACCATCTTCTACCACAACCAACCAATCTGAGCCCTCTACTTCACAAAACATCACAAGACAATTCCAACAATGGTATGAACATGGATGATACACTCCAATAGGAGAATCATATGCTTCTGTATTGGATAAATTAGTGAATCAGAGATTCCTCAACCTCCCTCAAATCTAACCACCTATCCAATTTGACCCCTTATGAGCTATCCCTGCATGGTATAGGGAAAATGACTTTTTTAACTATCATCGTGTCAAGGGTCATGACACAGATAATTTTAAAATCTTAAAAAACATTGTTCAAGACATGTTAGACAAAGGGGACCTTGTTTTGGACAACCCCAATGTGCCGGCCAACCAAAACATGGATGTCTTAAGGCAACCATTTCCTAACCATCCCCCAAGTCAAAACAATGTTCAGACCATGGCTGATGACCCTCAAGAATGCAACATACGCACGATCGACATGGTCTTTCCTTTCATTCCTAACCGACCTCTCCCACAATCTGAAGAGGTTGGTTAACCCATTTCTCCACCACAAGTAGAAGAGCCTATTTTACCCATATCATCCCCATGTAATGAAGATCTCCCTTTGCCTTGCCCTCTTCCTCACGTGGATGAAACCGTTTCACCTGTATCACCCCCACGACATTAAGAACCTCCTTTACCCATTCTTCTACCTCATGAAGATCCCATATTACCTATTCCTCTTGCCCCCACCTTCCCTCTTCTTCTACCATTGGAAGAATATACCATTCATACCCCACGCCCTCATGTAGAAGGGCCCATCATCCCTCTACTTCACCCTTTAGAGGAGCCTTCCTCTCTTATTTTTTCTCCACCGATGGAGGATAGTCCTCCATCCACCCCCCTTTCACACATAGGAGAGTCTACTTTGACCTCTCCCATATTAGAAGATGCTTTGATGGTACCAAATCTGGTGGCCCCACCCTCATCCTTCTTATTACCAATAGAGGATCATACTTTCGACACTCCTAGACCTCATGTGGAAGGCATGATCATCCCTACGCTCTATCTGCTTCAAGAGCCAAATTCTCCAATCCCTTCTCTATCGAGAGAAGAACTCACCACCTCACCCACTTCAGCTAAGGAAGATCTAGTGATGGTTCTCTCTCACCTTTGGCTCGTGATCACTACATCCCACATGTATCCACTCTCGCAATCATCCAAATCCTTTAAAGGACCGATTGTAAAGCCTTGCGTGATGTCATCTAAACCCTTCTCTCGATTGGCAAAAAACTTAGGATTCCTCCATTCTAGGAACCTAGTGTATGAGGCATTATGGGAGTGAGTTAAGGCTCCTTATCTTACACATCTAGCTTTGTCTTATACTGCCAACCCTTTCATGATGATTTACCCCAAAGTCTCTGACAAGGATCAAGTTTCCACTCTTAAATCGTCAGAAGCTCAGCCTTCCACATCTAAATCCAAACCCTTTCAAGCATCCACCATGCTAAAATAGATTAAATCTCTCGGTGTTCACCCTATATCAAACCTCACTCACCCACAAGTGAAGGTAGATTTGAACCTCACCCCGCACAGTAGTGGTCCTCACACCATACTAAAGAAGGCTACTAAACCATGTCGGTCTATTCCTCCCCCACCTTCACCATTTCCCTCTATCTTGGGTCTACATCCTTCTACTTTAATAGGAGTGCTCCCCATTCCAACACCTCACAAAAACAAACTACCTCTATTACTCCCTCTACCCATCAAAAACATACTTCCTCCAAAAAAATTGACACCTCCCACCAAGAAAGTGCCATCCACGCGTGTGGCCACACCACCAACCAAAAAGGTGGTACAAAAAACTCTCCCTACAACTCCTAAATAGAAGTTGTCCACCCCTACTACAATAATGAGTGCAAACCCATTAGTGGCTTCATATGCTTCACTGTTATGCTGATTATTGGAGTCTTCTAGCATTGTTCTCCTACCCATTAAGCCATACCAACCTCTCGGATCAAAACCTTCTTAGTTTGATGACACTCAAATCTACTTGTATCATCGTACACCTAGGCATGATACTAAGAGTTGTAATGTGCTTAAGGTTGTCATTTGCAAACACCTAGAAAAGGACACCCTTCTCATTGAGAATTCTCTTGACCACCTTTTTGACAAACTACCAAAACCATCCCATGCCTCCCAAACCTCCTCACATGAATCAGGATACCAATGCGAGATTATGGTCCCTCTACCACCTTCTCCCCCTTTATTTGAAATCAACACCATTAATGTGGCCACCATGTCTCAAACCCCAAAGGATAAAGGAAAAGAGTAGGTTTCTACCCCTTGGACATATCCATTCACCAAGCCTTCTCCACCACCAAAACCCATGATTTTTATCTTGGGCACATCTCAACCAACATCTTCAAGGGTAATTCCTCCTGACCTCTCTAACCAACATGATGTTTGGTATAAACAACTTCTTGACTACTTGACTTATTCTATCATTCCTCCTGACCTCTCTAGCAATGGACGGTGGGCTTTTATTAAGAGTACTACTTGATACACCATGCTAGGGGGTCTTCTCTAAAAAAAAGGTTTCAATGGCCTCCTTCTCCAATGCCTAACCACCATTGAGACATCTCATGCCATCAAACAAGTCCATGATGGGATTTGTGGAGGACATTTTAGTGGTAGCTCGATTACAAAGTGCATCCCCCACCTAGGCTATTATTGGCCCACTCTTAACCAAGACTGCAATGACTATGTTTAGCATTGTATCAAATGCCAACAACATGCTAACCTACTTCATGTCCCTAGCCATGCCACTCTTCATATCTACAAAGATTGCATCAAGCATGCCTACAACAAAAATCTGAAAGAGCAAGATTTCAAAATCAGAGATCTCATCCTTAAAGAAAACCAACACATGACCAATATGGAAAGAAGAAAATGAGGCAAGTTTGCTCCTAATTGGCTCGAACCTTATATATTAATGCACAAGTATGGATTAGGCACTTATCATTTTTCTTCTCTTGAAGGCCAGCCAAAACTTGAGCCCCTTAATGCCTTGCATCTATGACCATTCTACTGTTAATTAAGTAATCATTCACTTGATGTTTAACTTGAGCTCATCCCTTGGAACAAACCCTGTCATCCTCATTCCTATTCCTTTCAACCCTTTTTCCTTACAAATAATTAGTTAACCCTTTTTTAAGCAATAATGCTTTGTCCTAATAAAAGGGAAACCCCTAAACCTCTATAATCTAGTCCATGACTAAAAGTTTAGTCAAAAAAAAACAAACAAACAAAACATAATACTGGGATGCCTAACAAAAGGTCATAAACTATAAATGTAGACTACTCCCTCGAAGGACAACTACATTATTTCTATAATTACTTGACTGCTCCCTTGAAGGACAACTATTTAAAGAAGTCAAAACATACAAAGAAAAATATACACCACTCCCTCGAAGGATGGGTATGCCCAAACTTTGCTACAAAAATAACACCCTCTCAGAATCTTCCCACATCGATTAGCTTCACATGACCACAAAACAAAAATAACATCCCCAAGTAGACTTCCCGCATTGATCAGTCTACCAAAAAAAATTGACTGACAAACTATTAAGTCATGGACTTGCCTATAGTCATTCTCAGGATCACCTATAAAAGGGGCAAAGTTATCCTTGCTAAATCCTCACATATCACATAATCACACCTATTACCCCAAAATACCCAAGGGATTTTGAGTTCACTTAACGTCAAGTGACTATGGTACTTCTCTAACATAAACCAATGGTCAATGACGTAATGCATGAATGGGGCTTTTGTTTTCAAAAACCCTATCTATGTTATCATTATGGTCCTTGTCAATGAAAGAGCAATGCGCCTTTCACTTCTTACACACCTTCATCACATGCCAATTTATCTTTTTGGATGTAGTGTCTTAAAATTATATGCTCACATATTGTCATCTCATAATTTTCACTATCAAGTTATGAACCTAACATTCAACTCAATTTTATCATAAATAACATCACATGTTTTTGATAAAATACAACCAAAACATTTTCTATCCACTAACATAACATCATGATTTATTTAATTCAAATACCAATTTGTGTTATGTAAATTATCATAGCCCATTCACATTAGTTTCTATGGAAAACAATACACATGGAAACTATCAACCAAACACAATTTATGTCAAGCATATACCATCACCAATATGGAAACCTGTTGAAGCATAAATAAACTCATTTCATTTTTAGCATACACCATAACCAATATGGAAAATTGCTAAGGATGAAAAACCACATAACTTATGTTACAACATACGCCATCACACAATATGTTAAAGGCTATAACATCATCATACACTCATTATTTCAAGCATGTACCAAAATAACTAACAACTTATTTGACTCTTCTTCCCTTTTTGGGAGAACTACATTGGCTTGAGGCCCTTAAAACAGGGGCTATGTAGGCAGCACTCAGTTGACATGGGATCTTCTAAGGTTAGCTCAACCATTCATCATCCATCTACCTAATGGACCAACTATTTAAACCCAAGGCTCACTGCCTACCCTGAACCCTAGGCTCGCCGCCTATCCTAAACTACCTCATTTTTTTTGTCATTTTTTTAACCATCTAACCTTTAACCATGACCTAACCTAGTCAAACCCAATCCATAACTTAGCCTCCATTTTCCCTTTTTGGGAGAACTACATTGGCCTGAGGCCCTTAAAATAGGGCTATGTAGGCAGCACTCAGTTGACATGGGGTTTTTTGAGGTTAGCTCGGCCATTCGTTCATTCATCTACCTAATGGACAAACTATCTAAACACAAGGTTTACTGCCTACCCTAAACCCTAGGCTCACCACCTATCCTAAAATACCTCATTTTTAGTCTTTGTAATCATCTAACCTTTAAACATGACCTGACCTAGTCAAACCCAATCCATAACCTACCCTCTGCTTTCTCTTTTTGGGGAGAACTACTTTGGCTTGAGGCCCCTTGCATAGGCTATATAGGCAGTACTCAGTTGACATGGGGTCTTTTGAGGTTAGCTCAGCCATTCATTCATTTGTCTACCTAGCGGATAAACTATCTAAACCTTAGGCTCATTGCCTACCCTAAACCCTAGGCTCACCGCCTATACTAAACTACCTCATTTTTAGTATTTTTAACCATCTAACCTTTAAACATGACCTAACCTAGTCAAACCCAATCCATAACCTACCCTCCACTTTCCCTTTTTGGGGAAGAACTACATTGGCCTGAGGCCCTTAAAATAGGGGCTATGTAGGTAGCACTCCGTTGACATGGAGTCTTTTGAGGTTAACTCGGCCATTCGTTCATTTGTCTACCTAATGGACCAACTATCCAACCTAAAAACATAGTTTTTCTCTAAAATTGCCTAAAATCGTGACCAAAAAACCAGCCCTGACACTGTAGAAATTACCTTAGACTTCTCATGGGGCATATTGGAGATCACATACATCTCCTTAACCACAATGAACAACACTCGAGATCACTTATATCTTAGCTCAACTCGACAAATGACCTTGGATATTGTGACTATCTCCTTAGACCATGACCACTTTTGAGACAAATTTTCCTTAGTTGTTTTGCTTGCATATACTACCTCATGAATAGTTAGAAAATTTTCCACAACCCTCACACCTATTATCAGATCGTGACCAAGTTGATCCCCAATATCTGTGACATTTTCATGTTTTCTAAGAGCACTTCCTAGCCCAGATACTTGGAACATGATGACTATTGGAGCTACAATGATCTTTTTAACCCAATCAGCTACCACTAATAAGCTAGGGACCGATTACTTTGATTTTAGTTCTCCTCAACCTTGCTTGCAATAATTTGACTTGCCTATCAAGTGAAGTGGTATATGTGCAATCTCAACTATTGCAGCATTCACACTTCAACCTCATCCTACCCATCCACTGCTTATCAAATCGACACCTGATTTTGGGTTACCTTCTCTCGATTCCCGCTTTGAGGGGGAATACCTCATCCCATACTTGGGGAAACCTACATCTATTTTTGCCTTGCAGTTCGTCAGAACAAACCACAAGACAAAAGGGGCAAATGTAGACACCAATATTCTGTCAACCCCCCTTGGTCCCTTTCTAAATGTTAACACTGCTAACCCACACCTTATTAATTTAAAAACTACTTATTTTAAATTAATTACCTCACCATGACACCTCACCTAGACACCTCACCCTAAGACCATTTCTTAGCCTATGAGTCAGCCTAAGACTAAGTCTTCCAAATCTTAACTACCCATGACCTATTCTCACTCCATCTTAACTCCCTAACCAAATCCCATGCCTCATAAGCCCGTGTTTTTACCGTTTTCCAATAAAAAAGGCACTTGGTAGGTGGAGGAATGGGCAACAAGATAAAAATAGCCCTTTTACCTATTCTCCCTTTACTGATGTCAGTCAACCCTCAGTCGACGCCGGTGAGATCACCGACATCAGTTACATAAGCCAAGCTCTAAACATTGAGTTGCCCCCACCTCCTCATAAATCAATGTGCACACTCTGAGACCTCAAGCACCAGAACTCAACTATCCTTCTCATGGCTATTGAAGCTCTACACAAGTCATTCCAGAGACTAGATTGAAACATTGTACGGGGACCTCAACATCAGACGCAATGGGAATAAGCATTCTGACACCTCTGGTTCTTCACTTAATAGAGCTAAGTATTCTGGTTCTCATTTCAATATTTTAGAATACATTGTTAATTAGTTTTTATTTGATATTTCTAAATACTGTCAAGAGACTTGACTTCTTCTAAGGAGGGGATGAAAGGCCTTCCCCTTATTCTTACCCTCTTTTCACACATATCCTCTACCTTTACCCTTCCTCAGACCTCATTCACCTTCCCACAACCCTACACCAACCTCTAAATTCTTAAAAACTCTTCTATCAATCATAGAAATACCTGAAACCCATTCAAGGGCAACTATCCTAACCGACCTCGACAGACAAACTAACGTCAGTGACTGTATTCTCGACCAATAAACCAGAAACCTATCCAAACAACCCATAGACCAAACAAAACATTTGCCCAACATTCTATAACATTTTGAGACTACAGAGAATAGGTACACAACATTCTACCTTTCCATTTCTTTAATTCTTTTATCATTTCTTTTTATGCAACATTTTTATCTTTAAATAGTGGGCTGTCATCCCTCAAGGAGCTTTAAGCTTCTGGGATTGAGTGCGTAGTTTGGTAGTCCACCATATCCTCCTCTAACATTTTTCTTATTTGAGTTTATTTCTTACTACAGGTGTTTCCTCCATAGCCAATGAGGAGCTCCCACAAAGCTTGGATACAGTACGCACTAAATCCAGGCAACATCAAACCCAAGACCTCTTAACTTTAGTTTCTTGCTCTTTTGAATGAATTAGCAAAAATTTAGAGAAACAAGGAGATGAATCCATAGTAATTTAGTTATATCCATAAAGTGTGGGTTAGTAGAGAGTAGGTATCACAAGATATGAATTAGTGAGGATTCAATCCCTCTATCAAGCATGGATGGGTAGAGGGAAAAAAGTGTAAAAAGTAGATCTAGAGAGGAAGAAGTAATAGATCAAGGATATCAAGAATAATTTTACAATGGATAATATTGGAGACATTGTACATAACTCTAAAATTTAGTGGATATGTGCACTCAAATTTTGGTGGTATATTGAAGATAAAAATATATTTCATGTCAAGGAAAGGTGACCAATTATTTTTACACTACCATACTTGGTAGTGTATGCCTAGACTTGATTCATGGTTAAAAGAAGTTTTGAAGGAAGGTGTCTAAATAAAATATCTAGGAATTTAATATTTATTATATGGTTGTGTACCCATATAATACCAATTTTGAAAGTGTGAGGTTCAGTGGTAAAAATAATACAAATAAAATGTGTAAGCCATATTAGATGGAAGGGTGAAGTTTATGCACCCTAGAGGAAAGAAACGACCTTACCATGCAAGAATTCAAGGTGCACAATGGGAAAATTTTATATGATGATACATAATCTCTTACAAAACTTATAACTTATGCATAAACAAAATAATAGAAGAGGAAAAAGTTTGCTTTAGTGATGTGTGGAGGATGCACATAGGAATGTTGTCATGAACACAATTAGGACCTGAAGGTAGTAAGGTGATATATATCCACCCCAACATTTAAATAAAAGTTGTATTCAACATGAAAGATACATGTGGTGATATTATGGGTAGATCCATTAACAAGGACAGTCTATGTCTTTTGATGAGCCACGTTCAAATCAATATCTTGGCTGAGGGAGAGACTCAACAAGGGAGCAAAGTGGGAACATGTAATTTGTAAACAAAGTTCAATGTAAATATTAAAAAGTAGTGTAGAATAAGGTTTAATATGTGGACCCATCCAACTAAAATAAAATCTAGGAAAGAGAATGCAAGCTTCACTTGTACTACTAAAAACTAAAAGTATCTCTAAAGGAGGCAAATAACACATGAGCTTGTTAAAAAGGATAAATCTAGATGAATCAGTTTCTTATGGTGCAACATTGTAGATAAATAGATTAAATAAATAAATCAATCCAAATACATAAATGGGTTATCTAAGGATAGATAACCATGTTATATATGGTTATTTTGACCCCAAAAATAATATAATTACAACTAAGACTTGGATCTTATGCAAACTCAAGGAGGTGAAAAGTGGCATGCATCGAAAAACCTATTATGTGCATGCACATGCACTCTTCATGGATTAATTTTAATTTAGTTATGATTAGGTTAATTTTTTTATCCTAAAGGTTTCACATGGTATTGGCACATAATTGGATGAAAATAGACCATAACAATAAGACTAGAAATGGAGTTTCCACTATTTCTAAACAAACTTGGAGAGTTAACACTATGTGTCCCAAAGTATATTGTGTATTCCCATCAAATGCTTTGACTACATTTTATGTATCTTTTTAACCCTAATTTATATTTGGATCCTCTTGGGTAGATAGGGTTAAGGATATATAAATGATAGGACACAAGGGTGAATATTATATCTATGGTAGGCTAATTGAATATGAAACTTAGATGTACCATGTGTTGAATTTATTAAATGGAGATAAGCTATTAATGTAAAGTAAAACTATGCTAGATATAAAAATGATAAATAACAAGGTAGTTAGTTATCTTTGATGCTAATTCATATCTAGATTTGGAATAGGTTAAAATTAAGTGGGAAGATAGTTATGAAACAATTGTTAGATTTTGGATCTAGTGCCTCTAACTATCTAGATAGTTGCATCAAACCTATACAGTTACATCAATACTACTATCTATGTTCAATGATAGGGTTATTTATGAAATATCATATAAAATAAGTTGTGACCATTTGGATGATTCTAGATTTGGATTCACCTTCACTCTGGTGTATTCAGATCTGAGACATGGACTTTTGATCTTTGGGAAATGGAAAACCCCTATCTTTCAATATTCATTATGACCTTAGGGAAAATGGGTTAGTGGCCGCATAGTGTCAAATTAACCCATAGTAACCCCATTTCAAATGGTGTTACATACATAGCAAATACTCTAGAAGAGGCCTCATAGTCATGTAGTTCTCCCCTATGTGTCGGTTTATATGTGAATCATATAATATGTGTAAAGAAAGTTCAATAGTAACCTAGCTTATAACTTGGAAAATAAGACCTTATGACTACTATTTCAATATTTTATACCTATAAATGTGTTTTACCTATGGCTGGTGTGGAGATAGAGAAGATTTTGATCAATTGAATTCTTGATTTAGTGATTTTAAATAGTGCCTTGGTCTATCTAGTTTGATTTATAGGTGAGGAATGAATGAGGGTTGATATTGTATTTATACCAATCTTATCAAGATATAACTCACGTGAAAGAACTTAGGCCAACCATTTAGATACATTTTATTTGAAAATTTGATGATGTTAAGGTACTAAACACTTGTGTCAGGTAAGACAATAACATAAATACTACTATGTATCTTAGACATTAGTGTCCAAGGAATAATAAAACAACTAAGGATCAAAACTTATAGAGGTGTAAGATAAGTACATTTTAAGAATTCTAGGTAAGATAAGATATTTGTGTCATCAATATAAGATTGGTCATACTAAAAGATAGGATAAGGGGCACAAGATAGAGTAGATGTGAGGCTTGTTGAATAAAGACATGTAGATAACTAGGAGGAACAACAAAGGTCTAATTTTTCATGTTTATAAGACTAAGGTGCTGAATAAATCACAAAATATCATCTACATTTGTCCCCCCTTTAATCTAGTAATAAAATTTATAGTTTAAAGGAAATGAATAAGTACTTGGATGTGTATGCACACCTTATCTTTGCTTAAGTAATACCTAAGTACATTTTTGGTGACTAAATTGAAAACAAGAGCATGTTACAATCTAAAATCAATGCATATAATTTGGGTTAAAATTACTTGAAATAGATTGAAATTGAAATATCAAGGTTTAGGAGTACACCTGTGTGGCGATGTAACTACCTTGACTATTGGTAAGTTATTTTTTAGAATATGTATCATTGTAAGGATATAAAACTAATATTAATATAAACATAGATAAATAATTTAAGTTCATATATCCAATGAGATAGAGAGATATTGGAAGTCGCATACCCCCAAATTTGGATAAAAAATAAGTTACCACCTAGAAATTGAGATTAGCTCAACCGTGCAACCCAATGATACTTATAACCTGGTGGGGTTGGATCATACAATTAGATCCAACCTAAAAACTTATCAAGATTGAGTGATTTGATCACCTCAATCATACCGAAAGGTGAACCAACTACTATAATAATTGATTTGATAAAAGCTCTAAAATTTTATGGGACATTAGTACATGTAATGGTTTTATAATATGAAATTGATTTAGATAATACAATATTAGGAACATGTTGCATAGAATATTCAACTTAGATATATCTTATGATGAAACTATGTATAACAATCACACCAATTTATAGAATTATTCCACAATTATGAATATGAATCATATAACTATGTGCTTTGGCCAATTTGGATAACTATGTGTGGAAGACATTATTCTAAAGCATACCCCCACTATATATGGACAAGTATAAAAAATGATATAAGTAAAATGTGGAAGACATGTTTCCAAAACATACCCCCACTATAAATTGGAGATGTTAAATACTAAATAGGTGTGGAGAACATGTTTCTAAAGCATGCCCCCACTGAATCTAGAAATTTTGAATGTGTGGAAGCCATGTCCATATGACATGCCCCCATTGAATCTAAAAACTAGTATAAGTACCATATATTGAATTAGCATGGAGAACATGCTTCCGAATCATGCCCCCACTAAATATTCAAACCATGAATGTGTGGAATCCATGTCCATATGACATGCCCCCATTGAGTTTGCAAATACATATAAGTACCAAATATTGAATGACTATGGAGAAAATTCTTCCAGATCATACCCCCACTAAATTTTAAAATTGTGAATGTATGGAAGCCATGTCCATGTGACATGCCCCCACTGAGTCTACAAATTTTTTAAGTATCAAATAATGAATGAGTGTGGAGAACATGATTCCAAAGCATGTCCCCACTAAATTTAAAAACTATGAAAATGTCAAAGCCATGTCACCATGAGATTCCCCCACTAATATTCCCCCCTTTGAGGTGAGGGAAAATTAGTACCTGGTAGTTGTCTCACCTAAAAGGAAGAACATAACCATATAACTATATATTTTTTGACTGAACCATATAACATGTATGAAATTGTGCATAGATAAATGTATCATTAAAGTGAATAGAACCAATGTGATTACATGTACACCTAAGATGTATGATAAATATCATGGTAATGTCTAGATAATAATAGTATAAGATCAATAAATAAATGAGCAGACACATAAGAGCACTCAAAATCATGTCAACAGGTAATGGTCCAAAGCCACTACAAACAAGGAGCATGTTTAAATGCCATAAAATTGAATGGACATGACTTAATAAAATGTCCAAAAAACAAGGAAAGACATATTAAAATGTCCATACAAAAAGAAATGACATATTGAAATGTCCAAGAATTCAAACATAGGCACATGGGCTGCATACAATGAATCATATTCAAATGCTTGAACAAGTAAGATAATAGAAAAGTAAAACACTCAAGGAAGTGTATAAAAGAAAAGAATAAGAAATAAACATAAACATATCATAGTATTTCATGGATTAAATGTGTTAGCAAAACAATTTAGTGTATATCATATCACGTAACATGTGTAAGATATAATCATGGATAAGGCATGTGTAACTACATATGTAAGCTCAAACATGATAGTGTAGAGTGATCATTGAATCAGATAACATATGTGTATCAATATCATAGAAGATATATGCCCCCAATGCCCTAGTGACATGATTTAAGGGAAATTCCAACACCCATATGTTCACATAATAATGCATTTTTGTATGCCTATAAATGCATATTTAGGATTAAATGATTTCCTAGACCTCAACATAAAACTAACACATAGATACCAAGGAGCCAATATAACATGTAGGTGTTGAAAATGTTTCTATATTTTTGAATGTTTTTATCTTTTTGGTATTTTTGGACGTTTTTTAATGATTTAAGATTTTAAATCTAGGAAGTCCTCATCATCAAAAGATGTAGGACCATTCATCAAATTCTTCAAGTGTTTTTTATAAATATGGATTACCTCTTCTTCAATATGTTTGTCCAATGGCTTCCCTAAAGCTAATGGTATGGGAAGATAATCATATCCATCATGTGGTATACAAATATCTATGTCCATATCAAGAAAGGTAACACACATATTTGTATTATCTCACTTGGATTTCCATTTGAGTATCCAATCTTGTCTAAGCATTAATTTCAAATGGGGGTCATGGTATATTATCCATAGGGTTATGGTCATCACACATATACCATAATCAATATATAACCAAATTTATCTAAGATATTATGGCATAAATGGAGAGTATATTATTTCATCCATAGTATGTCTTAATTATTCAAAGAATGTAGTACTACTTTCTCTTATCAAAATGGAGATGGTGGAAATATAACCCATCACTACTAGTAGTAATATTCAAATATTCATTATTTGGTCATTTTAAATGATAGTTATCATTCAAAATATATGAAAGATTCTTCCTTTTTCTTGGTTGTGAATTCTTTGGAGAAGACTCCAAATTTTTCACATGGTATATTTTCATTTGACCTTTATAAGGTTGGATTAATGTTTTTAACCAAGAGGGATGAATTGATTAACAAGCATTTACATGATCATTTTCTATGATTGTGTTCCCCTTATCTAGATTTGGTGTCATATCTTTTTCAAGTGTATTGATCTTATATGTCCTAGGAACTGTGGGTTCAAACAAGTTATGTTAAAGGTGATCTAGTGGATCAAATTTTAGTGCACACATTTTCTCATAAGTCATATCATTAATGTTATTATCATCACTATCATATTAATTAGAAACATGCCCATACTTTTGATTAGTATTGACTAAAAAAGGAAGCTAAAATGAAGGAGGATTTTGTGGTCTTAATGGATCCTTTGGTAATGGTTCTTGATATTGATGTGCCTCTATGTGAACTTCAATATGTGGTACCTTATTTGTATCTTGAGATAGAGGATCCATTATACTTGAATCATCTATTTCATAAGTGTGTATATGTTGAACATGTATGCATTATTTAAGTGGTGTCATTATAGGAATGCCCTAAATTTTGGATTGTATCATTTTGAAAATTTAAAAGGTTCATCATTAGTGGGCATTGTTAATAAATTCCTTGTTAGCTCTCCAGCTTACACCTTATAAAGAGGTTATTCAATCCTGCCCTCAAGGTAGGAATAACATGGTATTGGACCAAAGGTTGTGGGTAACCTATAACAAGACCAAACCTATAGATTATGGGGATAGCTCCCCTGGTAAACCTATTTAACGTAGTTCATAAATATTTACTAATTTTTTGGGGTAAAAAGGGATAGATATTGCATAAAAAAAACCCAGTCTAGGGGTGGTGATGCACCAATATAGATATCCACTCTATTTGTACTCCTAAAAACACTAAAAAATAATTCATAGAATTGACACACTATCTCCAATGGCTTCTAGGAAACAATGTTTTATATAGAGGTTGGTTTGAATGACTAGAGCAAGAGGGTAATTAAAGGAAGGCCTATTTCAAGGAACTTATAATTAAACTTCCACTTTAAACTCAATCATCAACATCATAACACACTAGATGGCCTATGTAGAAAACCTATTATCACATATGTGAGGATTGGAATTAAAAAGGGAGAGATTACACCACTTTTGAATATGAAAACAAGCATGCACACACTAGATATTGATCATGAAGAAGATGTAACATTCTATTAACAGTCCAATAGGTTCATCAAGTACAAAATTAGGTAGAGTTTCCTCATATCTAGGTGAGGGATACAAATCAAGGACTTAAGAATGAATATATAGTAGAATGGGAAGGGAAAGAGATGAATAATGGTGTGGAAGTGAGAGTAAGAGGTCATAAATAATCATATATCACTCATACTATAGTTATAATAGTCCTTCAAATGTCTCTTCATGCATTGGTGCTTATAAATGGGCCCTTAGGAATTGGGGTAGAGAGGTGGAGGTTGGGTTAGAAATTTTTGACTCCTTCCATAATATGGATACACCTAAAAATGGGTCAGTTACTTATCTTATGATATTTACAAAGTGCAATAAGGTGTAATTAGGCCACATAGAGGCATTGAGCAGTCCACTCTTCCTTGTGCATGTTGAATAACTATAAAACTACCTCATACCTCATTATTACCATGTAATGTACACTTTAATCCTTAAATTCATTAGTTATAAGGTTTAATAACTCTATATTGACCCTTCTATCGGCCTCTCTACTCTAACTTTTACTTCCCTTTATTGACCCAAGTAGGTGTATTAGGCCTAGTTGTTTGATTATCTTTTGATGGATGATCAAATAATTTAAAATAAACATTAGATTATGTGAATATTCATTTTTAAAGTATGAATAATATGTTCACACCATGTAATAATCCTTATAAATCAATAGACACCTATAACCTTAACAAACTAGGTGACTAGGTCACCTTCTCCAACCATTTACAGACTAGTTTTTTGGAGGAGACTTGAAGAGGAAATTATAGGAAAAAAGGTGAGTATATTGTTTCTTTGGAATATGAAACAATTATTAAACCTCTCCCTCTAATTATTGGAAACTTATCGAACAACTCTACACCTTATTCTCTACCCAATTCCTTGAAAAAGTATTATTTTTTGACAAATCCATATAATGTTTGTACAAATTGGTACCATTATCCTAGTCTCCTATCAGTTTAATATATGTTTCAAGTGTTTATTAGGTTATTTTATGGTTTTTAAATTCAATTTTTTTCACTTTTCCCAAGTTTAGTCTTTCTTAGGGTTTAGGCAAGGTTTTGGAGGTCTATCATTTTAACAATGGTTCATAAAGATCAGACCTCCAATCCAAAAATTATTGTCATGGATTTCTATTATATATACCCCCTAAAAATATTTAAAATATTAAGATAATATGTAACTTGTGTGTGGATATATGAATAGAAGATGGTGGACCTTGAGCTCACTGTCAGACAATCTATGTAGGTTATAGTCCTAACATTAATTCATAAAGGTGGGCCCTTGAAACCATCTCTCTCATTTACAGATATTAATTACACAAGGGGTTAAAAATTACTCTAGTATTATCTATCTTGATTCCCTCTTACATGAAAGATACAAAAACTTGAACAGACAACTCGAGTTGACTACTTAAGACTATGTAATTCAAGTTAAACTTAAAGACTAGTATTGGCTCTTCCTTTACATTATCCTATCTCAAAAACTTTATCCATGGCCTATATCATCTTATAAAAACTCTTGATAATGTCCACTCTACTAAGGATCATCTTAGTGTGTCTCAAATGTGATGGTGGAGCTTGAGGTCTAGTCATGGCTTTTAGGCCTAACAAGCCTAGACTGGGTATTAGAGGTCTAAGTGACCTGTAGGTGACTTTGGGGGATAAATATAATTATATCACCCTTATCACACATATTTTAAACATTTTAACTTTTTCTAACTACTCAAACTATATTTTTTGTCTTCTTTACTCATGTGACTGCTTGTAAGTCACTATTCATTATAAAAACTAAGTATTTTGACAGTAATATGGGGGTCTAAGTAGATTTTTATTTCTTTAGTGAAGTGATGATGGAGTTTATTTAATACTATAACATTATTTTAATATTATAAAAACCCTCTTACCTAATCCCTTCTTAAAATTCTATGGCTTATACACTTCCTTGATTGAATATATGGTTTATACTCAATCAAATTTGTTTAATCGTGATGGCTAAGTTGAGTGTCTATTTATTTATATAAGACTCTTAGCATTTTTATAACCTAGTTATATCTCTTTTTATTTTCCCTCTAGTACTTTGGAGTTTTCAATAGTATCAAACAAGCATATATCTTCAATTCTGGGTGTTGGTCTATTTAAACCTATTTATGCCTAGTAGGCCTTTAAAATCTTTTATCCCTCTTAAGGACTAAAGCATATAAATATGACATTGAAATAATTTTATAAATAAAATGAGGTATCCTTCCTAAAATTTCATGTTTATCTTGGATTCAAGTTTATACAACCTAATCTTTCTACTTTTAATCTTGATAGTAAGTTTTTACTTAGGCCTAATTAGGCCATCTAGACCTTATGTATGTAATCATAAATGCACCATGTCTATAAATCAATCTTAGAAAAAAGAAGATATAATATACATACAATTATTATTGGTAATATATTTGTTAAGTGGGATCATGACCAAGATGGGGATCCACTAGACCCAATTAGGGGATCACTTATCACAATACACTATGTTAAGGAGGGTTCCAAGCCCCCAGGCTAACATAATCATGTAATAACCCTAAGGGGGTCCTAGGTTTTGATATTCCACTTATTATAATAACAAGAAATTAAATCTAATCTAGTGCTCACCAAAGATTTTGGAATAAAGTGGGGGTTATAAATAAAACAAACTAAACTAAACTAAACATGCATATAATATATATACTCATGTCAATGTGTATGAGATCGTAATACATGGAAGAGAAGCACAATTGCATTATATATCCACTCTTATAAAGGAGAAATAAAGTTAGGAATATTTGCCTTTTAAGATGAACCTATCAATCCTCAATCTCTCCCTTGGCCAAGGTGAGTCACAAGATATTAGTGTGGCATATAAGGATAACAAAGACAAATTAGCTCTAGGCTACATAACCTATCTATGCATCCAAAATACTTCTCCACAAGACAAGATCTATATCTCAAAAGAAACTTTGGAACCCTAAGCTTTATTCCTCAAGTAGAATGGTCAATAATCATATGTTCATTCTCACTTATTATTCTTCACTTATCTATTCTCAAATGGTTGTAAATGAACTTATATATATAGGTGGATCATACCCTAAATCCTTCCAAATATGTTGATTATACGAGGTCAACCCATTCGACCATGTATGTTTTTGGGAGATAATTCACTAGGTCTTGAGCTATGTCAACCAAAGGGATAATCAAATCCAAAGGTAAAATACCCAAAAATAGTACAAGGTCGACCCAATAAATCATATATAATAATTATAAGTTGAAAACTATAGAGGGTTGACCTATATGACCTATTACATCTAACTGTGAAAAGGGGGATGAGGCAAAGAAAAGGAGGATAGTGATGTGATAAATAATTGGAATGGGTAAAATTGAGAAGAATAAGCTTAAGTTAAATGGTTTTAGGAGAGACAAGTGTGTAGATGGCAAGTCGTAAAAGGGATAATATTATTATGAATTAGCAATGGCTTGCCCACCTCTTTCTTGGTACACCCCTTAAGGCATGCACTTAGAGAGATTGAGACTTGGTGGGTTCCTACAAGATATAAAGTGTAAGTAAGTCATAAAATATTTAAAATATTATGTGTATATATATACCCCACTCAAATATCATCACATGTCATGTAGGTGTAACTTGGGATGGTGCTTTGAGAATAGATCATGATAATGCACAATGTTGATGCTAAGTCTTTGTGCAATAAAAAAACAAATAAGATAAAGTAAAGTATATAATTTAAAAACACATACCTTTACCTACCTTAGTACTGTAGATAAATAAGTAGATTGCAAGATAAAATAAGGGCATCTAATGTGAAAAAAACTAGGTGAACCTATTGAAGTTAGTGCAAAAAGTAGCCAATAATAGAAATATATATATATATATATATATATATATATATATATATATATATATATATATATATATATATATATATATATATAGACACACACACACACACACACACACACACATATGATAGTGGAAAACATTATATATGTCATCATGATTCCAATGCATTTTATGGTTTGAAAAATGGATGAATAGAAACAAATATATAAGCAAAATAAGGAATATGTCTGAAAATAATTAAAAAAATTTAATTGTTGAAAAGTATTTTTAAATAGGAAAAAATATAAGTCATTTTTTATTTTGACTTGTGAAGGATAGAAAAAATATCTCTGAGAGAACAAACAAGCTAGGATGGCAAGGAGATGATAGGGTAGATGAGGAGGATCATTTTATATATTATGGTTGTACTTATTGTATCAAAACTCATGATATATATATATATATATATATATATATATATATATATATATATATATATATATATATATATGATGATGATGATGATGATGATGATGATGATGCTGATGATGATAATGATGATGATGGATCATTTTGGTATATTGATGTTGATTGTGTATGTTGTTGTTATCATGGTTGTGGTTGTGGTTGTGGTTGTGGATGGTTTGGATATATTGCTTTATAGCACATGTATTTAGTTGTTTATTATATATTCTATAGGAAAATTATGAGATGTGGCTTCTTTTATATCATTATGTAGAACACATGCATGGCTAAAACAAAACATGCAAAAGGGACTTGGTAAAATATAATCAATCAAAAATATACTACACACTATTTCAAGCTATAAAATATATAATAACAAGAAATGATTAAGTATAAAGAACCAAAAGAATGGTAAAAAGCAATTTGTTTTTAAAACAAGGAAAATATTTTTGTACCAAATTAAAATAAGTAAAATCACACTAAATCACATTGGGAAATATGAAAATAATGCAATAAAATGGAAGGTATGTAAAAGAGAATAAATCATATAAAAACAAATCAATTAAGTCAATCAATCATACTATATCACATTGGGAATTATAAGAGGAAAACAAAATTGGAAAAAGGTTTCGTTTGGAATTTGTCATACTAATTCAAGCTAGGAAGTGTGAAAAATTCAAGAAATGGATGGATTCTTACACGCACTCAAAAAATAAGAAGATAAAAGTGAAATAAAAATGAAGTAAGCATAAAACATACTAAATCAAGCTGAGAAGCATGTTAATGAAGTGTAAATTTATAATCATACACATCTTATCTCATATTTTACACATGTAATTTTTATTTATGACTTTTATTATTGGAAAACTTTGTGAGGAGGGCCAGGTCCTATCCATGGTATTACACTTCAACTCCACAAAGGGGACACAACTAGGGTGGAGTAATTAGTAGAATCATGTAATAAAGGATTTGGGTAATAGGAAGTTTATATGATGGTAATTTGTGAAGAATATTGGGTCCTATCCATGGTCTTACAAAGTAACTCATAAATGAGATCGCAAGGGGAGTGATCAGTAGACAAATCAATATTTCTTAAGAGAAAATATTAGGGATATAGGTAATTAAAAATGGAATGTAAAAGGTAAGACTTAGGCATCTTATGAAAATACCTTAGGAGGCAAGAGGCATACTAAGTACATGAGAAGGCACTAAATGACTAGTGACCATCAATGTACAAAGGAAACATGTTCTCTATAGACACAAATATTTGCAATAAAATAAGTGTGATACTAAGATAAGGTCATGAAGGTATATTAATATAAAGACAAGTAAAATATATGGACCTACCTTCCCACGACGTGTTCCCCATTCTTCATAACCCCTTACAGATCCATTGATCTACTGTAAAGATTGGGTACTTGCATGAGAAAATATCACTAAAATATTTTTTAATTCTCCTCTTCTAATATAATGGCCTATCACACCCCAAAGTACCTTGAATTTATTGTGAATCCAACTATGGAGTTTGAGATTTGACTAGAAGAAGGAGATGTGCTTAGAATCATGTCTTTTAGTGTGATTTGACTTTTAAGAATATTTTTGCCTTTTTGTTTAAAATTATTTAGATTTTAAATTTTTATAGATTTTGAAGATTCCTCCTCCATATGGATTTGTAATGACGAATCATGAGATATGTAGTGATACACATGAAATGAGATTTAAGCTAAGGCTAAAGGAAGCTAAGTAACTGAAGACAAAGATATACTAGGACACTTAGGCTTAACAATGAACAAACATATGATCTCAAGTATTAACTATGTATATGATTAGTTTGGAATGGATTAAAATAAATAATTAGTTAATAATTAATCCAAGAAATCAAAGAAACATACATGGAGAGTTAATTAAATCAAGACAGTATATTCATGTAGGGTTTTGATAATAATAGTAGGATAAAAATGAAAGAAAGTAAAACATTACCTTTCCAAGTGACTCCATTGTTTATAAGTGGATCAAATACATGTTATCACTTAGATCAAGAATTATTGTCTTCATCAACAATGGTGGAAAACTCCTCCAATGTCTTAAAAACATTCCATAAAACCTAGGCTCATGATATTGAAACTATCTAATTGCTTATCAAATGAAGACAATACAAATATGAATAATACAATAATCAAAACACAAATGAGTTATGAAGATATTTTAGAATTATAAAATTATAATAATTAATATTAAAAATGATTTTCATGGCCTCTCTATTTATAGATTTTTGAGATTGATTAGAATGAATTGTGATCGTCCATCTTGAGATCAAGATGAATGGCCAAGAATCCATTTAATTTTGGAGGCTAAAATAAACAAATTCTCTCATAATGATTGAGTAATAAATGTAATTAATGAGGCATGGGATGTATTAATGAGGCATGGGAGGCCATGATTTAGATATTTTATGCATGTATGGCCTAGGGATGCCTTTCCAAGAAATGATGTCATTAGGTGATGTAGTTAATAAGAATAAATTTAAAAAAATAAATATTCAATAACCTACATGAAAAATCCACTTAAGTTATTGATTTAAATTAATTAGCCTTGAACAATATTAATTAACATTTGTGCATTTCTTTAGAAATTGGCCTTTAATTAATCAAAATGGTCAGAAAGTCATATCACTAGGTTGTAATTTGACTCAAGAATAATTGGAAGGTGATGTTAATTGCATTGGAACCGTATTCCTATTTAGGATGTTTCTAACAAAAAATTAAAAAAGTACATTATTTTTACTAATGAATTAGAAGAAAAGAGTGATCCAGAGCACAAAAAGGCAAAATCATCATTTTAAATCGAAATGAATTGATCAAAGTTAGGAATCACATAAAATGCATTTGCCCATTTAGGGATATTTGGGCCTAAATCATCACTTTAAAATGAAAAGTTTGAACTATTTATCATGTTCTAATTATTTTGAACTAAATTGGGTATTTAAGTGTAATTCGAGTAAGATTGATAATTTCAACACAAATGGTGTTAGGAATTGGATGTCTAAATTTTGCCCTAGTTTGAGAAGGCATAGCGAGACATTTAGGTAAAGTAACATATTTTTAAATAAAAGATTTTTCAATAAAAATTGGAAATAACCCATGACGGCCCTTCAAGAGGACATACTAGGATTAAATAGAAGGATGGAATTTTGAAAAGAAAGGGAAAGTGAGAGATTAACCCATGGAATAAATCACATCTAGAGGAGCTAATGCTTGCACACGTCAAAATTAATGATAAAAATATAATTAGAGGTATAATGGGCCCAAAAATAAGGTGAAAGGAAAGGATACAATCCATAAATATAAGTGACACACTTTAAATGCACCCAATTTGAGAGTGCAAGCTGTGCACTTATGACATTGATCAATCCTAAGACAAGTTACAGACCAAAATATTTCCATCATGGGAAAAAGTGTGGAGAACTTGGAATTATAGTAAAAGAGAATGATGGTCTCCATAAGGATGATGATAATAAGTTCCCTACTAGAGAAAACTTGATTGTGATGAAACAATTTCTCCCTAGTAGGGATAATTTTGATAATTAATAAAGAATAAATAATGGCTTGCCCCTGTAAGGCTAATTTGATTCTTATGGTAGGCTCAGATGTGGTGCCCTAGGATGAGAAAGTTAACAAAAAAATAGCTTAATGAAATAACCTATAAGATATATTAAAATGAGTAGGCAAAAACATATATGTGATGATATAATGGTTGAGAAAGCCACAAAAAACCAAGAATATGAGGATACACATAGTGATGAAAGAGATGAAAAGAAGAATATATATGGCTGAGCTAGCCTCAATAGAAATTAAGTGTTGCCTACATAGTCTAAATGGACCTCAAGTCAATATATTTCACCCATAAATGAGAGAGGAATGGAATGAGAGATGAAGAAAAATGACCAAAGTTTGATTAGACTCATGATGTATGTGAAGTGATGCACATCTAAGCATTGAGTTAGAGTGGTAAAATGAATGGTACCTAGATGCCTATTTTTATATCATGATCTTAGATTATGCATAATGATCTTAAAAACTATTCATCAGAGCTTTGTTGAAATTAAAACTTTGACACTAGAGTAAAAAGTGTTTGCTATAACAAAAAAAATTAGGCATCATAATTATGAAGAACTCATAATGACATTGTATTTCAAATTCATGGAGTTGGTTCAAATGTGAACACTTATAACTAAGGATAATGGTAAAATAATGACCAAGACTAGAATTAAAACTATTTACATTTTAAAAAAAAGCAAAGATAAATAAAATTAAAACAAGACATCTTAACAACATGAGATCAAGATATGAATAATCAAGATCTATGTGGGCCATCGAGATGTACTTAGAAAATTTAAAAAAAAAGCAAGGCTAAATAGGGAAAATAAAAGACCAGCATAAAAATAATCAAATAAACAAATATTTTTCAAATTTTCTAAGCATCTAAACTTGATTGAGAATTAAGAGACATAAAATGGTCTAATTCGCAAGATGATGAAAGCATAGAAGAGTGATCATGAAATAGTGAGATCATGCCAACTTAAAATTCTCACAAAAATGATGAGAACATATAATCAAAGGGACTAAGTTGACCTTAACATGAATTGATATTGACCTACTTAAACCCAAAATAACCCCAAGTCACAATAATTTTTCCCACACAAAATGTGATGAAATTTTGACTAAGTCACAACATGTTCACAAACAAAGACAAATGATAATAGTAATGACTAGATGATACAATAATGCATGATAAAAAGGCATTATAACTAATTTTCCCATAGGTGGTTATAATTTTGAAATAATGTCATAATTCTAATTTGCCCAAAGGTGGTTATAATCAAGGGTACCAAAATAATATTGGTTTTCCCATAGGTAGTTATAATCACTTATACTAAATAAAATGATAGATGAAAGATAACTTGCTAGATCAAATGTCACATTATGTTCATATACTATCATTCAACACTAAATTTAAAAAAAATGAAACTAGATCAAAATCCCCCTACAGAAACTGTAAGATGAACCAAAGGAATAAAGATCAACATGGGATAAGCAAGATGACTAAAAATAAGCCTTGGTCAATAGTAAAGAAATGGTATAATAAAAATTGCATAAGAAAAAATGATCAAAAGATAATTGGTTATAGTGGTAACAAATTTGCCCCCAAGTGATGATTGTCTTAGTTATGATCATAAAATGGTGAGATCATGACTTAGGTTGCTCACAAAATGATGAGAGTGTTTAATCTTATAATAAATTGCTCATAGAATGGTGAGAGCATGGAAAAGGTGTGACTGAGTTGACCTCAATAAAAATTGAGTGCCACCTAGATAGTCCTAAAGGACCTCAAGTCAATTTAGTTCAAATAACATGATAAATGGAACATAATGATATAATATAACTAAAAAGGATCTATAGGTTTACCCCCAAGATATGAGGCATGGTAATGGTAAATGGTAATTGAAAAAGTGAAAAATGGTTCTACTACTCTTGATAATAGGGAGATACACATCCTAATCAATATGTGAGACAACAAAAATGATTAGTTATAAAGTTACTATCCACCACCCTTTTGAAAAAGTTTTTATATCAAGAACTTGTTGCCAATCTAGATCTCAATAATGTGTTCATGATCTTTGTTGGTCATTAAGTTTGTTTCCTTGAAATGTTGAGATAATATATCCTTATAGCCTCTATAAAGGAAAGTGTTGCTAGTGATGGTAAATAATGCTAGGATACATGATATAAGTAGGTAATGAATAGGTGGATGATAATGGAATGTATAATAAATGAGAAACAAATTAAGATCAATAATTTTAGTCACAAAAAATGTTATTCATTCCAGATTTGACATAATTTTGGTTGTGGCAAGGCCAAATACATCTAAAGATACTCTTGATATGATGACCAGATTATTTTTTACTTGATCTTGAGAGTAGCTACCATTTGATTATATTGTAGACTAAAATTTGTTTTGATTTGATCTTGAATAATATCTTCAATAAATAGTGAAGAAATTTTATGCTTAGTTTTTGGTTCCTCGATGAGGTTTTCACTAATGAATTTGTCTTGATTATCCCATAGTGCCTCCAAGAAGGTTTCACAAAGAGATCTTAACATTTAAATTTGATTGTCTTCTAACTTCTTTGAAAATGTTTCACTAAAAGATACTAATTTTGTTTTTTGATCATCCCCTAGTGCCTCTAAAAAGGTTTCACTATAAGATTGTTCTTCTTCTACATGAATTTGGTATTGACCCCCTGATATTCTACAAATGATATGTCACCATGGATGTAATTCAACAAAGTGTGATTTTGTCAATCCTAATCAACAATGTCAATATAATGGCTATGTTGGGTGGGAATAATGGAATGATGAACAATAGATTAATCCTCATAGAATATACTAGGATAACCCATGTTGATGATAAAGTAATCATCCTAAAAAATAATAGAATCATAAAAAAATATTCAAATTGATTTGTAAGGCATTTGTAACCAATGTTGTAACAACCAATACTATATTTTGTTTCTAAATCTGATTCTAATATAAGGGACTTTGAATCTGATGTTGTAACTAATGTTAATTCTAGTTTTGATGCTAAATCTAATGTTATTTCAAAAATAGAACGTAAATCTAATTATGATTCTTCATATGATATGGTTGTTTCTATAATTATTTTCTATTGAATGCTTGGTATTGAACAAGTAATGGCATATGATGGCATAATGGGCTCTATAAAAAATTGATTCATCTAGGAAGGGTTCAACATAGACTAACTCATTTAAGTGAAGCCCATCAAAGAGAGGGAACTACTCAAAGGATGACTCAACATAATATTTTATGTCAAAATGAGACTCCTCAATGAGTTGGAAAAGATCAAGAGACAACTCTATCGAGACTAGATTGTTAAGAAGATAAGGGTCTTTAAAAATAGGTAAAATATGAATAGATGATTCATTACCAGTTGAATTATCATAAATGGGTGTTTCAACAATAGCATCATGGATTTGGTTCACAATTGGTTGAAAAATATCAACTTTGAACACATTATGGTCCTCATAAGATAACTCTTGAAGAGGTAATGGTTCTTGTTTTGGCTCAAAAGTTTTAAAGTGGTGAACATTTGGTTTAGTGGGAACAATGGCTTGTGTTTCAATAATGGGATCTCCAAAAATTAGACTATTAAAAAAGGGATCAACAAAATCTAGTTCAGCAAATGGATGTTCTTTAATAATAGGTTCATTAAATATTAGTGATGGGACTAAAATAGTAATGAAGGGATGCTAAGTAGTTTTGTTTCTTACACAAACCAAAGGAGGAGGTCATAAAATGGTAACCTTCACACGTTGTGGAGCTAGATTGCTCACACAAGTTGAAGGAAGATAGCCTAAAATGGTAACCTTTACACATTGCAAAGCTTAATCACTCAGACAAGCCAAAGGAAAATAGCCTAAAATGGTAACCTTCACATGTTATGCAGATTGATCACTCATACAAGACAAAGGAGAATATCTTAAAATGATAACCTTCACATGTTACAAATCTTAATCATTCATACAAGCCAAAGGAGAATAACCTAGAATGGTAACCTTTGAGTGTGGTATTGAAATTGAAGGAGGATATCTAAAAATAGTACCCTTCAATTGTGGCACATAAATTGAAGGGGAAGGATAAGGATGATGAAAAAAAATTGACATGGATTAGAATGATATTTAATAAATAATATCAAAGAGAGTGACATCCCCAAATAAGATGAAGTGTTCATGTTCATCATAATAATTCTCTACCTTACAACTAGGGCCATAAGAGACCCTGATACAAGTGTACCTTTGAGTCATGTTTAGAAAGTTTATTCTACATGTTTTACAAGATTTGGATTATGTTTTACAAACATTTTAAATAAGGTATAGATTGTGACAATTCTAAATAAGTGACAAGGTAACCAAAGAGACTATAATAAAAGGAGGGTGGCATAGTACCACACACAATTAGAATAGTATGTTCATGAAATTACTCAACCTTGGGTAGGGATGAAATCATATGTATTAGAAGAGGGTATGATAACTGAAAAATCCTAAGTGTCACTAGTACACTAAAATGTATACTTTTTAGATATGTCAATACCATAAAAGTTAGTTTAAACTCAATGAGTTTCTACTATAAAACTAGAAGAAAGCCATTTTTATTAGGAAGGAGACAATACAAACCAAGAAATTCATGATGTGGAAACATGCAAGAATTACTAAGTATAAAGTTAAAACCAAATGGGCAGCACAATGCCACAATATGGTAATAAGAATGGTAGTATAAAATGTGTTATGGGACTCAAAGTGTGAGTGATACACAAGATGACTTGAGTCTACCAAATATTATAATGTGATAATGAGTCTATAAACAACCCTCAATTCAAATGGGAAATTTAATCCAAGTTAAAACAAATCAAGTACAAATGGTAAATCCAATTTAACACATCAACCTTTAAAACTTAAAAAATCCAATTCTAAATTTAAATTATCAATGAGGGACTTAATAAATTTTGACAAATGATCTAGACTCAAATTGGTAGAATTATTATACTAGAATGGATGATATGACAAAATGTTTAAGATGACAATTTGAATAAGGAAAAAGATGATTTTCAATTGGACAACATAATGCCTCCTTGCTCAAGAATATTGGGGACAATGTGTTTAGTTTATGACATTTTTTTAATAATCAAGTTTTGACCCAAAAGAAGACCAAGTAATCTAAGAAAAAGATAAATCAACTAATTAATTATCTTAATCCCTAAATTGACAAGGTGTGGCAAAGTGGGGTTAACTAAACTAGCCAATTTTTGAATGTTTCGGGATGGATCCCATGCACAAGAATTTCACATTAAAATAAAAGAGAAGTAACATGTCAATTAGGTCTATATAATATGGATTATTTTAAAAAGGTCTTGCATTTTTTACAACCACTACACCCATCACTTTCTTACTATAGTGTGATTTCCAACATGATCATACATCTTGGGTTTAGCCCTAGTGATCGGAGATAATTTAAATGCTCAAACCACTGTCCTAATGAGGTGATCCCAACTTATATAACCCCCCCACCCACCCCCCCCCACCCACCCCCCCCCAGAGATGGGTTGAAGATGATTCTGGGAGATGAAACCCTAAGTCAAATCTTCCTTAAAGAAATTATGAGAGGTAATGAAGTCCCCCTCACAAACCAAGATGCAAAAATAAAAACCAAGTAAAAGAGATTTAAAGGTTATTTCTAGATCACCCAATCCATGTGGATCTTAGGGATATCCTTCAAAACATATCTTTTATGCATTTGGACTAAGGTGCTTTGTAATAAAGATAGTTCATTTGATTTTGCAATTTCCCTATAGGGGATGGGGGAGAACATACACACACAACTTTATTTTTGCTAATCAATTCTAACAAAACAAAGATATATTGAAGGCAATCATTTAAATGTGTTCAATATTAAAAAAATATGAATTTTTACTCTTAAAATAGGCCATGCATAAAAATTTAGATAACCTCCTTTAGTTTTGAAGCTCTTTTAAGTTTGAGGCAAGTAACTTTGAAAACTAAACACCTATCAACCTAAATGCAAAACCTCAAAAATCAAACATGTTAGATTAGACTTGGTTAACAACTTGATTTTGTTTAAAAAGTATGCAACTTGATTTAAACTAATAGCATATTCTAAAAATTTAGGAGAAAACACATGGTTTTAAAAAAGACATCAAAACAGAGTTCGTATGACCCCAAACCAAGCTCTGGAAGGTGGCTTATTAGCTTACTACCTTGCACAGTGATCACCAATGATTTTTGGATGCACATGATGACTGTTGATGGTTATATATGATTGTTAATGGTTATATATAACAACTTAAGGATAGTTCATGATCATTGCTGGTTATAAAGGACCGTCAATGGTATCTATGTAAACTTGTGAAGATGAAATATGGCCAAACAAAGTTATAAAATCAAATTTAATAAGTTTCAAGCACTCAAAAATTAATTTAAGACTTCTATATTGATCTTCTTAGTGTGTAGGATGTGTTAGGTCCCACTGAGAATGAAAAAATGTAGAGTGGATTACAAGAAATGATTAGTCAAGCATTAGTCCAATAAATCAAATTAAAATGCATAGAGAGATAATTAAATCAAGCCAATCTATTCATACGGGGTTTTTCTAATAAAAATAGGGTACAAATGAAATAAATTAAACCATTTCCTTCCCAAGTGACTCCATTGCTTAAAAGGGGATTAAAAACATGTTCTCCCATTGATCAAACATTATTGTCTTCATTAACAATGGTGGAAAACTCCTTCAATATCTTAAGAATACTCCATAAAACCTAGGCTCATGATATTAAAACTATCTAATTGTCTATCAAATGAAGCTAATCCAAATATGAATAATACAATAATCAAAACACAAATGAGTTATGAAGAGATTTTATCATTATAACATTACAATAATTGAGCTTTAAAATGATGGTTATGGCCTCTCTATTTATAGATTTTTGAGATTGATCAGAATGAATTGTGACCATCCATCTTGAGATCAAGATGTGTGGCCAAGAATCCATTCAATTTTGGAGGCTAAAATCAATAAATTCCCCTATAATGATTTGGGAAGAATGGGCATTAATGAGTCATGGGATGCATTAATGAGGCATGGGAGGCCATGGTTTAGATATTTTATGCATTTATGGCCTTGGGATGCCTTTCCAAAAAATGATGTCATTAGGTGATGTAATTAATAGGAATAAATTTAAAAAAACTAATATTCAATAACCTCCATAGGAAATCCACTTTAGCTCTTGATTTAAATTAATTATCCTTAAACAAGATTAATCAACATTTATACAATTATTTAGAAATTACCCCTTAATCAAAATGGTCATAAAGTCATATTACTAGATCATAATTTGAATGAGTAATTAGAAGGCAATGTTAGTTATGTTGGAATCGTATTCCCATTTAGGATGTTTCCAAAACAAAATAATAAAAGTACGTGATGTGTACTAATGAATTAGAATAAAAGAGTGATCTAGAGCATAAAAAGGTGAAATCATCATTTTTAATCAAAATGAATTGATAAAATTTAGGAATCACATCAAATGAATTTCCCCATTTAGGGATATTTGGGCCTAAATTAGAACTTGTAAATGATAAGTTTGAACCATTTAATGTGTTTTAGTGATTTTAAACTAAATTGGGTATTTGAGTGCAATTCCATTAAGATTGACAATTTCAACACAAATGGTGTTAGGAATTAGATATCTACACTTAGTTTATGAAAAGGAAATAAAAGGGAAATAATGAAATCCAAAGTGGACTATTATAATGAAAGTATACTGAGATACATTATTTACTAACTGATCACATGGTAATAGAAAACATGATGAAATGGAACAAGGTTGGTATAACCAAGTCATAGTGACAATTATTCATGAAAAATAGAGATAAGAGAGCAGACAATCATGAAGACACAAGAAGAGAGTTTTTAGAAAAAATCAAGAAATAAATAAAGAGAAAGAAATGATAAATAAATAAAATCATATGAAAATATAAATGACAATATAAGCAAAATATAGTAAAAAAGGTAAAATCACTATAAGAAAAATATGAATTTGACAGTGTCAAATGATATAATAGATAGATAGATAAAATATAACATTGGAGCACACATCAAATCTAAGTGTAAATTTAAAATCACCATGCATGTGCTCATAAATATTGATAAATCTACCCACACACATTATCCAGAACATTAGATAGACCTCTATGGAGTTGGATATGAACTACTACTAATGTCTCATCAATATTCAATGAAAAATGGGAAACACTTATCTTCTAATATCCTCCACATAAAAAATAAGAATACTTGATGGATCATGTTGAGGAGGGAAATAAAGAAAAGGATGCTCAAGAGAATGAATGAGAGTGGGATATATAAGATATGTCAGAATTACTAGTGGGGAAGAATCTATAGGTGAGGGGAGATCTACATGTGAAGGAATCACAGGTGGAGGCACATAAGATGATGAAGGGACCATAAGATTTTATGAAAACATAGGAGGTGGAGCCATGGGAGAAGAAAGAAGAGCCTTCTTATAGGAATGACCTATGGGAGGAATGGAATAAGGTCTAGGAATATTTAGAAGATGATCCTTGAGATGTTGTTAGAGGATGCAATAATGGTCAGTGTGATGAGTACCACATTGGTGCTATAGATAATATAACTCACCATAATTAGGTATATATTTAGGTAGAACATTTAATGGAGGCATGACTTTCTCTAAGGATAAAGAAGAAGGATTCAAAGTATCAATATATTATTATAGCTTTTGACAATGGGTAGAAGAATGATTATCTATCCAATGGAAGTAATAGATGCATTTGTGAGTGGTCTTAGGAGAAGCACTCATAAGAGGAGGTGTAATAGGAGTGGAAGAAGATATATAAGACTCATCAACCCAATTGGTGGGAAATGGATCCATCTTAGGAAAAGGAAGAAAACCATCACCAAGGGAAGGTGGTGATGGAGGAAGAAAGGAACTAGGCTCAGGAGAAGAAGTAATGGGATGAGAGGCAGAGGTAGACTAAACAATAGTGGAAATAAGAACAAGCTCAAATATAGTAGGAATAGTAATGGGTTATGATGTAGGTTTTATTGAGGGAGGGGTGGGATCTACATAAGGTCTAAGGAGAGTCACACTAATCTCAGGGGTAAACTAGCTACGGTGGTTAGGGTACCTAGAAAAGTGATAAGGCCTAATTATAGCATGATCCATGAGTATAATCGTAGAGGATCCTCATAAACTAGAGGTGTTGGCACCATCTCTACCCTATGATAAAGAGAAAAATACTAAAATTAGGAACTATAAATGAAGGAAAATAGGAAGATATATGAAAATACTCAAGTATAGAAGAATAGTAATGAGTAATCTTAGCATCACAGGCCTAGAGAAGACTAAATAAAAATAGATCATCTAAGGAATGAACATCATTTTAATTTAGGGTGTGAAATTTGATGTAATGAGGGATGAAATTGTCATCAAAGGAAGTGTGGTGAATAGAATCCCAAGTCTTAGCCAATACTATGGGAATGTCATCATAAGGAGGTTTGCAAGAACAATGTTGTAAGGAAGTAGGAAGCTACAATATCAGGTGAGGTGAGAGAATAGAATTTTTAATTTATAGGTTAATCTCATTGGGCTCATCATCAGTAGAATCTAAGAAGTTAGGAGTAATGTTCCCAATGATTTTAGGATGATTGTTTTAACCTTTATCTAATTTAATAGGAAATTTAAGATTTTTAGAATCATGGAATGGAATTCTAGGCAAATATTTAAGAGTAGAATTTTGAAAACAACACAACCTTGAAATTATTTAAAATTCCAAGGGTTAATGTCACCTTGAATCCTATAAATGGATCCATTATGAGGTAATTTAATGCATTGGTAGGTACAATAAGTGATGGCTCTCATATGGTGAGTCCATGGCCTACTAAGCAAGATGTTATAAGAAATGGGAAAGTTAAAGATCATCAGATTCACAAGAATGGTGACATGTGGGATGGTAATAGGAAGACACACATAACCTAGAGGAGGAAATTGCCTTCTATTATATCTTTGTAAGGTGATACATGTGGAATTGATGTTGCATTATGAATATTCAAGGGATTTGATAAAGTTAAGAGAGGAAACACAAGTACCAAAACCTTTGTTAATCAATGCACTCTTAACTTAGATATCTCATATTTAAACACTAATGAGTAAATGAGGATCATCTGCATGAAGTATAATCTCATCAAGAATAATAGAGGCTATAGGAAATATTAAGTAAAGAGAAGTTTCCATATTTTCATTAACATTAATAGACATCTCTTTGCATTGTTGTAAATACTATCCTTAGATCCAGATAAGGTTGATGCCTATCCTACTAGGGGAGGACAGGGGATATTCATCTTGAATAATAGTTACATAAGATGATTTATATGATGTGGGTAAGTCCTCATAAGCTCAAGGAATATAATTTGGTATGGGATATTGATGATCTCTATGATGGGATCCTATTATTTTAACCCATAAGAAGGTTGTTAGAAATAGCTGTTTAGTGGTTAAGAAGGTCCTAAGAAGGAGGAGCTGAAGTACATTGGATTTTTTTTGAAAAGAAGTAGAAGTCTTAGAACAAAGTTGTAAATGATTTTGTGAAGATGAATTAGTTTGTTCAGGTTGATTTTGAGAAATGGTATAAGAAATGTTAGTAGAATCTTGATTGTCATTAATGTTGGAAGATGAAAGAATGGCGGTTGAAATAGAATGGGAGGTGTTATCCAATGTAAAATCAGAAAGAGGATCATCAAAAGTTATAATGTCATCTTTCCCAAAAAAATTTAAATGATTTGGGGAAGAATCTTGGATAACATGATACAGTTGAGATGAAGGAGAAGTGTAGATAGGTTTTGAATCAATGAAAGCCACCACCCTTTACATATTAGTCATGCTAACCACATTATCTTTAGAAGTGGGGTTAACAAGAATTTATATATTGTTGGTCAGAGGGGTGGGATTGTCTTGGTTATCTTGAATAGGTTGATGATTAGGAAGAGGGTCTTTGTAGATAACTAAATGAGCATTATCTTGATTTAAGGATTAAGATTTTTCATGTGTTTTATAATCATTAAAAATAATTTAATAGGTGTGTTCATGCTTTTAGATGATATAATCATGATCAAAATTAGGATCAAGAAGAAAATCCATAGCTAAATTATGAAGTTGTGTATAGGTCTCATGATAATGACCCCAACTAGCATGAAACCAAAAAAACTTGTTAGTATCATACCATGATTTCCAAGGATGGGTAGGGTCAATTTCTCTTGGAAGAGACCTAGGTAGATGCTTAATAAATTTAGTTGATGATAAAGTTTTGTGAATGTTAATGTTGTTAGGTGATGATAAGTGAGGGTTGGTATATTATTGAGAAGGGGGAGTTGGTTTTGAAGATTAGTTGGGAATGATAGTTTGAACATTATGAATGGTGTCATAAGAATCCATAATACCATCATTGGTAACATTGTAATTTTTGTTCTTAATTAAGAGATGAGGACTCATAGAAGATTAGGGTGGCTCGAATTGATGCATAAGGAAATCTTAACATTTAGCTTGGTCAATAGCCTCCTCCAAAGTGTATGGAGAGAAAGTGTGGACATGATATTGTTATTTAGGAAAGAGGGCATTAGAAAAGAGATGGAAAATATTATCATCGGCCATGTTTTGTTCACACTTTTTTGACAAAATTTTCCACCTTTTTACAAAGCCCTGATCGGTTTCATTTTCAAGTTTTTAACAATTTATAAAGTGGGCCAAATTTTTTTTAGAAAGATCAATAGTTTGTAATTATTTAACGAAAGAATTCACTAAATATTACAAACTATCAATAGAATGAGTTTTAAGTTGATTATACCAATCCAAATCATTACTTATGAGGGATTTGGCTAATAGTTTGGTAGTGTAAAAATTGTTCAATTTGATCCAATCCTTATAGATATTTCCAATTTTTTAAGAAGGGTAGGATTGGTTGATCCATTATAATAAATTATCAGTGTGATACCTCTTATATCAATTTTATCAATTTGAGTAGTAAGAGGCTCAGGTTGAAGATGCTTAATGGTTTTACTGATTAATGGAGGTTAAGGGATGAGATTGCCTTGAGAATATCAAAGAAGAAGAGGGAGAAAATTTTGCTTATGTGTGTCCCAAGCCATTGGTTGAGATGATATTGAAGATGAAGAAGCCAATTTTGCATTCTCATCATTCGATTTGTGTTATGATCTTGAAAGGTATTTATTTAATTGAGTGTTTGTAAAAAAAATTGGTGTGTTTTATTAGCATAATTATAATCATTAGAGTTGGTATTCATGTTCAAATTAGTGGCTTGGGTAACATTGTTGATAGGGGATTGAGGGGAACTATGAGAGTGTGAGGCACTAGTGGAAAAATTTACTTTTGTAGCAAAATATGGACTAGTGAATGGTTGAGAGGAAGAAGCACTAGAAGAATGATTACATTGGGTAGAAAACTAAGCACTAGTGGAAGGATTAATGATAATCGATCTCATGGATAGTGGATCTTATGAGAGACCCAATAGATGTATAACTTACCATTTTAGTGGATATACTAATCATGGAGGTGGAAGAAGTTATAGAAGAAGAGGTCATGGTGTGAGAAGGGGTCATAATCAAAGGAAGACGCTGAGAATCAAAGAAAGTGGTACCCCTAAATCCAAGTAAGAATGTAGTAGTAGGTGAATGATGCTCTTTAGATTGACCACTAATCATAATATTGTAAATGGTATAGGGATCGTTTCTTTAATGTTAAGGAAATTTAAACATAAAGAAGAGAATTTCGAAGGTATACTCTAATTTGGGTTAGTCTTCTAACGAGAAGAGAGGATTATGCTACAAAGAGGTATTAGGAAGAGTCCCATAGTTCATTGTGTGAGTGACAATGTGAACATTACAAGAATCTAAGAAAGGATCCCTACTCTATCTATGGGAGACCTTACAAGGATTGGTAAAATTCATCATGTCTATTGACTACAAATCCATGTTGTCATCAAGCAAAAATTCCATGATGAAGGGAAATAAAAAGAGATGAGAAATCAAGGAAATAGGAAATTACAAAAATAGTACAGGGTTGATTGGGTCGACCTAGCATAAAAATAAGGTTTATAAATAATATAAGGTTGATTGGGTTGATCCAGTATAGGTAAAAGAGGTTGGAAAAAGTGTGAATATGTTCTACAAATAGCACAGGGTTGACTGGGTCAATATAGTATAGTGAACAAAGGGTGGAAAAATATATAGGGTTGATTGGGTCTACATAGTACAATAGATAGGGAAAATTAGAAACCCTATAGAAATTTTTGAATAGAAACATGATAATTTTTACAAGTAATTTGAAAATCAAGAACTAAAGGGAAACAAATAATCAATTGGATTAACACTCACTAATATAATTGAGGCACACAACACAAAACCTTGCACCAACATTAGATAATGAATTTTTTTGAAATATAAAATACAATTAAGAAAAGAGTAAGTAATCAAATTGGAAAGTACATAAATAGCTAAATGGTTAACCTAAATATTTATAATATTATTAGGATATATTTTTTAAATGTGATAGGAAGTTGGCTATAAGTAAGGAACTAGAAAGAAATCTAAGGATAGTTTCAATTAGTTTGGATTGAAATGGATCTGTAGTGGTAATGATATAGGTTTAGTATTAGGGCCTACCCCATTACTTCACACACCATAACAATAATAGTGTTGGGTTATTATCCATAATGTACCATTAACCATGCTTTATACTAGATCAACACATCAAGTTGGCTTCTCCCTTGGTGTTGAAATTCAAGTAGGGTTACCTTGGGTAGTCAAATGTTAAAATACAAGTCTATATTTTGTGATTTGGTCATGTGTGTAAAAAATAGAAAATTGTGAAACTAAATGATCAATTAAAAACCACATAATTAAGCTATGTGATCTATTATAATCATGCAAGAGGCAAAAAATGAAAGTGGGAGCTGATTACTAGCATATAAAGGTTAATTCCAACTTTGAAATAAGGTATAATGTTAGTGCAATTGATAGTGTATGCATAGATTGTATAACATTGTCAATAGGGTCGATTTTGTACTATAAAAGCAAGGTATAAAAATGAATAGGGTTGGAAACATTGACCTTGTTATCCAGATAGCACATATAATACAAAATTAGGTTGACAGGGTCGATCTAGTTGGATGTATAAGGGCAATTTTGAAGACTGCAAACTATGAAAGGAAATACTATAAAGAAAGAGATAGAAGGATAAAAAGGAACCTTTATGGATCATAGATGTAGAGAAGGAAGATTACTATCAAAGAACCTTGTTAGGTTGATTAGGTTGATCAAGCTCTATAAGAACCTATTGCTGAGTACATGTACTATATACGGTTGATTGGGTCAACTTACTATGTTGAACATGATATTTGAAAGTGTGGAAACTATATTGGGTCAACTGGATCAATCTAGTAGTATAGACTAGAAGTCTAGAAAACTAAAAACCTATACTAAGTTGATTGGGTTTATCTATTAGCTTGTACCTAAAAAATTGCATGAAAAAATTAGAGCTAGGTCGATGCAATCAACCCAATATGGAGAATATATGATAAAAATAATGATGAAAATAATGAAATAAGATAACAAATATTACAAGGGTTAGTTTGTGTTGGGTTCACTGAAATGTATGCAATCAAAAATGCACCATGTCTATAAATAAATCTTAGCTCAGATAAGATAGAGTATACCTACACTTTCAATTGGGAATACATTTATTAAGAGAGATAATAACCAGGATGGGGATCTACTAGACATGATTAGAGGATCACTTATCATAATAAACTATGCTAAGGAGCGTTCCAAAGCCTCTAGACTAACACAATCACATAATAACCCTAAGGGGGTCTTAGGTTTTGATATTTCACTTATTCTAATAACAAGAAAGTAAATCTAATATAGTTGTCATCAAATCCTATGGCATAAAATGGGGGTTAGAAACAAAACAAACTAAACTAAAAATGTATAGAATACATATACTCACATATATACATACATACATATATATATAATTCTAATGCATGAAAGAGAATCACAACTACATTATCTATCTACTCTTATAAAGGAGAAATAAAGTTAGGAATACTTACCTTTGAAGATGAACCCATTGAGTCTCAATCTCTCCCTTGGCCAAGGTTGTTCACAAAAGATTTTTGTGGTAAAAATACAAATCAGCTCTAGGATACACAACCTACATATGTATCCAAAAAAATTCTCCACAAGATAAGATCTATATCTCTAAAGAAAGTATGGAAACATAAAATTTATTCCTTAAGAAGAATGGTCAATAATCAAATGTTCATTTACAATTATTCTTGTTCTCTTCTCTATTCTAAAATGGTTGGAAATGAACTTGTATATATAGGTGGATCTTACCCTAAATCCTTTTGAATATGTTGGTTATATGGGGTCGACCTAGTCAACCCTGTATGTTTTTAGGAGATAATTCACTAGGTCTCAAGATATGGTAGCCAAAGGGATAACAAAATCTAAAGTGAAAAGTACCCAAAAATAGTATAGACTAGACCTAGTCGACCCTATATAGTAATCAGAGGCTAAAACTTGTATAGGGTTAACCTAGTACAACCAACTATCAAAATGGGGATGAGGTAAGGAAAATGAGGATAATGATGTGATAAATGATTGGAATGGGTACAATAGAGAAGAATAATCTTAGGGTAAATGATTTTAGGAGAAAAGTGTGTGGATGGAAAGTGTCAAAAGGGACAACAATATTACAAAGCACCAATGGTCTACCCACCCCTTTCCCGATGCACCCCTTAAGGCATGCACTCAGAGATATTGAGAATCGATGGGTTCTTACAAGATACAAAGTGTTAGTAAGTGATAAAAGTTTAAAAATATTATGTGTATAAACCTTATTTTGTTTTAATTGAGACTCATATCAGCTCATAGATATTTTTTGCATATTAATTACTTACTGTATCATGTGTTTCCAACCTTAGATGACCTCCAAACCTATATAAGCCCCCAACTAGTATGTACAGACCCATTTAGGCCTATTAGGCCTAATCGGCATGTGTCAGATTGTTAAGTTCTTCCTCACTTGTATTAATTATACTAAAAGATTCATTGAATTCTAATATCTTAAGGAGGAAACCAAGGGTGTTTATTTTAACTTTTTACATTTCAAATTCTTGCACACTTACCACAATTTCACTCTCTTGCCAATAACTCTGCATATAGAAGATAGTCTTGCACTTTGATTATGTGAATCTTATCTCTATACAATGGGATGAAGATGAATATTTGATCCTTGATTGAACCCAAATCCAATATTTCATGTCCTATATATAATTTTTATCCTCTTTAAGGTCCCTCACCTTTCTATACATCATTTTAATAATGACCACCCTATGTCTAATTTGCCTTGAAGGGTTTGTAGTGACTAAGTGAGAGTTTGGAAATAAAAAATAGGTTGAGGATGGTCATTGAGGATATAAGAATTGGAGGAATAAGAAAAATAGTGAAATAATGAATTAGGAACATATGTATTCTAAAAAACTTAATGCCTATCTACACCAATTATATTCCCATTTTGTAAATGATATAATAGTACACACAAGAAAGTCACATTGGGAATAGGACTTACAAGGGATGATTAACCTGATGTTGGATCATATAAGTGTTTGGTGAAGGCATAGGGGATAAAAGGGATAAAATAGACTTAATGGAAACATGACCCAAATCCAAAATACCATCAAACACTTTAAATTTATGCACCAAGATTATGTAGCATGAGAAACCTATCTGTAGTCTATAGATGGAGAGCATGAAGATTTTTTTGTTCCCACAACCCCACACATGTGTAATAGGGGTGGATTATGATTTATATGGTTTATTAAAACCTCAAAAACACACACCAATTTTTTATCTACATAAAATAATTAAAATTTCACCAAAACCATAACACTTTAACCCCTGCATAGATGAAGAAGCTTACTAGAGTGCCCAGATTGATAGCATTTATTCATAAAGTATAGGGTATGGATTTGTAAAAAAATTACATGAATATTATGTTAAAGATACCCCTACCTTTCCCCAAATTTTCATATATTTATCTTCTCTCTCCTATATGAAATGAGTGAAAATGTGAAAGCTTGCTTGGACTACCAAGGAGCTTGGTGGGGAAAGAGGAATAGTTTTGAACTTGTTTTAAATATGTTGACCATGAAACTCCACTGGAATGTCTTCCATGACCCCAAATTCAAAATCTGAGCTACCTCTATATGGACCTAACTGTAAAAGTCCATACAACCTGCTAAAATAGTTGAAAACTCTCCTTTTCATGTGTTTTCTCTATATTTCTAACCTTGAACTACCATTTAAGTTTAGAGGGAGGGAATATAGGAGTAAAGTGACAATTAAAAATTGGTGGTATGGTGGTTGAGTTGTAAAGACACATTTTCCCCATGTGTGGGGTCCAATTGATGAGTTGGGATGTGGATTTTAACCCTAAAGTGGATCTTTATGAAGTGAAAATGCCTAATAATGGCTATGAAATTATTTAAATACCTTTATAATCAATGATACACCTAAAATATCACCTTATATAAAGATTTTATAAGTCATATATACTCATATGAAGTGTTTTACGGGTTATTAATGACCTTGGGGGGGGGGGGTTATGGAGGCTTGAAACTGCATGAATGAACAAACCATAAACAATGACATTAAACACAATGATAGACCTCCATATTATGACCTTGGTAAAGGATTAAAACCCTCACATCCTATTGACAAAGTTTTATCTTCAATAAATGTAATCAAATAAGTCTAAATAATAAGGATTAATAACCTTAAACTTTCCAAACTACTTTTAATTTGTCAAAAGATCCTTAATATTATCAAACATGGTTAAGACCATTATTTGGACCTTACAAGACATCTTGAAACTCCCTTTATTACTCAAAGACCATCATGATGACCTACCACATCACTTAAGAATCCAAGACATCTAGGACATATGATGATATCTACAAGCTTTAACATAAATGTTACACTCTCAACAAGATTAGAAGACTTTCAAGAGACATTCATAGGACCATGACTAGTTTGAGACACCATGGACAAACTTAGAGGGTTATCACAAAAGTTTTTTTACTGTAAGGGTTGAAATTTGGCATGTGAGGAAAAAATGCCATTAATCCCATCATGTATGAATTTTACACATGTTTTAAGTGTAGATGGGACAACTTCCATTTAGTGTATCTAAGGTCTACCCAAAACTACATTATAATGTTATGATTAAGACATTACCTAAAAAATAGTTGAAACAATTTTTGGTCCCAATTCCACATCTAATTTAATTTGACCAACTAGAGGACTATGTGAATTATCTAACCCTTTAATATGTATAATGTAATTTTGAATCAGATTGGTGTTAATGCCCATGATGGTTAAAAATTTGACACTACAAATGTTTAGGCTTGATCCATTATCAACAAGAACCATTTTGATGCCTTTATTTCATATTATCACTTGTAAGAGCAAAGGTAACTCTTCATCAATAATATCTTTAGATGGTAATTTAGTTGGATCAAAGGAAATAAGTTTGGCATTATTATTGAGATCTTTCATGATATATAAAAAATAAGCATGTTCAATATCATTGGGAACTTGAGTTTCATGAAATATATCATATAAGATATACTTGTAAATATTAGATTATTTTAGGATCTCAATTATTTAAATTTTATCATGTGTATTGATCAATTGGTCAACAAGGTCATATCCCATATATTTTATCACAAGTTTAGGCTTAGGAGGGACCAATTGTATATTAACAGGTGGCAAAGTAGGTTGAGAAACCTTACCTCCTTGAGTAGTAAAAACATGGACCATAAAATAAAATATAAATCATGGGATAATAATGGGTTTGGGATGTTAATTGTCACTCAAATAATAATTATGTAGAAAAAATGGTTGAGAGCATGCACATTGGCATCTAGATATTGGCTCCATAGCATTACAAGAGGAATTATGAAGAGATATCAAATGTTGTATCCATTATAGCACTCTTATTATGTGAATGAATTTGATTAATAGATTTTAAAATATAAGTAATGTATCAAACCATTTAAATTATCACAAATTTTAGCACAAAATGGTTGATGGATGTATCCATGGTGCACATATTTTATGATAATTAGGGATCAATAATAGTAAAATAAATTAGAAAACCCTAGTTGACCTAGGGTTTTATGTTTAAATATCATGTTCACAAAAATCTTAACTCTAATTTGGATGTGGATCATCTTAGGTATATAAGGTTAAGGATATATAAATGATAAGGCATAAGGGTGGATATCAGATCTATAGTAGGCTAATTAAATTCCAAACTTAGATGTAGTATATGATGAATTTATTAAACTAAGATAAGTGATTAATGAAAAGTAAAACTATGTTAGATATATAAATGAAAAATAAAAAGGTACTTATTTGTCTCTTATGCTAATGCAAATATTGATCTATAATAGGCTAAAATTAGGTATAAATATAGTTCTAGAATAATTTTTAGATTCTAGATCTAAGACCTCTATCTATTTGACAGGTGTATCAACCCTAGATGGTTGCATCAATGCTACTATTTGGGTTAAAAAATACTATATTGAAAAAAATATTACTTGAAATAGGATGTGATCACTTAGATACATCTAGGTTTAGCTTCACCTTCACACTGGTGCATTTTGATCTGGGTCATGGACTATGTTCCTTATGAAATGGTAAAACCCTAGCTTTCCATACTTAATGTGACCTTGGAAAAAATGGGTTATTTAGAACACAGTGTTAATATAACCCAAAATGACCCCACTAACAAAGTTTAGTACCTAAAAATCCAATACTCTAAAATATGGCTTCATAATCATGTAGTTATCCCCTACACTTTGGCTTGTGTTTGAATGATGCAATATGTTTAAAGTAACTTCAATATTGAGTATATTTTAACTTTATAAATAATAATTTATGATGATTTCATTAGTAATTAATACATGTGAGTGTGTGTGTGTGTGTGGGTGTGTGTGTGTGGGTGGGTGTGTGTGGGTGTGTGTGTGGGTGTGTGTGTGTGTGTGTGTGTGTGTGTGTGGGTGTGTGTGTGTGTGTGTGTGTGTGTGTGTGTGTGTGTGTGTGTGTGTGTGTGTGTGTGTGTGTGTGTGTGTGTGTGTGTGTGTGTGTGTGTGTGTGTGTGTGTGTGTGTGTGTGTGTGTGTGTGTGTGTGTGTGTGTGTGTGTACCTATTATTGGTATGGAAATAGGGAAGATTTTGATCATTTGAATGCTTGATAGATTGATTTTGATAAGTTCATTAGTCTATTTAGTTTGATTTCTAGGTAAGGAATGAATTAGGGTTAATATTATATTTATACTAATCCTATCAGGAGATAAATCAAATTAAAACACTTATTATGACCATTTATATACATTTCATTTTCAAATTGTATGACTTTATGGTGCTTGTTGGCCAAATTTGGCCTACATCCCTAGTTCAAAATGAGAAGCTAAGCAGAGTCCAGATTGAAGAGTGACCAATGTCATAAGGAGTATATATAATTCAAGAGGAGATCAAATAACATTTAAAACCTTTTGAAACACTTTAATCAAGCTTAAAGTTTAATTTTTTGATCTCTAAGAAGTAGGTCTAGAAATACAGATAAAGGGTCCAAGCAAGTTATCATTGTGTCTGAATAGTTTAGGGTCATAGGGAAAGTTTTCACAGGCTTTATAAATCATTGAAGTTTTCAAGAATCAAGAAAAATATCATAGCACAAGTCTAAATAAACCAGACCATCACTAGAACATCATATAAAAAAGGATGGGTCAGCTTACTTATGAATTTAATAAGTTTGCCTAGAGAACCTCACAGGCCAAAAGAGTCATATGGAAATGATTCCCTTAATTGAAAGATTATCCTCTAAAAATTTCATGTCTCAATGAGTTATCTATCTTGATATATAAGCCTTCAAAGTAAAATTAGCAGATGAAGATGATAATGCAAATCTCAAAGTAAAACACAATAAATAGTTATTGGGGTTCAAAGATTGATGGGCACATGGATGTCAAAGATAGTCACATAGACATCAAATTTAAGCCACAATAAATATATATTGTGGTTCAAAAATACTAAGACATTCATGTAGACATCAAATACAAGTGCGTGGACATCAAATACGGGTACATAGATGCCAAATTTTAGGCCTCATGAATTATCCATTTGAGTTCAAATGGTGGGTCTTAGATAGATCTATGGTGCAAATTTATACATACATCTAGATTTAACAGTTCAAGTTAAAGTCAAAGAGTCAAAGGATCTATATTAAGGGCTCATATGTAATCATATATAGAGATCTAATGGTTTGATTCAAATTCAAGGAGTCAACATATCCTAGGGACCAATAAGGAGAAGATAGTTTGGTATGAATTGACATGTTCAAGTTGGAAATAAACAACAAATAAATAAAGGGTAAATCCAAAAGATTTCGATAGAGGTCAATAAACTAGTTTTTGACCTAGGTGAATGAATATTTAAAAGATGTGTGTCACCATTAGAGCTTAATCAATAGTAGATGTAATCATACAGGAAATATGTTCAAGGATAAAGCTCTATCACCGTTAAAATTTTAGACAAGACCTCTAGTTGATAGTTTAGAACCTATTGACCCTATGGCAGGATTACTCCATTGATGTGCTCATTGCTCTTCCAGATTGAATATCTGTGCATGTAGTAGCTTATCATAAATCACATGGTGTATAGGTAAAATAGGTCCCTTAAAGGCCTACTATAGACCAAAGTTCGGCAATTGAGTGTCAGAAAAAGGACCAAGCATCGAGTAGGATTTGCATCTATATATTAAAACTATGGGAAAACCAATAAATAGGATTGGTTTTCAATCTATAGTTACACCCAAGTTCAAGTTCCAAGGTAAAGGTAGAATAGGTACCTATGACCATACAATGTAGATGTGGCATGAGGTTGTCAATTACAAGATATGAGAATTTTATCCTCATCATTAGATCAAGTAGAAGGTGGCATGGAGTTTCAAGGAGGAGGCCTGATGGATAGATAAGGGCAATGTTCATTCAATTTTTTTAAATATATTTTAAAATATTGATTCCTCATTGATAATATCATGACTCATTAGCCTTGAATTGGTGTTAATCCATCATAACTTCCCCTCTCTTCTTTCCCTTTTCTTTATATGTTTCATCTTATTCCACATTGTATCTCTCATTAGATGTTTTTAGATAAGAAATATCTAAGATTTTATAGAGAAATGGATTCTTATGCTTTGGATTGCTTAGGCTATGCCAAAAAAAATTTATAACACCTTTTGATGTAATAATGACTAAATTCCATCATTTTTGAAAACTAAATTGAAGTGTGTTCTATGAATCCATGTATTATGGTTAAGTGAATATATGATTTCCTTACCTATGTTTAAGTTTCCTCACCTTCATTAAGTGTTTTTTAGTCCTCACACATCATTTTAAGTGCAATATATACTTTATTGATTATCTTGGAAGTGGATATCTTCCCTTTCATGTTAGTTTTATAGTTGGTCGATGCCTTATTATAAAATACTTATGTAGGACTAATTTTCTTTGGTCTTGAATGTATCTTATAGTGTGTCTTGTGTAAATTATAAGTGTTCTAATTACTAGTTCATCACCTCATTTACATGTTTTCATGCATTATTACCCATTTCTCTCTCCCTTTTCCAATCAGAGTTTAGTTTAGGTGATAGATCTAGAAGGAATCTAACCTTCTCTAGAGGTTTGACCCAAGTTTAGGTGACCCATAGCCTAGGGTCATTCCCATGTTGGAATCTATTTGTGTAAGAGGAATTGAACAATATCCTTACTTAGATAGGGTGAAATCTAGGACACTAGCATTACTAGACACTTGCATCAGGGTAGGACAATAATTGTGATGTTAATGTCTATCCCAAACATGAGTGTCTAGGGAGTATTAAAATAGGTATAAGATCAAAACTTTTGGAGGTGTAAGATAAGTATATTTTAAGCATTATATTTAATATAGGATGTGTGTGTCATCAATATAAGATTTTTCAAACTAATAGATAGCCTAAGGGGCATAAGATAGAGTAGATGTAGGCTTACAAAAGTAAGGCATGTGTAGAATTAAGAGGAACAACCAAGGTCTATGTTTTTCAAGTGTACAAGATTGAGGTGATACATAAATCACAAAATATCATCTATAGTAAATTGTATATATTTATCTATGTATCCCATACTATAAATTTGTGGCATTATACATGTATTTTCACTTGATACATTATTAATTAGATATTGTATATAATCAAACTAATTAATTTTTGAAAAATGAGTTAACCACCTTGAAAAAAAATTCTGCATCATAGTTATCATCATTAATAATTTACTTTTGATATTGTATCATTGGTATTATATTCTTAGAAATAGTCACACATGTATTGGTTATCTTTGATATTTATGGTTTATATTTTTTATGCTCTTTTGATATCTTTGAAGTATGCATTACATTTTTGTCTTCCTAATCTAAATGATTTGGCATTCATATTTGTGTAATTGGATATGTGTTATTATCATGGATCTTTAAATATTTATTGTTGATTATATTTATTTGAAATGTAATAGTCCATTTTATAAAAAGATGTGTAATATTTTCTCATAATTAATAATATTCATTATCTCAATGTCCATTAATACCATGAAGGCAAATAATTCCTTGATTTTTGTGTGTTCATGATGATGAGGAAGAGGATAGTAATCATGAGGGAGATTGATTAATTTCTCATCAAATGATGTATGTAGAATATCATGTGGTTGATATTTGAATATATCAAAGTATAGTGGTTTCCCCTTACTATAAGTAGGTTTAATTACTTTAGTTATCCTTTATAAATTGATTCCTACCCTTTATGGAGTACCTTGACTTTTTCTTCCTTGATAAAAACCATCTTGAATGCTTAATATATATTATGAATGACTTGAACTAGAATCTTTGTTTTAGATGTTGAATTTAGATTCCTCTATTTATTCATCGCTTCTTGCTTATATGAAGATGATTTTGACTTGGTAACTTTTTGTAATGTGTATTTCAAATCACATGCATGTTTGAACACATCAGTGTATACATTATCAAAATAGGTGTAAATGTTATGTATGATGTGTAAATTTTATGTATGGCTCATTTTTTAAGTGGAGATAAGATACCACTAACGAAGATAAAAAAATTCCAAGTCTGACGGTTGATAAGTTTGAGAGTGAAAAGTATTTTTAAACATTAATATGTAGTCTTAAATGATCTCATCATGTCATTATTTAAAACATTTTAGATTCTCCAATGTGAGATTTCTTAAGTACCATGTGCTTATGATAATTAGATAAAAATGCATATTCTAACTTTTTGAAGTTAGATAAGGATCCACTAGATAAACTATAAAACCATTCTGAAGCATCTCTTATGAGACTTATATGTAAATATTTGAGTAAAATACATCCATCCTTCCCCATTCTAAAAAAAATGGTATATTGAGTCAACTAATTTTAAGGATATACACAACCATTAAATAATGGTAGTGTAGGCAAAATAAAATATTTTAGATATGGATTCTCATATATAGCTCATGTAAGGGATTGTCTGAGGATAAAATTATATTTGATATTCATAAAACATTATCTAGTTTTTAGAGTGGGGTTAAGGACTTACTTTTGGAGGTTATTAATAACATTAATCATGGATAAAATATGTCTAGTAGGAATGATAGTGGTTTGTAAATGATTACTTATGGGTTGGAATTGATCATCCATTTTAAACATTGGTATAAAATTATAATGATAATTGTCATTGCATGGTTGGGAATTGCATTCTAAGACAACATTAGTATGAACTCGAGGATCATTGCTTAGTTTATCATTTTGAATTTGTATAAAATTATAAGCATTTTATTTTTATTTATTTAATTATACTAACTTAATATAGGATAAAGAATCCTCCCAAATCATATTATCATGAAACTCACATTGAATGGGTGTAGGATGGCTATCTTTATAATCATTGCATAATAATTCTTTATCAATGTTTTGTAAATATAGATTCATCATGACACTTTAGATTTATAATTCACATTCACTATCATGTTATAACATTTAAAAAGAGGAATATAAAATTATAGTATTGTTTATTACTTGCAAGGGAGGATAAAAATTATCACACACTTTCATATCATTAACTATGACTAGAGGCAAATGTGGAATATATGCATATATATCATCTGCATTTTATATAGAGAGAAACCATCATATTAATTTGTTTGATTTTAAATTTCTATGCAAGGGCTATGCTTTTTGTAATTTATATTGATTAATGTGATTTGATATAATATCCATGTTAAAAGGTAAATAAGGTGTTCTAATTAGCGATTTTTTATATTTTGATCCATCAGAGAGATTAAAGGAGGGAATATATTCATTATAAATATGTTTTTTTAAATTATTTTTGAAAATAATAATGCAAGTGAGGAATGGGTTGTGCAATTTTCACATTAGTTAGCTCATTTTATTATTCATCATATTATTATCTATTATACCATATATCTTAATTTTCAAAATCATAACCATATCTATCATAATCATAAATTATAAAAGTATGATCATTGGTACATTCATTATCATAAGCATAAGGCATATAATTTATATAAAAAATTAAATCGAAAACTATTATGCATTTCAAATTTAGATACATATTGAGAAGCCATTTTTAGATTAGTTAAACCAAAATATATAAAAAAATGAGAAATATCGCACTCAATGATAATAGATAATAAATATTACAATGAAAATCAAGGATATCAATGGGTGCAACTAGGTGAGGTGTATTTGTTTTGTAGGATCTCAGATATATTGATCCCAATCATAAATAGTGAAGACACTATGGAGGATTCCACCATAACTATAACATTATCCAATCTTGTCGGGAATGTTGAGAGTAACTTTATAGGGCTAACCACTTATCATTGCACTACAATAACAAATGAAGTAAGTAATAACTAACAAACACTTTGCCTAGAATGAGGGGTCTTGTGAGTTTCATAACATAGTTTCAAGGAAGATAAAGAAAAATAAAAATGAAATCAGAAAGTAGAGGATCAAAAGCAAAGGTTGGGGTTCACCAATATGTTTTACCATATTTTTGATAAAACACTAATACTAAGTGTGTTATGGTTGTTGATTATGTATATATAGGTATAAGACTATAAATATCATAATGCTATAGATATAAAATATTCAATTATTTTTATTTTGACAAATTGATAAATATGAAAAATTTATATATATGGAAAATAATAAAAAGATGTATAATTAGCTTGCATGTTGATTTGTATTCACTATTCTAACTATTTGACTATGAAAATAAAAATAAGAGATGATTTTACAATCTTGGTTTTAGAATTAGGAATAAAAATAGATTTTATACAAAAAATACATGAGTGTGATCAGCTATCTTGACCTTAATCACCCTTAGATGATAAATCACTCCCTACATATCCAATAATCCAAAGAGGGAAATTAAACCCACTTAGATATCCCACCTAGAGTGACTATGAAATTGTGTTTATTTGACTATGTTTGTGAAGCTAGAAAATGGCTTAGATACTTGACAATGATAACCCTAGACTTACTTTACATGGATCTTGACTTGGCTTATGATTACCCCTTATGAAGTGTATAATTTGGGTATAATAGGTTAGAATAGGGTATATTTTATCAATGTATATAAGTATGTATGATTGTACCAAGTGAATAGAAAATGGGGATAATGAATGACTCTCAAAATATATTTATAGGTGAATGTTTTGAAATTTTCCTTTAGGAAAACTTATGAAACATGTAGTAAGACCCAAAACATTGATTTCACATTTGGAAACTAGTCTTTATTTCATGTGGGACATGAAATCCTAAGTGGACAATGATGCATTGCTCCCCTATCTACCCAAGGTAAACCTGTTCAAAAAAATTAGGGACATGTGTCTTGTACTGGATACAATATGATGGTGATTTTAAGAAACTTGAACATTTTACATTGAAGGTTTTAAGTAGTAATAATGGAAAAAAATAATCTCACATATACATGAATGTCTTAGAGGAATGGTGAATAAGAGTCATATATTTGATAATAAATTATGTGGTTTGAAATGTGTTAATAATTAGCTTTGTTAAGTACCCATGACCAGATTTATATGTTGACATAAACTATGTATGATATTTAGTAGGTTAGACATATACTAGAGAATTCATGTAGGAAATAGATATGAATTAATGAAGGCCAAATTCATAGAAGGAAACTGGATAGGATGGAATGGTGTGAAAGAACCATAAACTTATGCTCATGTCATGTATTATAATGATATTTAAAATTAGTGTTGCCAAGTATCTAATACAAAATTTTACTATTTGCATGTAAAGTATATAATTCAAGAAATATAGGAACACACAATCATGTAATAAATATGTAACAAGACAAGTGAAAAAATAAATCAAATCACAAAGAGAAATCCAACACAAAAAATTGTCACAATTATATAAAAATAGAAAATATGCAATAAGGAAGACAATAAATACATACCAACACAAACACATAACCACACACATGCCATTAGAAAAAAAGAGAAAAAAAGAGAGGCATCTCATATAGAAAACATGAAAAATAGTCTTTATCTCATTTTAAATAGCTAAAACAAGAATCAAGATAAGATCAAGTGAAAAATAACATAAGCCAACAGTATAAACTAGAAAAAAATGGTGGGGGGGAATCCTTACTAAGCTACAACTTCCCTCAAAATTATGCACACACTAGTAAACAAACCTTAATATTTATGTGATGTCATCATGGATAAGATCATGTAGGAGTTTTGGAGACAACAATAAAAAAATAAGGGTCAACAATAAAAAAACACAATTAACATAAACAATAAGGTTAGAATAATGACATAGAAAAACCAAATAATGAAAGTAGAAAATATTTGAGGATATATAATAATAAGGTAATATCAAAATTCAAATAAGTTAGAAACTAAAATATGATGAATCTTAAAGAGGCAAAATAATTAATAGATAAAAAAATAGGGAATAATCCTATAAGGAAACATGATAAACCTAAAATTCGTACAAGAAATGATAAATAGATAAAATATTGGAGACAAGAAATCAAATAACATCAAATAAAAAAATAAAGAAAACAAAACTTATAAAAATAATAGATATGTATTACATATAGACATGGGTTCTAGTAGGTAATGATAATAATTGAAACCATATAGATTTTTAAATTATGTGTAAATATATTCAATATTATCCTCATGGTTAGGATCTAGATGTATGTGGGACCATGGATCTAAGAATCCTAATGCATCATTATTACTAGTATCATCATCAATATAATCATTAATTATATATTAACTATCATTACTAGAGTCACTATCATTATAATCATTATAATTGTGATTATTTATTATAGCTATAATATCCTTTTTAAAGTATCACTTTTGTATGTCTAGTGACAATTCATATGATTAGAACCTTGTAGGTTATTCTTCTCAAATAAGACAAAGAGATTATGATAAGATGTAGGGATTATAGAAGATGCCTTGATCATCAAAAAATTTAATAATTATCTGAGTCATTATAGTCATAAAATTCAAATGAAATTAAAAATGAAAGAGATATTACAAATTGTCTATGAAGATCCTTGAAAAAAACATCCATGCTTGTACATCCTATTTTTTTTTAAAAACTTCTCAAATTCATGTGCAAGTTTCTTGTGATTCAAAATTGGACAACATATGAATGGATAACTATTAAAAAAATATAAAATATTATAAATGATTTACCTAGTGTAGTTATAACATGTGTGGATGACTTTGTATAAACCTAAGTCTTGGAACTTGTGTTGAATAATGCATGCATTATAAGTACAACTTTTAGTAATAAAAGCTCTGCACTAAGAAAATGAAAAAATAATAGAGTGGAGTTAGAAAGTGTTATGGAGGTATCCCATGGTGGGAGTATCATATGTTATGTACATCTCAAACATAAATATTTTACTTTCCTCTCATATAGGAACAAGGAGTATGCAAGTGTTTTTGTCTTAGGTGTACAAAGTATAAATTGATAATTTACCCCCTTTTGAGATATTGAAAAATCTATGAATTTCATATTTCAAAATAAAGTATTGAGTGTCAGAGGTGAGATAGGAAATAAAATCAATGATGTCTAACATAGTAATATATCATCTTGAAATATTGCATTTCATATATAAATATCACCACTTGGGCTTGAAGTACAATCTATATAAGCATAAGGGTATTATCCCCAAGTGATAAATATATAATATATATAAGAATTTTAATTTTAAAATTCCCCTCATGGAAAAATATAGTCAATAAATCACTAAGATAAAATATACTAATAAAATCAATGTAGAGGTATATATATCAAATTGAGGCACACACGATGATATTTTACCCCAATATATGTTATTACACCACATAAAATATAGTAATACATAACCTATATGATATAAATCATGTAAATATAATATATTGGTGTATGATACATATCATGAAACTAATAACATATATATGAAAAGTAAATATAAAAATATGAATGCACACTATGTGTAAAGTAAACACCCCTAACATAGAGTATACATAATAGTAAATTTCATGAGTAGAGTATATAAATAAATAATAAAATAAGAGCACAAAAATTATATGTATATTGTGTATATACACACACACACACATGATATATGTTATAAAATAAAATCAAGGAACATATATCAATCATAGGGAAAATAGAAAAGGAACATCAAACATGAAGCATATGAATCAAATAGATAAATCATATTAGAATAAAATAACCTATGTAACTTAAGCACAAAAAAATTGGAGTGCTAAAAAGTGTAATAGCAACAAGATCATACATAGAAGTACTAGGCACACAAAGGTAAATTCATTAATAAAGATAAACTAGGATATAAAAATCACATGAAATCTCACTTTAAGGATATTGTAAAAAACATATTCTAGAATAAGTAAAAAAAGTGTCCCAAACCAACTATAAATCCTTAACTGTATACCCCTACAATTTCTACATCTATATCAATAATATCATTAGTAATATGTGTATAAATAATATAACCTCTCTCAATATGTCAATAATTATTATATTCCAAGATTTTTACAAAAAAAAGATCAATTATTAAGGAAAATAAAAATTACAATACATGACACATAAAATAAAGAATCCATTAACATAAAGGAAAACAAGGAGAAAAAGAAATAATATGAATGAAATGTGATCCCTACTAACCTATAAATTTAGTTAGAATTTAATGTTTTTTTGGGTCATGTATCCCAATTTTAATGTGTTTTCATCATTTTTAAGTTAGTGTAGGCTTTGGGGTGGGACGCAATGAACAAAAGTAAGATTGCAACAAAATTAAACTAGTACAACCAATAAAAAATAAATGATAAAAGAGGTATGAAATATTTACATGAATAATGAACCATAAAATTAAGTAAAATATAAATTAATAACTTGAATTACAAAATAAATGGAATAATTTGGGTAAGGAGTCCAAAATTAGAAAACCAAAATATGAAGGTGAAGAAGGAAGATGATAACTTCAAAATTCAAAAAAGATCAAAAGGGAATCATCAAAATGATAGAATAACTTGAAATCAAAGGACCACCTAAGCGGGTAAAAAACCATGATAATGATGAAATATAAACAAGGGTTCCTATAATATGCATGACCAACATAAGAATAAATAAGGCCAAGGCAAGCAAACAAAAATGGATAGAAAGAGATAAAGGTTAGAATTTAAAAAAAATGAAAATATGTATAGGAAATAGAGATAGTTCATGTGCAAACATAAGGGGTTAAAATAAAATTATTAACAAATATTATCTTGTTAATCATCATCATATTATATATAAATATAAGGATCTATATATTCAAGGGCAATATCATGATGTTTAGGTGTGCATGGGTCTAATAAAGTTAAATAATTACCATCATAAATGTTATAATCATTTCAAATTTATTTAATATAATCTTCTAAATTTCCATCATTATCATTGTAATCTTATTTTTTATTAGTTATACCTAATTTTATAGTAGTGAACTTTCTTAATTTAATGTTATCTTGAATAATTAGATCATTTGTAGGCACATTTTCTTCTATAGGTGTGAGAGGTTTCAACAAATACACCTTGGTAGGTGGAAGAGTATATATTTAAACTTCTCAATTATTTTATATATTATGATTAGTTGTTGTAATGGACAATCCTTAGATAAAAACTCATTTTTAACTTAGATATAAAGATAATGAATACCTCTCTAAATAGTAATCACTTGATCATTATGAAAAAAATAAGAATTGATGAAATGTTTACTTAATTATTCTCTTTTTATTAATCCATGGTATTCCAAAAAAAATGTCATATGTCCAATTATCTTTTATGAAACCAAAATGCTAGTATTAATCCTATCATATCCTATAATAATCATAGTAGTACCATTTAAACTCCCCCTAATGGTAACCAATAATAGTAGTGAATTTATTGGTGCATAGATTTATACTTGAACAATTATCAATCATAATTTCATTTTTTCCCCATGAATGTGAACCTATGAAATATTTTATGAATAGGGATCTATTGTTAGATATAAATTTTTTTAATCTAAAGATCATATAAGATAACTAAATGAAGCTCTTTCTAAGTTTCATCAAACACACCTATAAATTCATCAAATGGATGATCTTGATAATCTTGTGGTGATTACATTAAATTTACTATAAGGACATTACCTTGGTATTTAGTTTGAATGGCATGAGGTTGAATATTATTTTTAAGGATTTCAAAATGTTAATTTGGTTGAGCCATTGATTCATTCCAAGTATTTTTTAAACCTTTACTTTAACTTTTTGTCATCAATAAGGTCTTGGATATTATGTTTCAAAGTAATGCATCTATTTGAATAATATCTTGTAAATATATGACAATCAAAAAAATAATTTGGATAATATATATTAGGTAATTATTTATATGGATCCAAATATCTAATGGGAGGTAAAGTAATAATATTTCATTTAAGTAATTTATTAACCACATTTTGATGAATTTCACTTAATCTTGTACATTTTCTGTATTTTTTTTAAAAATTTGATAAGACTTAGCTATTAGGTTATTAATCCATTGTATTTAGTACATTATTAGACTCATTTTTAAGTTGATAAAAATTATCATTTCCCTTAGCCTTGAAGTTTATTTTACCTTGAAATTTGGATTTAATAGAGGTATGAGAATTAGTCCCATATTTAAGCATGGTGGCCTTTAAATTATTGATCTCATAATTTCTAAACATGTGGAAAAATCATAAAAATTTGGGTAGATGTTGAACACCACTTTGCCTTCAATAAAAATATACATTGTAGTTCACTATCAGCTAGTTGGTAAGTCACATTTGTAACAATTATCTTCAATCTAATCACATACTCACTAACATTTCATTAGGCCCTATTTTTAGTTGAAAATTTTATGTAAATGTAACTTACATTATAATTTTGATCAAAACATGATATAGGAAATCATCAACTAAAGTAGTGAAATATACACATGAAAAATAATAAAAACAATCAAAATCATAATATTTTAAACTAAAAATAAATATATTACTCAAAAAATTATGTTTTTAAGAAAAAATTGTTTAGGAAGCATAGAATGATATAATATGATGAAAAGGGTATCAGTTACCATTGAATAATTCAGACTTTAAAGTTATAAATCTAAAATATCTTATGAGGTGACCCTAGTACATGAGTTTTGAGGCACTTGATAAATAAATTTAACTTGTTGTACATCACACAAGGTCTGCATCATAGTGGTAATGTCAAAATTTACAAGACAAGTGGAATAATAGGTGGGCATATAAACATTTTTAAAATAATTAAGTTGAGAAATATTGTGGAGAAGAGATGAAAGTTAATAAACATGTTTAAAAGGTTGAATAATTTGAGAAGAAACAAGTGAATTGCTTGGAAGAACTATTGAATAATTGAAATAATTTTTATAAGGAAAATAAACATTAGGAAGATTATAAACAATAGAAATAAGAAGAGTTATAGTTTTAGAAGAAAGTTGGGAGATGACCACATTATTAGGCATGGAAGGAAACCCTATAATATTTTTATCTAAATTATTTATACTAAAATATCCATTATTCACTCTTATTATATATACTAAATTTGAGGCTATTGACATAGGGTTTGGCATTATAAATATTGTAAAAAATACAACATTGCATATGTTTCTTTAGGATTAGATTGAATGTGGTCCTAAAATCCTCAAGTCTTTCAAATCTATCATTCTCATCATGATGATTAAATCTTACAAGAATTGTAAATTTGATACCCATTCACAAAATTATTTTTCTAAGGAATTTTAAAATAATTTTAAATAGTAGAAGTAAAAAGAACATTAACATCATTGACATACACCACTATATTTTTCAAATAAGATCTAGTTTTAATATAGGAGTTTTTAAAAAAGAATAGGATTTCAATCTAATCTAGTACTTTTCCTAGTATAGATTTTATATCTAATCATTTTGAGTGGAATAATATGGAAACATATTTAAGATGAAAAATCTACCCTAGGGTTTAAATTAATGATGCAAGGATTAAAAAAACTATGGATTAAAGAGAGCATTAAAAGGTATGTCTAATAGTTGCAAAAAATAAAATTAGCCCTAGAAATTTTGGTCTACCATCATGGAAGCAATATATAACTCTATTATGTCTAAGAGAGCACATGTTCACAAAAATTTAGTATGAAAAAGTGGGTTTACATCAAAATACAAGACATCTACCTACACCACATGCAACTAGAACTAATCATGTTCACTCTAGTAAAATAATAAAATAATGTCTAGTGATAATAAATAATATTAAAGAATAAGTGAAAAGTGAAAAGAGAGGGTTATATAAAAATAACTTTTTTTAATGAATATGTGGAACATTTTCAAAAATATATGGTATAAAACAAGTCTAAAATGTAAGATGAACAAAAATGAAAGAATTGAGACAACCCAATATAATTTGATGGAGTGCCAAAGCCATTAGGACAGTTTTGGGCATACCAAAATCATTAAACAATTTTCATAGGAAACTTTAATTATAATTTTTTATTATAAGACCATATTTTCCTACTCTAAGGATTTGAAAAATTCATTCTCCTTTCCCTAAATTTACCATAGATCTATATTAAATTGATGACTTTACTTACAACACTAATAACTCATCACATCCAAATAAAAGAAATTAGGGAATCAATGAGGGGCCTATATCATCCATATATTATTATTATGTCCCTATTATAGATAAAATTTATAAAAAGACACTCAATGCACTTCATCAATAAATTAAGGGATATTATCCCTAATCTTATATGACTTTTTTGCTAAGATGAAAATGTGGCACAATATAATGAAATCTTCAACTCTTGATTCAAATTAATATCTAAATGTGGAAAATGTTATCGAATAATTATTATTCTTTAATAAATTATTTAGTCTTAAATCTAGTGACTCATTCTTTTTTGTCTTTAAAAATAATTTATTCATCATTAGAGCTTCACCATATTCAGGCTCTTCTATGAAATTGATTGATGTAGTATTTTCTTCATTATCTTTCATAACATAGTTGCTAACATTTGTTTTATGAATAAATTTGTTATGCTACATATTGAAGTACTCAACACTATATGTCCCCATTATCCACATCTAAATAATATACCAATGAGACATATACCTCATCTATGTCCATCATATCTTCTTCCTCTCTATGCATGATCATGACCATGTGATGTGTTATCTTATCCCTTGGGAGCATGCACTTTATATATTTTTCACTATGCATCACACCTCCTCTTTCATGAAAAACCTTGCCTTTTCCTCATGCAACACCATGTTGTCCCATATAATACCCTTCTTATACCTTATTTGCATGTCGATAGTCTTCCTCTACTTACTTTAGATCGAACATATCAAATTCATCCTGAATAGTGATGTGAAGTTCATACATACCTTGAGAATTTATCTATGCCATATTCAATATGACCAATATAAATTATAATTATGTATAATAATTATATGTATTATTTAACACTCATCTCTTTATGTCTTAGGTTTTAAATTTTTTTGAAAATATTTATCTAGTAATCTATTAGAAAAAACATAGATTTTAACTTGGCAACCATTTTGTTCTAATCTCTAATTTTATCCTTACCCTTTATTTTACATTCATCTATTTATTATCCCACTAATAAAAATTTATGTTCTTTAAATTTAGTACACATAAATCACACTCTCTTAGGGCCTTAAATTTACTCATACTAAAAGTACTTATCAAATTATGTAATCTAGTCTATCAAATATTCTAGACATAAACTCCCTAAGTAGTGAATAATGTACATGCATAGATCCATTTTTCTTGGAAATAGAATTTAATAATATTCCCTCCATAATATTTTGATCAAATTTATTATGTTCACTTAAATTACCTCATCATCGATGTAATTTTAATTTTCTCCTCTTTGTTGAGTAATCTGCATAGCTTACAACCTTGCTTGGAGGTATTTCATCGCATTTGCCAAATTTGATACTTTTAGTGGTCGATTTATTCCTCATCATATGAGAGGAATTATTTTATGTTTCATGTTTTTTCCTTGAAAATTTACCTCATTGCACCTTACACCAAACAACCTTTATATTAGAATATGTATTGACCATTTTATAGCCTCAATAGTAAACTTATAAAATAAAACTAAATTCACTTCGTAGGTTAAATCCACTCTAATACCAAAAAGATGAAATCATAGTTATATATTCCAAAAAAGGATAGAATTATATCATTCAACCCACTTACTTGCATGCCAACACCTAGAATGGGTCCAAAAATAATTACTACTTATACATGAAACAAAACAAATAATTATAAAATTTATCTTTAATGGAAGAAATTTCAATCATAGTAAGAAAAAACTATATTAACATTGAAATATTTGTAAAATATTACAATGATCCCAAAATGGGATATCACAAAAAATATACTACACTAGTATTTCAGGCTTGTAAGTCTTTATGAAAAACAAAAGTGAACTTTATTCTCACACAAGTCACATAAACTAGTAATCTTCTTCTCAAACTCATCTCTACATATTCTTATTTTATCTTCCAACCCCTTTAATTAATTTCAAAATCATATTCATAGGAATATAATTTGTTATTAAATTTGATATGGTTCACCTTCCTTATCATATAATTATTTAATCTTGACTCCTTGCCTTCTAACCATTATGTGTTCTCAATAATCATGATCTTAATCAAGAGTAACATGCAACATTAAAGTCAATGTTTATCTAGGATAAAACTTATCTTCTGCTTCCCATTACATGTTTGTAGGTGTGTGAAGGAAATGAAGGTTTACATGCAAGATTTTATAACTAATGAATGTGATGTCTCACAAGTCATTATCTAGTGCACAAAGTTTTTGCAAACATCATTTGTGAATGGTTTATGTAATTAGTCCCTAGTGTGAAAATATTTTCAATATCTTCTGGAACCTTATAATAAATATTTGTCTTTTTTTTCAATCCTCTTTCTAGTTATCCTCTACCCTTAAACTCATTAGGCAAAAAATCATTATCATCCCTATGTTTTTCAATTAGTTTAATATCTAACTCATAATATGCCATGATTAAAAAGAATATGGATATAATTTAAATCCCATATCAACCAAAAATATGTTATGTTAGGAAATTTAACTAAGTCTAGCTTTACACAAGTATTTTATTGTATATGTCTGTTTTGGTAAGATTTTCTTAAATATGTTGATGTGTGAAATTGTTATCTTAGCTTGAATGCACAAGAGGGTTGTGTAGTACTAAAATCTGATTATATATGATAAAATAGTCTTGTAAACTTGAAAAATATCACTCATGGCTCAACCCTTTAGTTCATAACCTTCCCGTTGCTAAAAAGCTCATGTTCACCTTCTCACTATGCCAAAATGTTTATCTTATAGTCTAGCCCTAATATTATAATTTCATATATCACATGTAGCCTAAATTTTGAATAAAACTTGATTTATATCCTAATTTGGTAGTTACATAGCTTCAATAACTTTATATCTTCCCAAATGCTACCATCCAGACTAGGACTTAGCATTAACGCTAGTGCCCTAGCTCTAATGCTAGATTTTGAGCCTTGAAAATGGTCAAATTTAAAAATATTTTGACGTGTATATATTTGCCTATTTGTCTTAATTAAATCTCTTATTATAAAATTTTAAAAGGTGTGGTATAGATACAAAAAAAGTGGCATTTATTATCATATGGAAATCATAAAAAACACATATCAAGCTCACATAATCATTTGCACAATTGAGTTATACTTACCTATTTTCTCATATTTACAAATTAGTCATAAGTGTGGCCTTATTAAAATTTTAAAGTATTAAAAGAGTATACCATGTGTTAGGAATGGTGAAAAAGCATTCCACCCTAAGATTCAGAAGTGTTAACTATAAAAACATCACATAATGAAGTTGCAAACAAATGATTTAAAAATAAAGCAAATCAAATATTATTCAAAAAATGAGATGCTTGTACAAAGGAAAACCCTTGCATATAGCCATGGAATAATAATGAACTAGTCTAACTAACTGATGTGGGATAAATCATTGCATAGGAAAACTAATAAAATGATTAAATATCTAGCTAATACACTAGAAAACATGAGAAATACATACTCTAACACCCCCCTCAAATAAATCTTGGAGCTAAAAATACCAAAAAAATGAAATAGTGGCATGTCCACAATATGAGTCTTGACAACTAGGTCTGATAAGGTACTCATGTATGATATGTATCCATGAAATTAATAATTAATATATTGTCATGAATACCCCCTTAGGATAACTTATGAAACCCCAAACATTCCATGAAACTTAAATAAATAAGGTGATGCAAAAGGATTCATAAACATGTCTACGACCTACTATTGAGTCAGAATGTACTCCAAGCTAAGAATGTTGCATATTATTTTCATTAATGTCAAAAGGGTGAATCATGTAAAGAAATAATTATCTTTTTTGTCAATGGTCTATTTAGTCAAGTGTTTGAGAAGGGTAGTGGATAAAGAGAGTGTTGATTAGTGAGTGTGTATTGTGGATATGGTAACCTATTGAGAGTGTGTTCTCAGTTGGAAGCATGATGATGTCAAAGGTGACTAATCCTAGTTGGTAATGTGTACATGGAGAGTGCTATCATGAGAGAATTTAAATCTAAGAGAGAATTTGAAGGAAAGAGAGAATTTTAAGGAAACTAATTTACTATGATTGCATGAAAGTACATGACATTGATGTCAATTTTGATATCAAGAAGAATTTTGTAAGGTTTGGTGTCAAAGGTGTTCAGGTGCATGGAAGAGAGATGTCAAGTCATATGAAGCTTGGTCATGTGGTTTTAGGTCTTTATGATGATATGGAAGATTTTTATCATCAAAAAGATAATGGTGTAGTGATATGAGTGTGGTGTGATGTTTTATGTCTACTTGTTTGATGTTTTTTTGAGGTCATGACATGGAAGGAACATGTCAAGGTGGTAAGTACATTGTAAGATAGAGCCTAATCATGGTATGGTAAAGGTATGAGTTGGTGTAATGATGAGGTGAAAGAAATCAAACATGTGAAAGTTTTTTAAGGTTGTATTAGCATGAGAATAAGGTGTTGATGCACTTATAAGTGTTTTAGGGTGAGTCTACATGGGTAGGACCTTCAGTCTCAGTTTGTATCTAGACCTCTCTTAGACCCTGCTTGGCCTAATGAGGCATGAAGATCAGATATCAAGGAAAGTATGCATATGTGAGCATGTACACAGGTAATATATGTTGTTTTAAGCATGTTCACAAATTTTGAGGCCATGATTTGAAGGAAATTGCATGAAACACTATTTTATGCCTTCTTGAGTTCACAGTATGAGGTCTCAAGATCCTATATGCACTTTTAGATGTTTTTTGGCATGTGTAACCTCTGCATTGGAACATGAGATATTAAGGAGAGATGGGGAAGGGTCCTATATAAGATATCTAGGCATTATATTTGGATTTAAATGATAGTACTTTATGAATAATTATTAACACCAAAACCTACATTAAACCTCCCTAAAACCCTAATGAGGATCTAATGTGAAATATGTTTTTTAGATAAGATTATAATGGAATTAAATTCCTATACAATCTATTAAATCATGTATTCAACTTTCTTAGGTACCTCCAAGTGGTGATGGTTAGTCAAATGAGAGAGAAAATGCATAGAAGTAGATATAGACTCATACTACATTACCATTATGGTTTATGGATAGGTTTTAGCCTTAAATTGTGTTAATTTGGTCATCCAAGTTAGCCAGTCATAGACAAACCTAATGTTGTGCATAATGAAAAACCCAAGTAGAGAGAGAAGATGGTTTTAAGGGTTTGAGAATGTCATATTGGTAAAAAAAAATTGAATTAAGAGTTTATTTATTAATTTTAATTCATTTTCATTCTTGGAATAAGTTTTGGAGGTTAGTGAATATGGTGAAATGTTGTTCACAAAATGACCTATTTGGTTTAAATAATACTATGATATAGGGTCAAGAAATTGGTCTGAAAGACAAATATTTTTCATTAGACCATATGATATTTATATATTATAATGGTATAGAGATTGAATAGGACCATTTACATAAATTAGGAGTCATAAAAAGTGTCTACACAAATGTTGGAGGTCTAAGTCACCATGACTGGTCCTTGAGGTAAACTGGCAATTTTGAGTATGTTGTAAAGATGTTCGTAAACCATTATCTCTTGAGTGAAAGTGTTTGAATAATTTTTGGATGATATTGAGGTAATTTACTATATGAATACATGTTTAATTTTTCATGATTAAGTTTATTAAGTGTGTTTGAGCTCATTTTTGCAAGATAGTTTTTTTACTGTACATAGGCCTAATAGGGAAGTTTGTCCTAAAGAAGGTTTCAAGATATGAATGAAAGATGTAGATATAAAAACAAATGAAGGAGGTTAGTATAATTCATTTAATAATTAATTTAATGGTTATTTTTTTTTTAGAAAGCCATCTAGGCTCAATAAGATCAATATTTGGCATTAAGATGACAAACTTAATGCGATTAGGTCTCCATGAGGCCTAAAAGAGAAATGAGGCCTAATTGAGTTGTTGTAGACCAAAAGGGGAAAAATTTTCATTAAAAACATGTTTATTAATTTTTTTAAGACCTATTCTATGTATGACCTAAGATTTTGAAGGTATATGGCTGACTAAGTGGTGTGTAACCTTGAGTATAGTATATATACAAGGCATTTTAGGCCTATTTGGTGGAGTAGAGAGTAAGTGAATGGATTAATAAATAAATGAGGAAAAGGAGGTTGGGTAAAATGTTTTAAACCCTTAATAAATATTATATAATAATTTCATGAATATAAAACAAGTGTTCTATAATTTAATAACAAGGTCATATGACCTATTTAGACTTGAAGAGGGTTAGCTAAAGAAGCCTAGAGGTAGTTTTGAGAGAGATCAAGTGAAGTAGAGATAAAGGAGTGATCATAATATGTTAAAAGGATATTATATTTGAATTATATATGTGTTATTAATGTATTATAGTGGATATAATTTAGATATATCATATTTAGAGCTGAGTAGAAGAGTAAAATAAAGAAGTGTGATTGGTTGAGTTGGTGTTTGGTCAAAGAGGGAGTTGAAGCTTTCATGCAGGTTGGAACTTTTGGAATTGGTCTTGGATGAGTTCATGCTTGATTAATAGGTATTTGTATCTTCCTTTCAGTTTGTTTCTTGTATAAGTGTCCTTTGACAAATTTGGTTCTTAGTCATAAGGGGTTGTAGCCTCTTAGAAAGTGGGTACTTTCTAAAGTCCAGTGGGTGCTTGATAAATTTGGAGTTCATGTTCCGTGTTTGACTGTTTCTCAACTAAATTTGTTAAATTTTATTATATGATAGTTTTTACAATATTTTTTTAGTGGGATTTATTCCCCTTGAGGGTTTCCCAATCATATGTGTGTTTTTTTATGTTATGCTCATATGAGTGACTCTTTGTGCATTGTTATATCTTTGTATTGATTTGATGATTCAAGAAGTGTTAAATTACATGAAAAATAATTTTTTAACACTGATTCACCCCCCTCTTAGTTATTGTGCTTATAATAATTGGTATCAAATCTTGGTCTTTTGAAGTAGGCCTAATAGCTTAAAGAAGATCTTAAAAGCACAAACATGTCTAGTCATCAGGTACAAGGAGGTTTCTCAACCAATAAGGCTCCTCTCTTTAGTGGGAATAACTATGCATTTTGGAGAATCATAATTAAGACTTATCCAATGTCCTTATTCTATGACATATTTTAATCTATTATTAATGGATTCAATCCACCTTCTACACCACCTATTAGAGGTATAATCACTGAGGAGGAGGGGGAGGGCTAAATCAGTGAGCCCAGATATTTCAACTTCAATTTTAATCCTTTCAAACTCTTAATATATCAATACATACATTTATGAGGCATGCACATCATTCATAGAAATGAACAAGAACTATAATACAAGATCAAGCATATAACACATGACATACATAAGAAACCCTCTTAGGGGTGAAAACCCACTAGAACCTACAATTGGAATACTATCCTATAATAACAAGATCTAATTTAGACCAGTTACAACTGATCAAGGAATTACCATGCCTATTTAGTGAGACTACAATCCCAAAAGGTGCTACCACACCTATTTAGTTGTGCTTCAATAACAAATATACGTTTAGAAAGTTTTAATTTACAAAGAGGAAATAACTTCCTCAGATGCTAAGCTACCACAATAACACATATGAACACATCCACCTTTGAAATGATGTCTTCAACACCTGATGATGGGCCTTTACTTATCATTCTTCACCTTTGCTCTTACTCAATCTGTAAGAGCACTATTCTTCGAATAGAATTATGACTTATAGGTCATACATATACTCCTCAATCTGATCTTCTCATCAACTCATGTACTAGGCACTCTACCTTTATTTCACTCCATAATTCACACACACAATCCTCTCAATTCACTCTCATAAGTCTCTCACTCAAGTCAAGAAACCATCACATTTGGTTTCACTATATATAAATAATTCATGATTATCAACATCTTAGTCAACCATTAGGCATCTATTAACCCTTAATACATCTATCATATGAAGACATGACTAAATACAATCTTCATAGGTTATCCATAGCATTTATGGGTCACCTTTAAGTAGCTACACCTTTAAATATGGCCCTTATAGCTCCTATAGGTCTCGTAGAGACCTATTCACCCATTTAGCACATCATCAAGAAAAACAAAAACATAGGACCACTTTCAAATGTATAGGTCCACACTACATGACCCCTTAGTCATCCTTAAATTCTTACAGTCATCATTGTACTCTTCTATGCAAGCTCAATCAACATTTTATGTGCATAGTCACCATGAATGAACACATAGTCACCATCTTAAGCTATGTTCATACTATATATCAATGGTCAAACATTGATTATGCACACAAAACATACTAATGGATTTTACAACACTCACCAATAGATAATTCACCATGAAACATCAAAATAACATCTACATAAGATTAATTACTCTTCTCAAGTCACTTGTAGAATAAGCACAAATGCACAATCAACTTTGAACCTTAATATATTTGATTTTACACACTTTCAGCTATTCAAATCAAGTTCATTAGATGTACCATGGAGTCTTATTCATCTTTGATTTTTATAGCATGCGAAAATTCATCTTTGACCAAAATATATAGTCCAAAAACCACATACTAGTTTTTACCTTATTAAATTTGAATATTTAAATGCAAACAGTCACAGTTAAACCTCAAACACTTTTCTTGCATATTGAGTCATCATTAATCAAATTAAATATGCACCATCAATATTATTGTATAAGGCTCAACCTTTAACACATAGTATACCAATTGAAAATTTTAAATCCTGAACATGTTGAGCTCATCTTTTACAATCTTATAATGTTGATTCATCGTGCACCATCAATCTTTGTGGATCAATCAGGTCCTTATCATGCAGCAATCACCATTTAATCTTGCTTAAAACCCCCATGATCATGACACTTGGAATAATATCATTGATTCTTTACTTCTTAGAGTAATGTGCTATGTCTATGTTGCTCAATAATTAACTTGTGAAAATTTGACTAAGTATGGGAACCTTTCTTATCTCCCTAGAAGGCTAACTTTGCAAAGTCATATCTTTTACCTTTCTCACTCACATGATCTTAAATTTGGACCATATGATCTCCTCATATAGGAGAATCCAGCAATGTTAAAAAATAATCTTAGAATCCTCAAATGTGTGATAAATAATGGCATTAAAATTCTCACTTCGATTTTTCTACCACGGAGCCAACTATGTCAAAAATTTGTCTAGAAGACCAACTTTGAACATGCATATCTTTTGCCAAGATTTGATACTTGATCTAAAAATTAGAAACAATAAAATAGGTAAAAAATTAAAAAAACCCATGTGATCATCTTCTCATGAAATTTCCACATGTGGGAGATATTATACCATCAAAATGCTTACTCATCTTTTCTTGCCATATTGTTAATTTGGCCAAGTATGGGAAAACACTATCAAAATACTTGAGAACCCAACTTTGCACCCACATATCTTTAACTAAATTTAGATAAATGAATTGAGATTTAGTGCATATAAACTAGAGACTAATTTTATCACAACCATATGACCAGCTCCCCATGACTCATCCACACATGGTAATGGTGATGTCATCAAACTGCCTACTCAGACTTTTTGCCACTAGACCCAAAATATCTAGATGATAATAATGATCAACCAGATGAAATACACTCATGAAAACAAGCACTCAAAGCTTATAAAACATATTAAAGACATTTTTAACATGATCAATACTCCATACTCATCCCTGAACATCTCTAACCATACCAAAATAGAAGATCAACAAAGCATACTTCAAGCATATTAAGACAAACACATTGCACACTTTTTCATTGTCACATAGACTATAAAAGCACTTCATCCACTCAATATGACACCTATATTATATCACCATGACATCACTAAGCAATATAAAACAATCTCCCCATTTTTTATTGATTTCAACAACCATCATATGGAAATATATAGATCACCTTCCTTCTCTCTTTTCAAACACTCTCACAACAGGAACTCTCTCCCCCTTTCACACAATGAAAAAGTGGGTAAAATATGATCTTTAGGACCTAAAAATAAAATAAATATGAAATTAAAACCTTATAAAGATGATACAATCTCCCCTTACCTTGAGCCTACCTCTTTTTATCTTGCCAACTTCTTCGTGTTCCATGCCAACACTCTCTTCAACCAAACACTACAACTAATGAAGAAAGAACATACAAAACCACTATAATATGATCTAAATCACCAAAAATCATCTAATAGTGACTCCCCATAATATTTATGAGCAATTTCACATCTTGAGAACCTTCACATCTCCACACACCATGAAGAACCATCACACATGCTTACTGGCCTTTTCTCTCAAGCTACCACAAAAATAACTTAATTACACTCAACAAATAGGAAACATTCTTTCAAAAAAATTTATAATCTCCTTGAAATAAACATACTTTCCTCTTTTGTAAAAACTAAGAAAAAAGCACTCTTCTTTAAACTAGGCTTGTTAGCCTCCTTGTAGCCCTACCTAGAACTTGTAGAACCCATAATTTTTAGTAGACACATCTTCAAGACCTAAAACTTCATATCTAGATCACTCTCATATTACTACTTAATAAAATGAATTTTCATCACCAATATCATTCTTATTTAATGTACTTCCTTCACAAACCTACTAGCTAATTAACCCTTTATATTGATAAAAAGTTGAATAACTTGAGAACCACAAACCTTCAAATATCTATGAATATTTTTTTTGAAAACCCATTTGTCCCATTAAATCTATTAAAAATCATTATAACTCAACTCATAAGGTAAACTACTTTTCTATCATAGCCTAAAAACCTAGAATCTCAAAACAAACAAAGTCAACAAACCTCCTTCTGGTCAATGCACACCTATGAAAATTCTTGTTCTAGACACTAAAAAAATACCCCTTTTTTGATGTCAAAACACCTTTATACCCTTACCTAACTTTTGAAGCTAGTTAACCACATATTGGACTTATCCCCCTTTTAACATACTAACTTAACCATATTAACCTACTTATTTTCAACCATTTTTCACCCATTTTCATCTAGGCTCTCGACCGTTGATGGTCAGCCTAACCATCAATGGTCAACCTAACCATCAATTATTAAGCCTAATTGTCGATGGTTAGGTCCCTTGCCTATACCAAAGCAATTTCTAGATTGAGTGTGAGATTAACTTCACACTCAATGTAGCAACTTTTCATTTGGTGATACAAATCAACTTTGTAATGCACAACTTAGCATCTTTATCCCTTACCTATTTATCAACTTCTTCCACTCCATTTGGCAACTTCTTCTTATAAATATAGAGCTATAAGGAGAGTAGATCCTATCCAAAAAAATTGTAAGTACATACTGCCAAAATCTTTTTATAGGTATCCACCCTTATAGAAATGCTACCCAAATCATTCTTAGAAGCTGGAATATTATTACATTGACAAAATTACTCCAGGTCATTTATACCCTTTCTCCATTACTCTTGATAATAGGTATTTTCCATTTGTTATCTATTATGTATTTCTTTACCAAAGATTAATACCTTGATTAGATTCTATTTGTATTTTGTTATTATTAACTTAGACCTGTATCAAACCTTTGTTGGACTTAAAATCATATGCAAACCTCTTTTTGACCATTTACCTAACCTATAATCCTTTTTTTCTACATTCCCAAAATTTGACAAGAAGTTGTCAATGATTACTGTAACCACTGTTAGTTACCTTAACCATCAATGGTTTGCTCAATTGCCACTAGTCACCTTAATCACTGATAGTTAGCCCAACCATCACTGGTTACCTTAACCACCACCGGTTACCTATTTGTAACTAAACAAACAACCTTTTACCCATTGACCAAACTCTATTTTCTACATTCAATAAAAAGCTATACCAGTTGTTACCTGACCTAAATAATTTTTTTTAATAATTAGCATTTACCTTAATTTTAACTCATTAATTTATGCATTTCATTTGAAATTATTTATTTATTTAGATTTATTACTTTCATGTTCTACAACATTTTTGTCTTTTGTTTATATCAAACCTTTTTATCATAAAGGGGATTGATAGCCATCCTAGTAAGCTATTGCTTTCTTGGATCTAGTATATGTTAGGAAATCCCCCCATCTTATTTTTTAATCAACAAGTTTCTTTTATTTCTTTCTTATTTGTAGGTCTTCCTTCCCTAGCCAAAGAAGAGTTCCCACTTCGTATAGATATTAATGTGTGCACACTTTCAACTAGGTACCCTTACACACCCCTTTATTTTAGTTTTACTTCCACTTTTATAAACTAAGAAACAAGGAGAAAATTAGAGTAAAACATTCTGGCATGCTTGGTGGGACCCACCACCTTTCTTTTCTTAGTTATCATTGTATGCTTTCTCTTTATTGTTTGCTCATCCAAGGAAATATAGAATTTTCTTTTGGGATTAAAACAAACCTTGCATCCATTATTTGCTTGTTACTTTAGTTCACCTGGTAACTTAAAAAGGCAAGTAATCTATCATAGCTTCACTTTCTCATCACACACAAAACCTAAACCACATAATCAATCAACAAACCATAACATACTTGAGACAACCAACTAGGATTTCACCACCCAGTGGATAACCTTACCCTACCTAGTAATCCCACTTAGATTTCATCACCAAGGGGAGAGCCCACTCCATTCTCTAGTAGAGTATAAGCCCTAGACAAATGTTATATCTTATCTAAGCAACCCAAATTGACTTCAAGATTGTGAAGTGTACAGAGCAAGCCCCTATTACCAGGCCATATACTTGATCTAGTATAGATTTTCTTGAGTGCCTAAACATTACTTGAAACTATTCTTATCTTTCCTATCTAGTACCATACTTTTGAGCCCATATCCCTCACCCATTTTTAACTAAGGCATAAGCCAACATGAGATAAAAGTTATCCTAGGAACTAATGCACTTATTGTATGTATTTCTTTCTAGACTTTTTTCTTGTTTTCTCTTTATTTGAGTTATGAGGAATTGACCTTATACCATCAACTTTATATCATTTTGAACCCATTTCCCCTCATCTCTAGTACCTTGATAAAATGGAGAGCCCTTTTTTAACCTTTTCTAGAGATCTTAGCTTTGCTATAATCTCAGACCACAACCCTTTTGCATCTGAGCATTACCTAGCATCTCGAGCTAGCTATGCTCCTTACCTTACTTATAATCAACCCAAACAGACCCATCATCCATCAAACATCAACCACAGTCAACCCCAAAACTATAAACTACCACCTAAATTGGTTATAATGTTAATGGACAAGATAAGCAAAGTAGAGTCATCTATTTTTGGTACCCATGACCAATCAAATTTCAATTTTAACCAACCAACAGCCTATCAATAACCCTTTAACCATTATCTTACCCAACCAATAACTTATCAACATCTACCACGTCCATCACCCCAACATTGTCAAAACTTGGGCCATCTACCCCAACCCTCATATGAATTACCTCAACCCACCTTATTAACCAACCCACCAACCTATCAACCTATCAACCCAACCTATCAACCAACTCATCAACTTATTAATCTAACAAACAACCAACATACCAACATATCGATCCAACTAACCCACCTCATTAACCTTAATCAACTTATCAAATCAACCCAAAAACTATAAACCCAACCCTTATCAACCAATCCTACCCAACTATCAACCAAACTTACCCAATCAATCTAACCTATTTAACTTACCCACCTTATCAACTTTACCCAGCTTATTACCCTTATCAAACTTATCAAAACCAACCAATAACTACCAATCAAACCTACCTAACCTATCAAACCTACCTAACTTATCAAACCTATAAAACCCACCAAACCAACCCACCTCATCCAACCCACTAGCTAGCTCACCAACTCAAGATCCATTGGTGCACCTTATTTCTAGGAAGTACACCCCACTGGGGGAATCGTATGCCTCAACCCTTGATGAATTGATGGAGGCTTATATCATTAACCTTCCTCTAATCAAACCCATCAATATGTCTCTTCCAAAACCATTTTGGTTCATAGAAGATGAATTTTGTGCCTATTATCACACTAATAGACATGGGATAGACATATGTGGCTCTTTTAAGATGCTCATCCAAAACCTTATTGATCACAAGGAGGTCTCAAAGGATATTATTTATGTTCCCTCCAACTTAGCCTTAAATATCATCAAAAAATTAATCATGGAACCTCTTCCTTCACTCATTATTGAGGAAACCATGATCTAAACCTCAACCAAACCACTTATTATCCAAGTAGAACTTTGTCAAATTTTCTTGGGAAACACATTCAAGGAACCAAACCATCAATTCTTTCCACTTACCCATGTGGAATCAACCAACCAATCTTTTCCAGTCAACCATGTCAAACCAGCCAAGCTACCTTTTTCACTTACCAATTATGTAGAACCTAGTAACCTAGCCTTCATGAATATCAACCAGACCAAACCTAACATTATCCTAACCTTACCTATATCCATTCACTTAACCTTACCTCACCAACCAAACCAAATGATCAAACCAACTCAACCATCAATCTTACCTCTCTCAATAAGTCAAACCAACCTCTACCCCAACTCAATCAACCATAATCAACATACCTTTCCGTTCAAACATAACCAACCTACCTAACCACCAAACCCAAAATGAACCCATCAAACCTATAAAACCTACCCTACCCTACCTAAATCTAACCTAACTACTTTCCCCTAGCTTTGGTGCACTAGAGCAAATCCCACTCGAACCACCACCTGTAAACTTGACCTACTAACCACTAACAACCAAAAACCCTTAGGGACATGGGTGAAGTCATCTTCACCCCTCCTAAAAGCTTCTTACTAACCATATCCTCACCTTAGAATCTTTTTCCCCTCTTCTAACCATCCATTGTAAAATTAAAATAGGGGAACTTCCCCTCCATAGGGCTTTTACCATTTATCAAACTAACCCACCTTATCAACTCCACCCAAGAAATCAAATCCACTTAACCCAGACCAAAAATATAAACCTATCAACCAACTAACCTTGAACTCTTGGGGATTACCTTTCTCCTTCACTTAACCAAAATTATTAGGGGATTACCTTTCTCCTTCACCCAACCAAAATTATTGGGGAATCACTTTTTCCCCCCATAACCAAACCTATTTTAAGATTAACCTTCTCTGCTAACCTATCCTTTGGATATTACCCTTCTCCACCCACCAACCAACCAACCAAATAACTTTAACCTTAGCCATTATTGACTACCTTTTACACAATTCTCTTTTTAAAATATCTTCCTCCATTAAAACTCTCATCTAACTAACCTTAACTTTTTGTCAACCCATGCCTTTTCCTTGTCTAACCAAAAGTTGACAAGTAATTGGGGGACATCTAATCTTTTGATTGACATTATCCATCCACACAAGCATGGATTTGGGGCATATCAAGCTTGAGCCTCTTAAACACTTTACTTTCATGTTTTTTCCTTGGTTAAACCAAGTTATTTATTATTTTGTGTGTCTAACTTAAGCTCATCACTTATTTTCAATCACCTTCATCTCCTTATATTTAAGGATAATTGATTAAATAAAGGATCAAGTAATTATCCATCACCAATTTTGCCTAATATTAATCATGGATACCATGACTCTACCCATGAAATTATCCTTATGGATAATTTTCATCTCTAATCAGACGGAATCCCATGGTCATTGTCACTTAAAACCACCTCTTCCACCCATCATTATCATTCTTGTGCCATGGCTTTGGCTCCATAAATGAATACCTTATAGCCTATATAGATGGTCCATGTCTCAACTAGCATATAAACATTTAGGGTACCAAAATATCACTTGGGTCAACATATTTAGTATGCAGACTACTCCCTTAAAGGATAGCTACTTGAAACAATCAAAAGTTACTTGAACTTAAAATAGACTACTCCCTTAAAGAATAACTATCGAATATGAACAAACTAAAACTTAGAACACTCCCTCAAAGGATGGCTAAGTCAAATTTGTCAAATCAATCATTTGAAGCTTCCTACATTGATAATTTTTACCAACATATCAAAACAAGAATTATAAGACCCTATAAACAAAAATTAAAAAATGAGCTATCCCAAGAAAACTGCAATCATTTTTCATCAGTAGACTTCCTGCATCGATTAGTCTACACCTAGTTATGACATGGGTTTGTATATCATGTTTCCTAGGTCACCTATAGAAGTGGCAAGCCATCCCCATAGAAGGTTTCCATACCTATAACCCACTACCTACCATCTAATTCCCCTTTTGTCCTCTAAAAATCAAGGGATATTAAGCTTACTTGACACCATGTGATCAAGTTACCTTTTTTTAACCATCAAACTAAAAACAGTAAAATATTGACAAGGGTTTTATGTTCATAAACCCACCCATATTACCATCATGGTCTTTCTCAATCAGATCATTTAACCTCACCCTTATATTTTCATGATCACTTGGGATGACATGCTTCTCCCTTTTCAAACCAACTCATCACCTAATCAACCAAATAACATAAACCAAATTCAACCCATAAAACCTATAAAACCAACATTATTTATCTTATCCAAACAAACCAATAACTACCATAGAAACCAAAAACTACCAATCACATTCACCCAACCCATCCAATCAGGTTAACATAACAAACTAACCAACCAATGAAGTAGCTTGATCTTTTACCTTTGGGAGTCACCTTTTGCCTAAACCTTGAAGATTACCTTTATTATTAATCCTAGCCAACCAAAACCAAACCAAACCTAACCTTTAGAGGATGTTTTTCTCCAATCACCTCACCTACAAAATCAATAACCCATCAACACCAACTTAACAATTATTTTTACCAATCTCAACTTCAACCTATCCAATCTCATCAACCATTAGGTTATCCATCCTCAACCACCATCCTAACCTCCATTGTCAACTTTACTAAACTAGCCTATTTTGTCAGCCTAACTAACCTTATCTACCTTATCAAACTAATAACCATCACCCCAACCTATCGATCTACCAAACCTACCTAACCTATTCAACCAACATTACCAAACTAAACCCTTACCTACCAATCAAACTTATTAAGCCTTACCTACCATGATTAAAACACCTATCTACCCAACCACCTATCAACAATCCTTATCCACTCAACTTAAACTATCAGATCCAACCTTACCTATCTTATCAACCTATCAACCCAAACCAAAACAAGTGGTACACCCAAGTAGGGAAACCCATTTAGATGTCGACCAACTTATTTGGGAGTCGCCCTCTCCCTCAAACTATGGAGCTTACCCTTCTCCACCAACTTATTTGGGAGTCACCTTATCCTGTAAATTTTTGAGACTACCCTTCTCCACCAAATACCCAACCATTCAACCATGTCCACCTCAACATTGACCACTTTTGACACAACCTATTGCATGTTTTGTGATGACCTTAACTTGGTCCTTTTAACCACATAGACCAATTTTCTCATGTTGAACATTTAAATTTATACCACCTCATGAACAACCAAACCATTTTTTATTTTCTTGAGATCACTTCCTACCCTAGATACCTAAGTAAACATCAACCCTATCTAGGAGACTTCATAAGACTAACCTGATTATTTATGACCAACATTGGGCATGGTTACCTTGTCATTTATCTTAGAAACTGACCTTATTGTTACCAACATGGAAATATTCATCTTTGCATGATTTTAACTATCACACTTCATTGCATTTTTTGCACATGTTTTCATCTCAAGTGACTAATCTCACCTTTTTGTCACCCACCTCATGACTTACCATTTATCAAACCTCAACCCAATTTTAACTCATCTCATTAACTCTCAATTTGAGGGGGAATACCCTCCTCCCATACTCAAGGCAATTAGACCTTTTGGAGATTGCCCTGCTCTGTAAACCTTCACCCAAACCAAACAATGTGATTCTTTAATTTAGAGCAATCCAGTTGAATATCACTACCTTACCCTCATAACACACATATTCTTCACAACCCACCCATAAACCATTCAAGAAATAAATTTGACCTAAATTTATTTTTGGATACTATTTCCATGGAACTATGTAGGCAACATTCACTTGCCTAGTGCATCTCGAGTTAGCTTGGCCATCACCCATCACCCTTGACCAGAAACCCACTCTATTTTTTTATATCTTATTGACCCAAGGCCACATAACAAAAAGGGGCAAAATGTAGACACTCAAAAACTACCTCATTTTTTATGTCAAAATACCCTTGCACCCTTACCTAACCTTTAGAGCTAGTTAATCACCTATTAGATTTAGCCCCCTTTTAGCATATTAACTTAACCATTTTAACCTACTTATTTTAAACCATTTTTCACCCATTTTCATCTAGATCATTGACTGATAATGATCAACCTAACCATCGATGATAAGCCTAACTATTGATGGTTAGGTCCCCTACCTATACCAAAGTAATTTCTAGATTGAGTAAGAGATTAACTTCACACTCAATTTAGAAACTTTCCATTTGGTGATACAAATCAAATTTATAGTGACCAACTTAACATCTTTATCCCTTACCTATTTAGTAAGTTCTTCCACTCTATTTGGAAACTTCTTCCTATAAATACAGAGCTATAGGAAGGAGAATGGATCTGATGCAAAAAAATTGTAAGTACACACCACCAAAATCTTTTTATAGGTAACCACCCTTACCAAAATTCTGCCTAAATCATTTTCAGAGGCTAGAGTATCATTATGCTAATAAAATTTTTCTAGGTCATTTCTACACTTTCTCTACTACTCTTGATAATAGGTATTTTCCACTTGTTGTCCATTCTATATTTCTCTTCTAAAGTACCTTGATCATATTCTATTTATATTAGGTTCTTATTACCTTAGACCTGTATCAGACCTCTACTGGACCTAAAATCATATGCAAACCTCTTTTTGACCATTTACCCAACCTATAATCCTTATTTTTTGCATTCCTAGAAACTGATAGGAAACTATTGATGGTTAGCCCAACTAACATCAATTATCTTAACCGCTAATGGTTATTCCAACCACTACCAGTTACCTCAACCACTGATGGTTAGCCCAACCATTGCTAGTTACCTTAACTACTGCCAGTTACCTATCTGTAACCAAACCAACAACCTCTTACCCATTGACCAAACCTTTGACCAAACTCTATTTTTTTCCTTCCATCACAAACCAGACCTAACCTAACCTAACCTAAACATTTATTTTTAATATTTAGCATTTACCCTAATGTTAACATGTTATTTTATGTATTTTATTTTAAATTATTTAATTTTTTATATTTATTACTTTCATGTTCTATAACTTTTCCTTCTTTTATTTATACCAAACCTTTTATTAGAAAGGGGATTGATGGCCATCCTAACAAGTTATTGCTTTCTTGGATCTAGCATATGCTTGTAAATCCCACCATCTTATTATCTAATCAACAAGCTTCTTTTAGTGATTTCTTAATTTTAGGTCTTCCTTCCCTTGCCAAAGAAGAGTTCCCACTTTGTCTAGATATAAATATGCATGCACTTTCAACAAGGTACCCTTACACATCCATTTCTTTCAGTTTTAATTCCACTTTCATAAACTAAGAAACAAGGACAAAATTTGAGTAAAATACTTTCACACCTAGAGACACCCATCACACACTTCTGGACCAAGATTTGAGCCTTCACACTTTTGGGATACTTGACTTCCTATAACCCATTTTAGGCCTACTTTATCTTAATCCATAAATTGAGAAAACTAATATCACTCAACAATATTCAATTTTTCTTCAGCATAACTTTAGACCATGAAAACACCTAGAGCACATCATAAAGAAGTGCACAGACCTTTCTAAGCACCAAACTCTACTTGACATCGTATCAAACTCATTATGACATCTAGAAATACCCATTATGATCCTATATTATAGCTACTTCACAAATATCTAGAATAATTTTATGATCTTGTTGCTTCCCTTAACCAAATACCTTCTTTAATTGGCATTATCATCTTAAGCACACAAACATGCTTTGTCACAAGAAATATGTCTCCTTAAAACAATGTGAAACCAAGAGTTTCCCATAACTCCTAATATTCCTTTCCTCCTTGGTCATTTGATACTTTTAGTTCTTCTTCTTATTCTTAGGCTTGAGAGAATCAACATGCTCAACCACTACAACATTCTCCTTTTCTTCTAGAATTGAATTGAAAATACAAGGAGACAACAATGATTCATGGTATACCTTTTCATCTAAATAATCTACCTTGCATTTTGGAACCTCATCACTAAGCATTAAAAATTGATGTTCTTTGCATGATACATGCTCAACAGTAGTAAAATGTTTACTTGGATCCATACAAACCTCAAAACTATCCTCAACCAATATCTTAGTCTTCTCTTTGAGATGGATCTCTTCATTTTCAATATGAGTAGACAATGAGAGACCTTGGTAGTCTTCAACTTTTGAATCATTCTCTACCATATCAAACAAATTACTTAGACCTATAGACTCATCATGACTCACACTTGTCACCTTTGGCTTCCATGTGTTAACTTAACTTCTTTCTTACACTCTAAGATCCTGATTAAATCTATTATATCTTTTAGGACTTTGTTTGTAGAATCTAGCAATGTCAAATTCATGTTGATTATTGAAGCACACCATACCTTTTACAAGAAACATATCATCCCATACCTTATTTGGACAAAAACTTACAATGTGTCCTATGCATGATAAATGAAACAACCTCCTCTTTTTGAAGAGGAATCACCTTTTAAATGAAGACCCCCATCATAGTTTCATCCAAACCCATTTCTAACATGTCTCTTGCATTCTCTATCCCTATGACCAAATATATTACATGTGTAATAGTAACCATTGAATCTTGCATACCTCATGGAATTTGTCTATCTAAACTAATTTGTCTTAACTCTACTAGCACTTTCATTCCTTATTTGATGATTTGTCTTCAAATTATGATTATCCTGGTTCACATTAGTCTTCATCTTATCTTGAGTTACATTCTTTTGTTCTTCATATCTAAGACTAGTTCTATCATTAGCATGTTTTTGACCACTCATAATATTGTCTAGATCACATGATAAAATATCACAAATGTCTTCACCTTACTATATGTCTTTTCTAACTTAGATTTCAAAGACTCATTTTTAGAAACACACCATGAACATTCATCTTCTTTATATTTTAGGCTTGTTGACAAAAATTTTAATTGACAACTGAGATGCTTGATCATATTTTCATACTCCTTGGTGTCTTCATTAATTATTGATTCATACACATTGAATTGATCCTCATAGTCCTTGAGTTTAGATTTCATCTTCTTATTGATCTTCTTCTCAATCTTAAGTTCTTTAAGAGCATTCATCAATACAGTTTCACAGTCCACCTCATCTTCATCATAATCTAAATTACTCCAAGTAGACATATTTTGATGTGAGCAACTTCCTTCCTTAACTATGAATAGGGATTAATCTTCAATAGGACCATTATATTCATGATCATATTCTAAGTCACTATCTTCACTATCATCTGATGAGTTCTAACATTATTTGGTGTAGAGACACTTCTTGTTTTTAAAGGACTTCTTCTTGTTGATATACTTTATAAATCCTTTCTTCCTATATACGTTCTTGTATTCATCTCGGTCATCATCATGCTCTTAATTATCATTATTCTCATGTATATGAGATCAATTACACACAAAATGTCCTATCTTTTCACAATTGAAATATTTTTAGGGTAGTTTACCCTTATACTTCCCTAATATTGTGTTCAATTTCCTAGTAATCAAAGCAATTAGTTCATCCTCAACAATGTTAGATATGCCATCCTCTTTGGGTTTCTTACCTTGAAACTTTTTCTTAGGCTTCATCACTGTCTTGAATGTAACTTCCTTCTTTGGTGGTATATCATAATTTACTCTCATATAATATGAATTAAGGGTGCCATGCAATTGATACATCTTCAACCAAGTAATATCATGAATCTCTTATATAGAAAATAATTTTAGACCAAACTTGAGAGATAAAGACCTTAATACCTTTTGGACTACATTAGCCTCTTCAAGGTTCTCTCCACAACCTTTGATGATGTTCACATCTTATCAACTCTATTTATAAAGGATGCCGAATAATCTTCTTCATTCATCTTGAGACTTTCAAATTACCTTATGTGAGTCTACAACTTATAAATCTTAACCTTTGAATCTCCTTCATAAAAGATATGCATTGTGTCCCATATATATTCATCATATTTACAATGGATTACTTTGGTGAACTCATTCTCTAAAAGCCCATAAGTGATGGCATGCATTTCATTAGAATTATTCTCAAATAGCTTCTTATATGTATCACCAGACATAAGACTAGGAGTAACATAACAATCTAGAATAGATTGCCATACATCAAACCTTAGGGACATAATATATGTCCTCATCCTTGTAATCTAAAAATAATAATTAGATCCATTAAAGCTAACCTCCTTTATGACTACCCATATTGTACCTTGTATCACCTTCAAGTTATCAAGCCTTTACTAAATGACCTACTCTAATACCAATTTTTAGAGGTATAATCACTGAGGGGGGGAGGTGAATCACTGAGCCCAGATATTTTAAATTCAATTCTAATCCTTTAAAAATCTTAATAGATCAGTACATACATACATTTATGAGTCATAAAAATCATTCATAGCAATGAATAAGAATGATAATGCAAGATCAAGAATATAACACATGACATATGTGGGAAACCCTCTTAGGGGAGAAAACCCACTAAAACCTATAATTGGACTACTATCATATAATAATAAGATCAAATTTAAACCAACTATAATTGATTAAATGACTACCATCCCTATTTAGTGAGACTACAATCCCATAAGGTGCTACCACATCTATATAGCTAAGTTGTAACAATAACTATACCTTTAACAAGTTTCAGCTTATAAGGAGGTAGCAATCCCCTTAGATATTAAGCTAAAACAATAACACATATGAATACATCCACCTTATAACTAATGTCTTCAACACCTGATGATGGACCTCTACTTATCACTCTTCACCTTCACTTATACTCAATCTGCAAGATCACTATTCTACTATTAGAATTATGACCTATAGGTCATACATATAATCCTCAATATAATATTCTCATCAAATCATCTACTAGGAGCTCTATATTTATTTTAATCTATAATTCACACATGCAAGACTCTCACTTCACTCTCATAAGTCTCTCACTCAAGTCTAGAAACCATCACATTTGGTTTCATTATATATAGAGCATTCATGATTATCAACATCTTGGTCATTCATTAGGCATGTATTAACCCTTAAGACATATATAATATAAATACACAACTCAATACAATATTCATAGGTTGTTCATAGAATACATGGGTCACCCTTAAGTAGCAACACCTTTTAATAAGGCCCTTATAGCTCTTATAGGTCTCATGGAGACCTATTCACCCATTTAGCACATCATCAAGCAAAATAATAACATAGGACCACTTATAAATGTATAGGTCCATAATAAATTACCCTTTATTCATACTCAAATGCTTATCATCACCATATCACTCTCTTGTGCAAGCTTAATCAGCATTTTGTGCACACAGTCACCATCAACGAACACACAGTTACCATCTTAAGCTTCACACTATATACAAATGGTCAAACCTTCATTATGCACATAGAACATCCTCATGGATTCTAAAACACTCCCTAATAGATAATTTACCATGAAACATTGAAATAGAATCTGCATAATCTCAATTGTTCTTCTTGGATCACTTATAGAATAAGAATGAATGCAATCAATTTTGAATCTTAATATCTTTGAATGTACACACTTAATGATCTTCAAATTAGGTTCATATGAATCATGGATTCTTATTCATATTTTATTTTTATATAATTTTCAAATTAATATTTGATCAAAATATATATTCCAAAAACCATAGACTAGTTTTTACTTTATTAAATTTGAATATTTAAATGCAAACTATCACAGTTAAACCTCAAACACTTTACTCGCATCTCAAGTTCTCACTACTCAAATTAAATACGCACCATCAATATTATTGTAGGAATATTTAAATTTAATATATAGTCCACTAATACCAAATTTTAAACTTTGAACATGTTGACCTTAGTTCATACAATCTTTCAATGTTGATTCATCGTGCATTGTCAATCTGTATGGATCAGTAAGGTCCTTATCATGCAATTCTCACCATTAAATCTTGCTCAAAACCCCCATGATCATGACACTTGGAACCATATCATTAATTATTTAATTATTGGTGCAATTTTCTCTGTTGATGTTTTTAAAACTTTAACTTGTGCAAATTTGACCAAGTATGGGAACCTTGCTTATCTGCCTAGAAGGCCAAATTTACATAGTCATATATTTTACATCACTCACTCAAATGTTCTCAAATTTGGACTATATGATCTCCTCACATAAGATAATCCAAAAATGTGATAAATTTCTCTTGAAACCCTCACATGTGTGAGAAATAATGACATTAAAATACTCACTCAAATTTGTTTACCATAGAGCCAACTATTCACATAACTTTTCTAGAAGTCTAACTTTGAACACGTATATCATTTGATGAACTTTGACACTTGATCTAAAAATTATCATAAAAAAGTGAGGCACAAAAATAAATAAACCCATATGATCATATTCTCTTAAAACTTCCACATGTGTGGGATATGCTATCCTCAAAATGCTTACTCAACTCCTCTTGCCATATTACTAATTTGGCTAAGTATGGGAAAACACTATCAAAATGCCTAAGAACCCAACTTTACACCCACATACCTTTGAATATGTTTAGTTTCATGACTTAATATTTATCACATATCAACTAGGTACTAATTTTATCATAACCATATAACTAAATTCCCTTGACTCATCCATACATGGCAATGGTGACATCATCAAACTGCCTACTCAATTTTTCTACCTCTAGACCTAGAATGTCTAGAAGACAATAATGATCTATCAAATTAAATACACTCATGAACAAAAGAAATAAAATCCTATAAAATATCTTTAATACTCCATACTCATCCTTAACATTTCTAACCATGCTAAAATAGAAGATCAACCAATCATACTTCAAGCATACTAAGACAATCACATTGTACACTTTGTCATTGTCACTTAGATTATCAAATAATTTCATCCACTCACTAGGACACATATATGACATCAACATAACATAATTAAAAATTATTTAACACCAACTAACATATTAGGAAGGAAGGCAAGAAAGAACAACTCTAAAGTAATGAATGCCATCCTGTATGGTCTTTTAGAGGTAAAATTTATAAAAGCCATACATTGTGATACTACTAAAGGGATTTTGGAAAAGTTTTAGACCATATATGAAGGAGATACCAAAGTCAAGTTGGAAAATTTGTAGACCCACCAAAGGCAATGTAAAATATTGAGAATTAAATAGGATTAAAACATTTTATCTTATCTATTAATAGTAGATGAAGTGGTAAATGTCATCAAAGGCCTAGGAGAGAAGTTGGAAGAATCAATATTAATATAAAAGGTATTTATATCCCTAACATATAAGTTTGATTCAAAGGTGTTTTTTGTGGAGGATATTAAATATCTTAACATACTATAGATGGATGCACTTCATGGTATCTTGAATGCCTATGAAATGAGAACAAGTGATGGAAAACCTTATAATAAGGAAGGTGCATTCAAAACTAAGAAAAAATCACATGGTAAGAAGGCTAAGGATGATGATGACATATAAATTGATGATGACAATATATAAGTCATGGTTTTTATAAAACTAGAGAGAATTCCATGTAAGTATAAGGTAAATTTTCCATTTAAATGCTTTAATTGTGGTAATATTGGTCACTTTGTATCTAAATGTCCTAACAAGGATAAGATTTAGCATGATGGAGAATATGATGAACATCATGGTGATGATAAGAAGTTATATAAGCCTAAAAAGATCAAAAAGGGTTTTAATAAGTATTAAGGAAAGAAAATATCATTCAAGAACAAGAGAATTTTTTATACTAAAGAAAATAGTAGCTCATCTGATGTGAGTGACACTAGTACATCTAATAGTGATGATGATAGTAATGATCATGATAATGATGAAACCTTATTCATGGCTATAAAAATAGAAAATGAGGGTTGTTAAAAAGGGAAAAGTATTATGTATGATGAATAATCAAATGAATAAGAGGTTTAAGTGAACCTTGAGGCAAAACTGGTGACTGGTCTAAAGGAGTTAAAGTTCTAAATAAGAAAAAATAAAAAACTAGGATCACTAGTTAAGAGTTATGAGGATAAAATCAAACTCTTAGAAGAAAGACTAAGTAACAAAAAAAATGAACATTATTAGATAATCAAACAACTAGAAACTTAGATTGATATTATATCTATAAGTCTTAAGACCAAGGAGGAGGAATTAACCAAGCTTGAAATATAAATAGAGTCCTTAAAGGCAGAATTGGATTAGGTAACAACAAAGTTAAAGACACATCAAAAATTTGAAAAAATTACTAAAGTTCTTGGTGATATATTGATTAATCAAAGGTATACACATGAAAAGATAGGTCTTGGATTCAAAGAAGACCAAAAGGAAATAAGGAGAGTCAAACCTCAAAGACCTATGCAAAAAATCAGAAATTTGAGACTCAAAGTGATCATCAACAAGTCAAGAGTACCAACATAAAAGTAAACATGAAGATACCAATCAAGGAGCCTAATTCAATAAGGTATTATAGTTATTTCAATGGTTATTAGTTTTCTTATCATAAATTTGGTCATAGAGGTAGTGATTGTATAACAGTCCTAAGGGATGATTTATCATGGGACCATGGGAGGAGTGATCAATCAAGAGGTAAGTACACTAATGTTGTTTTTATAGTTGTCATGATATGGGACACATTTCAAGATTTTGTCCTAATAGAGTTAGAATGTCCTCAAGACTTAACAAGGTATATGGAGATCCTAGAGTGCATAATAAGGGTCAAATATTGGTAGGGAATCCAAGTAAAGTTAGGACTATTCATATTAAGTCTAAAAGTTAAGATGGATTGTTTTCTAATGTAAAACAAGGATCAAAAGTGAAATAATGTCAAGAACACTTGTTATTTGCATATACTGACAAGATATTCAAATAGAAGAAGAAGGATGATAAGGTGGATGAGTTGAATACTTCAATCAAGCCTAAGTAGATTCTAAGGAGGGAATATCAGTCTCATAACTACAAGATGGATGAGAAGAGCGGTTTGAAGATCTAGGAATATCTTAATTTCATGTTATGTTGATATCCCTATGGAAAGGGGTGACTTCATTAGGCTTCATGGAGACACTCTTCTATCAATAGAAGCATGAGGTTATAGTCAAATAAGGATTCATCTTGAGAGGATTTTATGTTGTCTATGTTTCAAGGTATGAGTTGTTTTCTTTGTAGTTTGTATGTATATGACAATGTGAAAGGATTTTTAGTTAGTATGAGCATTGATTCTAGAGATCAGTTCATGAGGAGTCATGGTATGGAATGCAAGTCTAAGTATAGGATAGTGTCTAGAGACATATGGAATATGGATCAGTCTGTAAGACCAATATGATCATAGAGATAAGTTAGATTTGGTTGATAGATCTAGAATCATGATGAAAGTTTGTGTAGTTTATTGGTATATGAGAGGTAATAAAAATTTTTTCTTATGTTTCTAATAGTTGATAGCTTGATTTGTGTTGAGAATTGGTATTGGTATTAAGTTTATTGAAGGAAGGGGAGGATGGTTTGAGATTTTTGATGACTCAAGTGATGAGAATAAGATATGAAGACAAAGATGGAGTCCATAATTCTTCAATTGATGTCAGAAGTGGTGTAGTCTAGTGAGTGATCAATATTTTGATCTATATTAGTCATATCAAGGATAAGGTGTCTCTTTATCATTAATGTCAAAAGGGGGAGAATGAGAAGATGGGAAAAGTACCATTTTGAAATGATTTCAGATTACAGTGTGTTTTCCATCAATGAAAAAGGGGAATTTTATTGGCATGTTGTTGTCATTGATGTCAAAAGAGTGCATCATCTAAAGGCATAATGGTCATTGATGTCAAAGGTTTTTTCGGTCAAGTGCTTGAGCATAGTAATATCATAAAGAGAGTGTTGATTACTGAGTTAGTATTATAGATATGAGTAGCCTTTTGATAATGTGTTATTAGTTGGGAGCATGATAATGTCAAAGGTGACTAAGCCTAGTTGGTAATGTGTACATTGAGAGAGTGTTGTCATTAAAGGATGTTGTCATGAGAACATTTGAAACCAAGAGAGAATTTGATGGCAATTAAGAACTTAGAGGCAAATAATGTATTATGGTTGCATGAAAGTACAAGTCATTGATGTCAAGGTTAATATCAAGAATCATCTTGTGAGGTTTCATGTCAAAGGTGTTTAGGTGCATGGAAGAGAAATGTCAAGCCATATCAAGCTTGGTCTTATGGTTTTAGGTCTATATGAGGATGTGTAAGATTTTTTTCATCAAAAAGAGAATGGTGTAGTGATGTGAGTATGTTGTGATGTTTTATACCTGCTTGTTTAATGTTTTTATGAGGTCATGACATGGAAGGAACAAATCAAGGTGTCAAGTACATTAGAATATTGAGCCTAAACATGACATGGTGAAGGTATGAGCTGGTGGCATGATAGGTTGAGTGAACTCAGACATTTGAAAGGTTGTGTAGGTTATGTGAGCATGATAATTAGGTGTGGATGCACTCATAAGTGTTTTAGGGTAAGCCTACAGGGGTAGGACCTTCAATCTAGGTTTAAATCTAGACCTCTCTTAGACCTTGCCTAGCATAATGAGGCATGAAGATCAAATTTCAAGGAAAGTATGAATATATGGGCATGTACATAGGTAATATATGTTTTTAAAGCATGTTCAAAAAGTTTTATTCCATGATTTGAATTAAATTGCATGAAAAACGTTTTTAAGGCCTTCTCAAATTTATACAATGAGGTCTCAAGTCCTGATACACACTTTTAAATGTTTATTAGTATATGTAACCTATACATGGGAACCTAATATGTTAAGGATATATGGTCAAGGGCCATATCTAATATCTCTAGTCATTGGTTTTGGATTGAAGGGGTAGTCCTTTATGAACAATCACTAACACCAAAACCTATGTTAAACCTCCCTAAAACCTTAATGAAGACCCAATGTGAAAGATCTTGTTTAAATCAAATTAGAATGGACAAAAATTCCAAGAAATTATATTTGATCATGTGGTTAACTCTCCCATGTACCTCTAGGTAGTGGTTAGTTAAATAAGAGAGAAAATACATGGATAAAGGCTTATTTATCAAAAAGTTATTGTAGCTCTCAAAAGTTATATTGGTCAAGAAAATCAAATGGATGGTATAAATAGATAGAGACTCATAATACATTCCCATGATGGTTTATTGATAGTATCAAACCTTCAAGTGTCCTGAGTTGGTCATCCAAGTTAGCCAGTCGTAGACAGACCTAATGGTGTGAATAATGAAAAACCTAGGTAAAGATGAAAAGATGCTTTTGAGGGTTTGAAAATGTTATATTGATGAAACCAAGTGAATTAAGAGTTTATTTATTAATTTTATTTCATTTTCATTATTGGAATAATTTTTAGATGGCAGTGAATATGGTGAATTATTTTTCACAAAATGACTTGTCTGGTTCAGATAAGACTGTGTGATATAGGGTTAAGAAACTGGTCTACAAGACCAATATTTGTCATTAGAACATATGATATTTATATATTATAATGGTATATATATTTCATATGAAAATTTACATGCATCAAGAGTCATAAAAAGTATCTACATATATGTTTTAGGTCTAAGTCACCATGACTGGTCCTTGAGGTAAATTGGCAGTTCTGAGTGAGTATGTTGCAGAGATGTTCTTGAGCCTTTATCTCCTGAGTGAAAGTATTTCGATAATTTTGGGATTATATTTAGGTCATGTAGTATATTCTTAAATTTTTAATTTTTCATGACTAATTTTCTTAAGTTTGTTTGATCTTCATTCTTGCAAGACAATTTTTTGATTGTACTAGGCCCAATAGGGCAGTTTGTCCTGAAGAAGGTTTTAAGGTATGAACAAAGGATGTAGATCTAAAAAAGCATGAGTGAGGTCAATATATTTAATTTAATGGTTTTTAGTTACTTTATAAAGCCATATGGGATCAAAAATATTAGTATTTTGTGTTAAGAGGACATACCTAACACAATTACGTCTCCATGGAGCCTAAAAGAGAAATGAGGCCTAATTGAGTTTTTACAAACCAAAAGGGGTCCAAATTTCATTTGAACCATGTTAATAAAGTTTTATAATAAATTATATGGATTACATAATAATTTTAAGGTGTATGTCTGACTAAGTGGTGTGTAACCATGAGTATAGGATATACAAGGCATTTTAGGCCTATTTGGTGGAGTAGAGAATAAGTGAATTGATTGATAAATAAATGAGCCTAAGGAGATTGGGTAAGATGTTTTAAACCATTATTATATAGAATATAATAATTTATTTAAGATCATATAGGTTTTTTTTAGTTGATGATCAAGTTCATATGACCTATTCAGTCTTAAAGAGGGATAGTTGAGCAAAGAAGCCTAGATGCAGTTTTGAGAGAGATCAAGTGAAGTAGTGCTGAAAGAGTGATCATCATATTAGGAGAGGATATAAAATTTGAATCAAATATGTTTTATTAATTTATGATAGTGGATAGAGTTTATATATATTAGAATGAGATTTAAGTGGAAGAATAAAAGAAATAAGTGTGATTGGTTGAGTTTGTGTTTGGTCAAAGAGGGAGTTGAAGCTTCCTTACAGGCTGGTGCTTGCAGAATTGGTCTTGACTAATTTTATTATTGGTTAATATGTATTTTAATATTACTTACAAGTTAGTGATTTTATAAGTGTCCTTTGACTGATTATTTTCTTAGTCATAAGGGGTTATAACCTCCTAGAAAGTGGGTGCTTGGTAAAATCAAGTGGGTTCTAGATAAGGTTGGGGTTGGTGCATCATATTGGGTGATTTCTTAATTAAATTTGATACATTATCTTATAGGATAGTTTTTCCAAGATTTTTTTTAGTGGGTTTTATTCCCCTTGAGGTTTTCCCACACACATGTGTGTTTTCTTATGTGATGCTCATATGAATGACTCTTTTTACATTATTATATCTTTGTATTGATTTGTCGATTCAAGGAATGTTAAATTAAATTTGAAAGAAATTTTTAAACAATAATTCATCACCTCTCTCAGTTATTATCCTTTCTAAAATAACTCCATCCTAAATGTGTTGATGAATTAAGTGCATATATACCTCAATGTGTTTGGTCCATTGGTGCTCAACTAGGTTGAGAGATATGTGAATGACATTTTTTTTTGTCACACCAAAGTATAGTGGGTGAATATCACATGAATCCAAACTATGTCAATAAATGATGAATAAAAAGAATCTATTGAATCATTGTAACTGTTTCCCTATACTCAAACTCTATAGATGAAAGTGTAATAATCTACTACATTTTTCACAACTAAGAAATAGGTGAAGAACTAAGACAAAAGATGTAGATAGAAGTGGAATGCATATCATCAAGAGAACCCACCTAATCTAAATCACTATACCCAACCAAATGAGTAGAACCCCTAGTGTATTATAATCTAAAATGATTAGTGCCTCATAGATATTATAAAATCCTCTTGGCATCCTAGCAATGACTATCATGAGGATCTTATGTAAACCTAGATACAATCCCAATTATAAATTAAATATTAGGTAGAGTATGGATCAAATGCATAAGACTCCCAACCATCTTATAATACAATGTAGGATCATAAAGTGGTGTAGTATAAGTGTTAGTGAGAGTCACTCCAGACTAAAAATAAAAAGGACTTGGCTTTCAATCAACCATGCCAAAATGCTAAAGAAGATCAAGGGTATGATTCTGTTGACTCAAATAAATCCATGTATATGAATGTGAAATATATCCAAGGAATAAATTTAAAATACCAAGATCTATCATGTCAAACTATTCTAAAAGTGCATATTGAATAGCCTAAATCTAAGATGAGGAGTTGCATCTCCTCAACTCCTTAGATAACAAGACCAGTATAACAATGTCCTCCCTAATATGTTGAATATACACTATGGGATCAAATTGGAAACAAATAAAGCCATTGGATAGAATAAATGAATCAATATTCTTATGCCAATATTAAGGGCTTGTTTGAGACCATAAAGAGACCTCCTAAGTTGACAAACAAGAGAATAATTATGAACAAACCCAACAAGATGATCCATATAGATTTCCACATGAAATTATCCATGAAAAAAATCACTCTTAATGTCTTTCTAATACACTATCCAACCCTATGATACAATAAGATAAATTAAAGGCAAACAAAATCCATCTTGAAAATAGGTGTAAAACTCTTAGAGTAGTTACTACCTTCACCCTTTGAGAACCATTTTGTAATAATATGCACCTTATACTTTTAAATGGAACCATTAGATACATACTCAGTGCAGTAAATCCACTTACACCTAACCAACTTTCTTCCCTTATGAAGAGTGATCAAATCCCAATTGTGATTCTTCATCAATTAAGAACACTCATCTATCATCACATCATCTCGCTCCTATATCCCATGAGTCTATGAAAAATATTATGGATCCCCAAAGAATGCCTAAAAAAATTCTAGTACTCATAGAATGTGCATGATGATGTCAAGAAGGTGGAAGATCATGTATGAAAGGTCCTACCTTAGAAACTATAATACAAGCCCACCTAGGCATAGTGGCAACATTAGTTTGAATATGATCCTCATACTTTATAACCTCCTTAGGAATATCTTAAATTGGATCCTCAACAAATTAATCCTTGATAGGAGGTGATGAATCGACAAAAGAATAATAAGAAGGCATGGAAGAAGATGAAGAGGCATGAAATGTGAAGTGTTCATCAAACTATACATGTTTTCAAAAATTAACATCATGAGTATCAAGATATAAAATATGATAATATCTCATGTATTTGAAATAACCAACAAAAATTAAAGTTGTGATCTTTTTATCTAATGTTTTCCTTTTCTTTTTTGGTGTAAATTACCAAGCAAAGCTCCCAAAGACTCAGAAAAATGAAACATCAGGCTTGGTTCCATATCAAGCCTCCTCTAGAGTCATATTCTCAATTGTTTTATGTGGTGTGTAGTTTTGAATTTAGTTCATAAAATTAACTGCCTCTACCCAATAGATATGAGGTAAATCATGTGAATGTAGCATACAATTATCCATCTCCTTTAGAGTTTAGTTCTTCAATTATGTTAAGCCATTCTATTATGGAGTATGTGAAATATAATGTTGGTGAAAAATACCATGGGATGATAAAAATTTAGATAAATCTCGACTGAATTACTCCCCCATTTATCTGTATGAAACTTCTTGATTCAACTAGAAGATTGTTTCTTGAACAAAACTGAGAAAATACATCACTCTTTTACTTGAGGAGATAAACCCAAGTATGCCTTAAGAAATTATCAATAAAATTAAGTGTATACTTATCTTTTTTGAAATAAGGAGTAGAAAATACCATCAAATCACTATGCATAAGCTTAAGTGGTGAAGAAGCTCTCATGGACATAACCTTAGAAAATGGATCCTATTGTTGTTTCCCTAATGCACAACTAGGGCAAACTCCATCAAGACATAAAATTGTAGGAAGACCCTCTACCATATTGTGAGTGCTCAAATCCTTTAAATATTTGTAGTTTAGGTGTCCAAATCTCTCATGTCAAAGACTACTCTTTGAATCTACATGATAAACTAAACATGTCCCTAAAGGATAAATATCATAAAAACCTCAAAATAATAAATTCAAGAACTATGATCAATAAAACTCTATGTAATAAGTGTATGTGGCTCTAACCAAGCTCTAATTTTAGTACCTTATGGTATGAAAGTCATTATCTGGCCCTAAGTAAAATGACAAATCTAATAAACTATAATTATATTAGTGGTGATGTTTGGAACATATAATACATCATTGATGTAGCCACTATCTAGTTGTATGTCATCCTTACCTTAGCAAAAATGAAGGAAGAATTTCTAACCTCAATGTTGGAATTATAACTCAAACCAAGAGATACAAAAGATTCCTTGGAAGAAGTCATATGGTGTGAAGCACTAGAATCTAGAATCCAACTATGTAAAATATGTCACTATCATCTCCTGATAACATTAAGTGTTTTCCCATGCTCATGAGAAGGAGAAAGAGTGAAGATATAATTCTTGTGTTTCATAATGGCATCCTCTAGAGATTTCATTCTCTTGAAACATAGACTCTTCATGAATAGTCCCCCTGTAATAAGAGTAAGATAGGTTATAATTGTTCTTGGATTTGGAAGATGATTTGGGTTTAGATGTGTTGGTATTGGGCTTAGGTGCATTTTGAGATGGGGGAGAAGTGTTTTTATTCTCACTCTTAGTTTTTCCCTTGTTCTTAGGATGTGATACAACTAATGATTTTTGAGAGGTAGAAGACTCAAGGTGATATAATTTATATTCCTCCCTAGTAAGTTTCTCATAAAACAACTCTAGATCTAGCATTTGGAATGCGGTACCTAAGGCATCCATACTAGATAAAAATGTATAAGTAAAGATTTAGAATAGGTCACTCACCTTAGACAAAATTAAGTACACACACTCTTCATATTTACTATCTCATTGATTCCCCTTCAACTATGTCAAAAAATGCTTAAACTTAGTGAGGTAGTCTATAATAAAGGCAAATTTATTCAGATTAAGTGGAGTAAGCTCCACTTTAAACTGCATGGCTTGCAAGTGATCTACTTTCCCAAATAACCCCTTTAGCTTAGCCCATATTTTGAATGGAGTATCACACCCATAAAAATTAATAAAAAACTATCACTCACATAAGTCCCAATTAAGCCTATACACTCTTCAAACTTGCATTGGTGCTAAAAAATTTCAAGTTCACATGTAAAATATGGTTGAGTTTCATTTATTAGGGACCATAATCCTTTATGTTTTATGATTGTTTCCATTTTAGGTCTCCATGTATGTTAATTTTGTGTAATTAAAGTATTAAAATGGTCAATACTATAAGCATAGGCCATGCTAATGAATCACCAAAGAGCATAAATAATTGAAAAGGGTTCAAAAAATTGACATCGAGACAACCTCACAAAAGATTGTATTAAGGACCCCCCAATTTGGCACTTTATAAAATTAGTGTTTTTTTACAAATTAATGACACCAATGGATAGAGAATATAAAACTATGAACTTTAAAAAAAAATAGAACTCAAATCTGAGTTACAATTCAAAAGTTAGAGGCTTTATAAATTCTCACAAAATGGGTTAAAACATTAAAAAAGACACTAAAAATGGATTTCTATGACTGAATCATAAAAATTTAGGAATCCACACACTCATTAGAACTATAATCAAACTATAGACTTATAAAAGTCAACTAAAGTGAAAAAAGATGCATCAGGTGACCATTATGCTTGCATAAGTGACACAGACTTCCACTTTAAGCCAAAAATTATAGTTGAATAAGGAAAATACTGAATTGTTAGCTATATTTGAGAAAATAAAGGTGGATTAATTATTTTTGGTCACCTATCAAGTGGATAAGAAAGGGAAAATAACTCCCACCAATCTCTTTGATCATAAATCTATGGAATTGGACCTACAACACTTTACCAAAGAAGAAGGGATGCCACCTCCATGCTCTTAGCTCCTCCACTTATAATGCTTCAGTATAAGATGCTTCAAAAAGTATCATCCACTACTAATTAAATTTATCCTTTTTTAAGTAACAAAAAACCAATGCATAAGATAATAAAAGAACAATTCCCACCTACATCATACCAAGAAGGAGATCAAAAGATCTAAAAGATGACAATATTAGATTATGACATAGGTCAAACACCATTCAACACAAGCTAATATGAATGAAATTTATAACATATTTCAACACTAATATAGAGTTTAAAAAGTTCCACTCTTGCTGGAAATAAACACAACACAGTAGATCTAGAAAGAGAGTGGACTATAGACAAAAATAGGAGGAAAATAAAACAAGATTCTGAAGTGCAAATCTAAAAAAGGTGTAGTACAACACTCTAGCTCCTTCAACTTATCCCTAGAGGTTCCAATGACTTGTATCTCCTCTCTCTTCCAACTCCTCTCTTCTCTCATCTAATTCCTTCTCTCATCTCTCCTTTAATGCCTTCTCTCAACTCTCCTCCACTGCAAATTAACAAAATGAAAATGAATAATCACTTAACAACATTAGATGCTACCATGCTTCACCTCCTTTCTCAAATTCTTCCTCTTCACCTTCCCTCCAAGAATAAAAACCATAAAATTTATTCAAAAATTTAATAGAATTGATATATCCATAAGAGGGGAAAATAGGATGAGGATATACAACAAGGGAAGAGGTAGTTTTGCCAAGGGAAGATTATGAAAACAAATTATAGCAATGCGTATAGATGCAACACCTCAAAGATCTGATACCATGTTAGGAATGGTGAAAATTCACTCCAACCCAATATTTATAAGTGTTAAAAACAAAAAACATCACTCAACAAATATGTAGATAAATGATTGCAAAGCAAAGCAAATCAAGTATTTTTCAGAAAATGAGATGCTAGTACAAAGGAAAGCCCTTTCATAAGTGGTAAGGCATAATAAATAAATATCCTAACTAACCAATGTGGGATAAATCCTTACATATAGAAAACTCACAAAAGGATGAAATAACTAGATAATACACTAGCAAAAATGAGAAATACATACTCTAATACCATGAGTAGTATTTGTCAAATACAAGCTAGATCACTACATGCACTTCAATATAGTATATTATATAATTATTCACACATAAGTTCACATAAGGGGAAGAACTACATTATTATAAGTACATATTCAAAGTATATGGATATGTAAGTAGTGATCATTGATATAGGGGTATATGATGTCAGCTCAACTTCACTTGAGCTCACAAACCCCTATTTTACTAGGTGGCATGCCTAGGTTGAAGGACATAGGATTTTGAAAACATATTGAGATCTAGAATTTATGTGTGTAATTGAGTTGATAATATGTAATGAAAAAGTGAACCCTAACATGCATAGTTAGTCATTATATAAAAGTACCTATATCTATACTAGACATAAGCACCATATTTAGGATAGAAGTGTTGACGATAGTGTCTAGATCCTAATAATAGTGTCCAGGTTGATAGAGAGCAAATATTAAGAATATAACAAATCACTATGAAGAATCACCCTATATTATTTTTTAGATAAATATTCCATATATTCTTATGCAATAGTATATAATCTAATTATTTTTTTATTTTTCATTTTTATACATTCAAGTTACTGTTTGGCATTGTACTTTCTATATTTAGTATAATTTCATAATTTAACATTGTATCAAAATATTATGAATCTAAATTATTTAATTGGCCTATTTTTAAAATATATGATCCAATTATTTTATAAGGCTATTATCCCCCTAACCCTTACAAAAACATAAAAGGTTTAAACATTTGATGAACTTAACCTCTTTTTCTTTATATGCAACCATAACTTGCTCTAATGATTTTAGCCTTCTAGATTTTTAGTTTGTTGTAAATTTCCTTACAAATTTTATTTTTTTCCTTATAATTAACATATTTTTTCTTAATTAAAAATAAATGGAAAATGATAATAACAAATATATTTTTAAAATGGAAAATAAGTAAGCATTAATTCATCATCTAGATATAAATCAAGAATTAATTGATGCATCTGTGTATGTCACACGAGATGAAATTAGTAAACATGTTAAGGATAATTCATCCACATCTAGTAATGATGAATATTTAAATGGTAATATTTATGTAATATAATTATCCCTCCCCTTAAGCACACCATTAGTTCTTACATCTAGTGGGGACACATGATATGTCTTCAAGCCATTTTTACTTGAAGACCAAACAAATACTGCTACATCATCTATGGGATCAGTGTTTCAACTCAATTACTAGTTTTAATGTAGATATCAACACAAGAAATGTTTGCATCCACTTTGGTGACTTTTAAAATATAAATTATTAATGGGTCTACTATATAAAATATTATCAAAGCTATTCAATCTTTGGAAGATAAGGTTATAAATATTGATACAAAATCTTCAAAATCAACACATGATATTTAGTTACAAGATGCATTCCATAATCCTCTTACACCCAAGATATAATTTCACCCTTTCCCAACTAATTTTTTATTATCCAAGATCACACTTTATGATGTAAAGGGTAACCCTAAGTAGCATCTCTGATCTTTCCATGTAGTATGTCTTGATTATGCTTCCAATGATAAACTTTTGAAAAAATTATTTCCAAGAAGCCTAAAGGACTATGATTTTAGGTGATTCTATGATCTTCAAGTATGATAAATTAAAATATTCAAACATATAGAGGATTAATTTCTAGCACATTCCTCTATCAACATTACCTAAAATATGTCATTTACACATATTTCAAAGATCAATCAAGGAACCAATGAACCCATCAATGAATATGTTGAGGTACAAGATAATTTTGGCTCAAATGATAAATTAAATGGTAGATAAAGAGATTAAATATATCTTTAAGTGAATTTTTATTCCCATACTACATGAGTTTATTATCTTTAATAAGTTCATATTTTTTGATGACTTATGCCATATCATCTAGTATATATAAATGAAACTTAATGAATTGAACAAGCTTAAGTATGTAGCCAACACACTAACTATATCAAATACCAAGTTTCATATAAAATGAAGCTATAAGGTAAAATATCCTTATTCTAAGATGGAAGTAACAACAACCTAATCATATTTTATTATCCAATGTACCTAAAATACAATTTACATGATTACCAGAATCTCCAACTTCACTCCTTAAGAAGTTAGTGGAGTGTCATCTCATATCTCTCCCTCCTCCCATATAGGTTGATATGATTCAACTTCTAATAAAATTATTTGATTAAAATTCTTATTTTGAATATCACCAATGTGTTGGGTTTTATATGAATATATGTTACAATTTTAATCACAAGACATAAGACCTCATTCATAATGAAAATATCATGTTTAATGATTGGACAAAAGATTTATATCATAACATGGTGACCATCAAAACTAGAAGATATTCAACAATCTATTACAAGACCATTCTAAGGAAGAACTAGAACTGAAAATGGCATATAATATACATCCTATTCCATCATATTATGGGAACCCATTAGATTGGATTATTTTAACACTTACATGTGAGATACATCCTATGGTTTAGAGGCCTTATATTATATTTGACGATAGTGAAATTGTGGAGGATGACTCAAATATTCAATCATTATTTATTAGAACACATATTGATCATCAACTTATACATAGTGTTATGGTTTATAATTATTCTAGTGATAATATATTTACCATGACATTAATCACAAATTTGGGTTATACACATGGTGATTTATACCCTTCAACTAAGATGGTCAAAGCATTTGATGGGAAAAACACAATAGGTTTTTGGTTAGATTGATTTATCTTTATAGGCTAGTCAATGACATGTAACTAAAAAAAATTTAGTTATACCATATATGGAAATATTTGATATGTTATGCTTACATATTACACATGTCTATATGTATGCTTACACATGTATATATTTATGCTAACATATTACATAGTGTGCTAGATATGTTATGCTTGTTAAGTTGTGGAGCTAAAAGCTTCACTGATGAGCTAGATTGGGTTGCTGAGTTTACATAGTAACCGACATCAGTTACATAGTCAATCGGCATCGGCAGTATCACCGACATCAGTCAGGAATAGACAAAGGATCGACCAACATCGGTCAAGGGTCGGCCGACATCGGTCACCTGTAGACCGACACCGACAACTGTGTATTTACATGCATTTCTAGAATTACATTTGTTCTAATTTTAGGTTAACAGTTGGCTTGCATATAAAGACTAATTTTAGTCTTGAGTCTATTTTTCTAATTATTGTTTGCCTTGGATCCTATTTAAGAGACCCTTGGGGCAGTATTGTAATTAAGAAAGAAAAGAGGGAATAACAACTCGGTTATTGAGTTGATTGTAATTGATTGAGAGAGAGAGAGAGAGAAATCTTGAGAGAGAAGTATTGTACACCTAAGAGGTGTGGGAAGAGTTAGATTTCTTCATTGTATTCTGGAAGAGTTTAATGCAAGATTGGTTGTTTCTTGTATCTCTTATTATTTGTTGTTTGTGACTTTTAGTTACTTATTACTTCTGGTTCAATTCCATGTTTAGTTTCTTATACAAAAGTAATAAATTGTAATCCAAGTTCCTAACAAGTGGCATCAGAGCGTGTTAGTGTTTGTTGATTACAAAATTCACTCATAGGGGTTTCTGATTGAGTGGGAGTAAAGCAATGGCAGAAGAAAGTAAACTAAGAATGGATAAATTCAATGGCAAGAATTATCAATTATGGAGGATGCAAATTAAAGATTATCTATATCAAAAAGATCTGTACTTACCATTGGGTTGGGTTGCAAGCAAGCCCATAGATATGGAAGATGAAGAATAGAATGTTCTTGATAGAAAGGCTCTTGGAGCTATAAGGTTGATCTTGGCAGCTTCTGTGTTTTCAAACTTATCACAGGCAAAGGCAAAGGTAGAGCTAATGGATACTTTTGTAAATTTATATGAAAAACCCTCAGCTTTGAATAAGGTATATCTTATGAAGCAATTATTTAATTTAAAAATGCAGGAAGGTGGATCTGTATCTAGTCATCTTAATGATTTCCATGGAATTGTAAATCAGTTAAATTCAGTCAAAATAATTTTTGATGATGAAATTAAGGCTCTCTTATTCTTATGCTCTTTACCTGAAAGCTGGGATAGCTTGGTAATGGTAGTTATTAATACTGCATCTACTTCAAATATCTTGAAAGTTGATGATGTTGTTAGTGTAATATTGAATGAAGAAATTTGTAGGAAAAGCACAGGGGAAAAATTAGGTAATGCTTTAAGTATTGAAAGTAGGGGAAGGCAAAGAGAGAAGGGCAAGCAAGGGAAATTAAGGTCAAAGATGGGAAGAAGATCCAAATCTAGAAATGGAAGAATAACCTGCTAGAAGTGTGGAAAGAAAGGGCATGCAAAGAAAGATTGTTGGTTGAAGGATAATAAAGAAAATCAGCATGAAGGTGATAAAGAAGCAAAAGTTGTAGGTATTGTTGCACAAGATGCTCTTATATTTTTTTTGGATAATAAAATAGAATCTTGGGTTTTAAATTCTAGTGCCTCTTTCCATGCAACCCCAAATAGAGAATTTTTCAATGATTATGTCCATGGAGATTTTGGAAAAGTTTATTTAGGGGATGATAAGCTTTGTCAACTTGTTGGCAAAGGAAAAATGTAGCTGAAATTGTAGAATGGAAACACATGGGTGTTGAAGGATGTCATGCATGTACCCATCCTAAAGAGGAATCTGATTTCTGTAGGAAAGTTGGGTAATGAGGGTTGCACAATAACTCTCACAGCTAAATCTTGGAAAGTTTCCAAGGGTGAACTTATATTAACTAGAGGTAAGAGAGTAGGTAAACTTTATCTATCTACTTGTATTACTAATTATTCTCCTTCTATTTTATCTACTTTAGATGTAGATGCAAAGTTGTGGAACTACAAGCTTGGTCACATGAGTGAGAAGGGAATGGATATTCTTAAGTCAAAAGGTAAGCTTTAATATTTGAAAAGCATAGATCTATATTTCTGTGAGCATTGTATTTTTGGGAAACAAAAGAAAGTGAGGTTTCTCAAAACTGGGTCAACAAAGAAGAAGCACAAGTTGGAGCTTGTTCACACAGACGTGTGGGGACCAGCTCAGGTAGCTTCTATTAGAGGATCATAGTATTATGTTTCTTTCATTGATGATGCTACAAGAAAGGTATGGGTTTATTGCATAAAGAGGAAATCTAATGTTTTTGACACATTTAAGAATTTGAAAGCTTTAGCTGAGAATGAAATAGGTTTGAGATTGAAGTGCCTTAGATCTGACAATGGTGGTGAGTACTACAGCAATAAATTCAATAGTTACTTTTCTATGAGTGGAATACGTAGGGAAAGGATGGTTCCAAGGACACCTAAATAAAATGGAGTTGTTGAAAGGATGAATAGAACAATAATGGAGTGTGTACAGAGTATGAGGTTGCATGCTGGTTTGCCCTTATAGTTTTGGGTAGAAGCTGTAAATACTACGGTTTACCTGATTAATAGAGGACCTTCTACTACACTAGATGGTGGAATTATAGAAGAGGCTTGGATAGGTAAAAAGGTAGATCTTTCATTACTTAGAGTTTTTAGTTCTGAAGCTTTTGTGCACGTTGATAAATAAAATAGAAAGAAGTTGGATGCTAAATCTATGTGATGCACTTTCATTGGTTATGGTTTTGGAGATTTCAGATTTTAGTTATGGAATTTAGAAACTAACAAAATTATTAGAAGCTGGGATGTAGTTTTTAATGAGAAGGTGATGTACAGTGATCAGCTCAAGAGGCTGAATAATTTTGAGTAGGGCAATCTTGATTTGGAAAAGGTTATGATCCAAAATGAGCTCATGGGTAAAAATCATCACTCACAAGAAAACAGGTCAGGTGGAAACCAACGTTGGTCAGGTAGAGACCGACATCAGTTAGGAAACTGATGTTAGTGACCAGGAGGAATCGACGTCAGTTAGGTGCAGATTGACATCGACCAGAGATGACTAAGATCAGTCACTGATAAAAAGAAATTTGGGCAGATAGCAAGCTGTCAATGAATCTCAAATGCCCATAAGGAGGTTTGAAAGGGTAAGTAAACCTCCAATTCATTATTCCCCTTCTTTATACTACTTGTTGCTCATTGATGGTGGAAAACCAGAAAGTTTTGATGAGGGAATGCAGGTAGAATCTAGGAAATAGTGGGAGCATGACATGAATGAGGAAATTGATTCCTTGGAAAAGAACCATACGTGGGATTTGGTTGAGTTTCCAGCTGAAAAGAAAGGACTAAAAAATAGATAGGTTTATAGGTTAAAGGAAGGAGAGAATGGACAAATGAGACATAAGGCCAGGTTGGTAGTAAAGGGATTTGCATAGAAACTAGGTATTGATTTTGGTAAAAAAATTTCTCCTGTAGTAAATATGACTTCTATTCAGACTGTATTGTCTTTAGTTGCTATTGAGGATTTGCACCTTGAGCAGCTTGATGTTAAGATAGCATTTCTTCATGGAGATTTGGATGAAGAGATATATATGGATCAGCCAGAAGGTTTTGAGGTCAAAGGTAAGGAGAAACTTGTGTGCAGGTTGAAGAAAAGCTTATATGGTCTTAAGAAAGCTCTAAGACAATGGTATTTGAGGTTTGACAGATTTATGACAGAGCATGGCTTTAGTAAATGTCAATCTAAACATTGTGTTTATTTTAACAGATTAGATAATGGTAATTATATTATCTTGTTATTGTATGTAGATGATATGCTTGTTATAGGTTCACACATACAGGAAATTACTGAGCTTAAAGTAAAATTAGCTCACACATTTGCTATGAAGGATTTAGGAGCAGCAAAGAAAATCCTTGGCATGAGTATTAAGAGAGATAGGAAAAATCATAGTTTCATTTTGTCTCAAGAGGATTATGTGAATAAGGTGTTGGAAAGGTTCAATATGTAGGATGCAAAACTGGTAAGCACACCTATGGCTGGATACTTCAAGTTGAGCAAAGAAAAGTGTCCTAAATCACATGATGAGGTTGAGTACATGAGTAGATTTCCATATGCTTCAGTAGTTGGGAGCTTGATGTATGCAATGGTATGTACCAGACCAGATATTGCCCAAGCAGTGGGAGTTGTCAGCAAGTTTATGGCCAATCCAAGAAAGGAGCACTGGAAAGCAGTTCAGTGGATTCTCAGATATCTGAGAGGGACCAGCAGTAGGCATTTATGCTATGGAGGGTCAAACACTTCTCGACATGGGTATGTAGATTTGGATATGGTAGGTGGCTTGGATGGAAGGAGAAGCACCACAGGATATGTGTTCACTATTGGTGGAATAGTGGTTAGCTAGATTTCAAAGTTGCAGAAGGTTGTTGCCTTGTCTACTATAGAGGTAGAATACATTGTAGTCACAGAGGCTAGTAAGGAAATGATTTGGATGACTCGGTTCATGGAAGAGTTGGGAAAGGAGAAAGAGAGTTACAGATTATAAAGTGATAGTCAAAGTGCAATTCATTTGGCAAATAATTCAGCCTTTCATTCAAGAACCAAACATATACAGCTTAGGTACCACTTCATTAGACAGGTATTGGAGGATGGTCAGTTGAAGTTGGAAAAGATCCATATGGATAAGAACCTTGTTGATATGTTAACAAAGATGATAACAAAGGAGAAGTTGAATCTTCATTTAAATTTTATTGGTCTTCAAGATTGAACTTGAAGATGGAGAAACAAACTAGAGGATGTTGCTATACAGGTACAGGTGCAACTGTTTATCTCCAAGTGGGAGATTGTTAAGTTCTGGAGCTAAAAGCTTCACTGATGAGCTAGATTGAGGTTTCTAAGTTTACACAGTAACCGACATCAGTTACACAGTCGACCGGCATTGATAGTATCACTAAAATTGGTTAGGAATAGACACATGACCGACTGACATCGGTCAGGGGTCGACCGACATCGGTCACCTGTAGACCAACACTGACAACTGTGCATTTGCATGCATTTCTAGAATTAGATTTGTTCTAATTTTAGGAGAATAATTGGCTTGCATGTAAAGACTAATTTTAGTCTTGAGTCTATTTTTCTAGTTATTGTTTTCCTTGGATCCTATTTAAGAGACCCATGGGGTAGTATTGTAATTAAGAAAGAAAAGAGGGAATAACAACTCGGTTATTGAGTTGATTTTAATTGATTGAGAGAGAGAGAGAAATCTTGAGAGAGAAATACTATACACCCAAGAGGTGTGGGAAGAGTGAGATTTCTTCATTGTATTTTGGAAGAGTTTAATGCAAGATTGGTTGTTTCTTGTATCTCCTATTATTTTTTGTTTCTAATTTCTAGTTACTTATTACTTCTGGTTCAATTCGGTGTTTAGTTGCTTATACAAAAGTAATGAATTGTACTCCAAGTTCCTAACAATGCTATAGTACATTTTGATAACACATGTATTAAGGAACTAGTATGATATTATTATGATGGTTTCTTATGTTTCACAGTTCCATCCTATTGCATGGCTTACTTGAGTATACTTCTTGTTTGTTACATGTTGACTACTAGACATGCACATTTATGAAGGTAGTTTTAGGCATTCATAATTTGAAGTAACATAGAGACAATCATATTTTATGGGTGGCCTAATAAGTGGACTGAATATATAGGTTTTAAGGGCTAGCTTAGCTTGATGTATCAATTAGGATCCCTACTCTACACTACCAGATTTTAAGGGAAAAGGGAAGAAGGTAAACTGAAAGGAAACCCTATCTACTTGGGGTGAAATACCAAAATGTGAACTCCACTTGTGTAGGATGAAATAAGAATATTTAATAAGGACATAAACCTTATTATACTTCTCAAATTAAATCTTACAAACAATAATGTTTCACATAGAATCTTAGGCTAATGGATGATTTAAGGTAGCTAGATAATAAGTCCATCAAGGAAACTAAAGAAAGTTCACACTTACCATAAATACAAGATGATTATATCACACAATATAACCTATAAGGATGATATAAAACCTTCAAATAGGTAAAGAGTAGAGGACAAGATGAGAGGAAGAATGTACTATCATTATCATCTATTAACAAACCATTAGCCTACACTAAAACTAAGATTTGAGGAGGCATGAATTTTATCTTATTCATTAAAAATAGGCAAATAAAAGTTTTTTTATAAGCATGGCCTTTATAAATCATACGTTAAGGATTGTTTTAAATTCCAAACATTGGCCTACATATAGATAATATGAGAGAGGAGAGAGAATAAGACAAGGCAACCCCAAAACTAAAAAATGAAACCTTTACTTAGTCCTTCTCCAAACCCAACATAGAATTAACTTGAATACCTCTCACCCACATTTATAAAATTGAATATAGTTTTAGGTAATATTGTTTGAAATTTTGAGTCATTATCATTTATTCTTGGTCCTTGACCTATACAACATCCTAGGTTTTTGCTTGCATACTCCTATATCCTTGGTCAAGAAATCATTTCCTTAAAAATAGGTCTTGATCCTTGAGATTAGCTCATAATGAGTTCATAAATTATTCATTTTAAACCTTATTCTGACTATTAACAAGGTATTTCCATCTTCCTTGGGCTGTTATAGCTCTTTGAGTGCAAGTTTGACCTTTTCAACATCTTAGGCATTAAAAGGAAGGATTTTTTGGAGTCTTTGAGACATTTTCCAACTTTTAAACATTATTATATACTTTAATTTACTTCTTAAAAATTTATAGTGGAATTTAAGGTGAGGAGGATACTTGAAGAGATTTTTGAATATCTCTTATGCATCAATTTGGGTGTTTTAACTACTTTACTCCTTCATGTGCAAAGAGGCTTAAGGGAGATAAAAATGAGTTTTGCATTGAAAAAGGAAAAATTACAAAATTTATGGATTATTATAATGAAATCACACCTAAAACAAGGCATTTGAAGTAATCAATTAGCCCAAAGGATTCTTTTCTGCCCATTTTGCTTGTAAAAGCACCCCTTCCTTATGCCCCTAAAAACCTATAGGGCTCCTTGTCCAAAAGATTATACAGAACAAATTGGAAACCTAGAAAAAAAAATTATTACCCTCTATTCGCTTACATCTCAATAAAAAACTTAATGATTATAATCCAATTATAAGTATTCATTTTCCTTCATTTTATTCTTCAATTAGGCATAATTAACCCCCCCTAGGACTATAAATTATAAATTTTTATATTAAGAGATAAAAAACATGTTAAGTAACCCAAAATAATGTGATTCACTTTTCCTAGGATACCAAAAATCTGCATGTCAATTTTGGGGTCCTAGGTCTTTGTGGAAGTCTACAAACTAAGAAACCACCTTACTTCTTAGTCTTATTTTGAGCCTATTTGGGATAGCCTTGGAAAATGAGCCTAGTTTGGTCACCTATATAATATAACATGATTTTTTTAAAAAATAAATAAATATATATATATATATATATATATAATCCCAAAGGAACTCATCCAATTATTGGGAAGTTATCCCCTTCTCAGAACACCTAGATAACACCAAAAATCATAAAAAATAGGGTATTTGGAATAATATGTACAATTCATTTTATCATAAAAATAAATTTTTAGAACCTCATTGTTTTCATAAACAACATAAAATATTTTTTGTGATAAAAATATGTCATTGTATGTCCATTTGAAGTCCATTTCCCTTGATTGGTCACAATCAGGGTTTTAGAAGGGTTTAAGACCTATATGGGGTACATAAATATGGGACATCCAAATTACCTAATTAAACTTATAAATCCTTATTTGATGTAATTATAATATATACCAAATGTATTATCTCCCCATGAAATTTTTTAGAGATGGTATAAGCATCTAAATTTGCTCATAGGGTGGTTTGCTTAGCATTATTGAGGCTCAAGAGAGATCAAATCTAAGTTTTGGGATTATAAACTTAATATAACTATTAGGATACATTTTAAATCCTATAAAATATCCCTCTAAATTATTATACATGATATATAATTCCTTTTTATACCACTATATGCATTTGCTATACTGGTCAGGGGTCTTGGGGTTTAGGCTTATCTCCTTTTTGCTAGCCCTCAAGGGCACTTGGACTAAAATATGAGTATGGATGCCACTTTGAGGTTTTTTGAGACCTTGATATAATTATAATTTCATAAAATAAACTTCATTAATTTTTGAAACTTTTTTATGCTTTGATACCAAATGGACCCACTTAGTTTCAAGATTATCCCTTGTCAATGGAGTGGGAAAGGTCTGAGACAAAATAATGGATATTTCCCCTATTTTAATGACCTTGAATTGACCATGAATTCCTTAAAACTAATAAAAATGTTCTACACAAAAATTAAAATCAATATCATGCCTATATAGGTATCTAAAGGTCAATTTCACTTAAGATTGGTTGGGACTACCTGTGTGTAAAGAGTCTAGGAAAGTTAGTTGGGTATAAAAAACTCATAAGTCACTTCACCAAAAAATTAATCTATTTATCATGTTTGAGTGACCTCCATGAAATTAATCATCATGATCATATATAATCATTGAGTTTTAAAAGGGTCTAAAACCTCATATCTTATTATTGAGGGTTTATATGCCAAATAGCCATACTGACCCTAGAGTTCCATGAATATAGCTTCCTCTCCTTTTGAATTGTATGAACTTGATAAAAAAATTATATAAGTCATAATTATGTCATTCAAACTCTCTTTCAACTATAATTATTCTAAATTTAGTGAAAGGCATGCTTTCTCACTTAGTTTGTGAGTGGGCATGTAGGTCTAAAAGGGACTATGTTCTCCACCATGTCCATGTTGACTGTGTTCTTTATTTTATTAATATATATTCAAACATAAACTAAAAAAATGTTGTTAGAGATAAAATATATTCAAAATCATATTTATAACTCTCCTTTCCATCTCATTTATTATCATTGTCATAAACCCTGCCAACAATCTCTTTCATGTTCTTAGTTGTATGTAAGGTGAAATGACTGTAGAGTTTTAATTAATTATGTGTAGAGGAGTAGAAATAAACTTGGTCAATCCTAATTTCTATTTATTTGTTCTTAAAATTATTTTATGTCCTATTTTATTATCTGAGGTAAAATTTAGAGCCCCTCCAAACATCTATGTTCTTTCTTAGGCTTTGATACACCCTATTCCACCAACCACCTGTAGGTGTCCTTTAGAGGGTCTCTTAACCTTATCTTAGAGTTTAAGATTCATTTTTATCAATCCCACATGATTTATTTTGAATCATTATGGCTTAATAAAAAAATTTAATATATGATGTGGACCTCATAGTCCTTTACATGTCTCTATTCCCTACTCAGTTTTAGATCTAACCTATTCTTTGGAGTAAGTTGTATGTACCCTTTTAGTCTATGTATAGGGTATCTTGACTAGATATTTTATGATTTGAATCCTAAACCTCACATCAATATCCCTCCTCAAATAACTTATACTTATTTAGAGTTCCAATTGGGTTTAATAAAATTTCAAAACCCTTTGTAAAAACTCTTTACCACTTGTCCTTGCTACTTTCTATATAGGGTGTTATAAGTGGCCTATAGGTGCTATTTTATGGAATTGACTATGTGTTATGAATTTAGACCTCACCTTCATGGTAATAACCTCATCAATGGTCTATAAATTTTTTTCCAATCTTATATGGATTCTTGAACATCTTTCAAACATCTTATGTAACTTAATTATATGCATTTTACCCCAAACCTATCAAGGCTAGTTTTAGGTACATTATACTTGCATAGACTGTAGGATTGTGTGTATCCTAGCATTGACTATCTTATTTTGTATGACTTAAAATTATATATCAATATCCTCCTTTATATCATGATCCTGGATGGATCCCAAATGGGCTCAGACACTTTCATACATGCATGCTCTACTCTTTTGCTTCTCGCTTAAAGTCAGTCCATTCCACTAGTAAGCCTATAGTTTACCTCTAGGGTATTGACTATGTTAGGAGTTTTATAACTTACTATTCATATAATGAAATTTTATATATTATTAAACATGGATTTGAAGTTTCAACTAGGTTTAAACTCTTTCAAACACACCTTTGCTTTTTTCTCAGGATTAGAAACACCATAATAGTGTCTTGTAGCCTATAGGTACCTTTTTAGAGGGTGTTGATTTTTTTATTTTGTGTTTAGACCTCATCTCCCAAATCATTAACTTCCTCATTCTATTTGAAATATTTGAGGTTATAAATGGTGTTAAGAAACATTTCAAATACCTTTGTCATCTATTTATCTTGAAAAAGAAATGATTACTAAGAAGGCATGTAGGTGGCATTCTAAGGTGTGACTGCATATAGGATTTTTGAAAGTATTAAACTAGTCTTTCACCAAACACAATGCTTGAAGAATCTAAACCTAAATATTTTTATCCAACTATGTAAACTATTCTATAGAATTCTTATGACTCTTTCAAGCTGACTTGTCACTTTTTATTTATATATAGGGTACTTATAGGTGGTCTCTTAGACTATCAAGTTAGTCTATTTTTCCTTGAACTGATTGCAAATGACTATTAATACTTAGGTATTATTTGATTATTATGAAACTATATATTTTTATTGAAATTTAATCTCCTATGTGACTTAATTTGTTTTGGAATGATGTTTAATTTTTTCTCAAATAAGGACCTATAGACTTAAGGCTTGTGTCAATACTAGTCTCATTTGACTGTATATGATATACATGGTCATATCTTAAACTTTTGAGTCTTTCAAACCTATCAAAAAACTAAATACTTATATTTTCATTCCTCAATTGTTTAAAGAGCTTAATACAAGTGTCAATCCACCTTATATCAACTTTAACTGGTATATACAGACTTGTATGCAATCAACACCTATACATGTTATGTGTTAAGAATGGAGAATCTAGTCAGTTTGAGAAAATTTGATGTTGGTAATGATGTAGTCAATAACATTTTAATATATGAAGACATGTGTCAAACCTTATCCATGGCTCTAATCATCTTCCAAACACTCTTACAGACCATACAAGCCTACATATAAAAGAGACACCTATGATCTTCATTGGAAGGCATGCATTTAGACTACTATCTTCACTTTTATGCACTTACAATGATACAATATCATCTAAAAACTTTCACACCATGATGTATCACTAGAATTTGAGCCAAAATTATCAATTAAAACTCCAATTGACTATGTAGACCTTGACCATGTCTCCATAGAGAAAACATTTTAATATGTTAGAAAAAAACACATCTCAGACAAGAAAAATGAATTCCATGAACTGCGGGAGTTCCCATGAGTGAAAAAACACTAAAAACCTCTATGAATGACCACCATGAAAAAGAAACAATAAATTATAATAGGATTGTTTGAAATAGCTTGTACACCAAGACATTATTATTTCAATTGAAGACACCTCATAGAGATGATATGGATGATGAAACCACCATGAACATAATATCCAAGAGCTCTACAAACCATTCATCTCCATATATTTATGAAGTGGATAAATAGGTGCAAGAATAGACTCCTATAAGATGAATAGGCCATAGTGATATGCTATCACTTTTGTTGATTATTTATAAATAAGAAGCCATAAATCTATAAAATAATGTAACTGGTGTCAATCTTACTAGGATACCTAACAATTTTTAAAGTTTTATCTCCTAACTCTATCTTCTTTATCTATATTGAGCACTTGAAAATTTCCCTTCTAAAGCTGCCAAAGAGGTTGATATGAGAGATAAATTAGATTTCTTCATTTTAAGACCTAAAACCTCTTCTAAATCACTTGTTTGAACTTTTCATGGACAAATAAGGTCCTTAATATTCTTTAATATCAATTTCACCTTAAGAACTATATGAAAGGCCTCAAAACATGCCTTTTTGGCACTAAAACTACTAAAATCACTAGAGAAGTCTAATGAAACTATTATTAAATATATTAATTGGATATTTTAATGAATTAAAAATTATACCATGTCCTAAAAAGTAAAGTTTCAAGTGGTATGGGTGAAAATTTGACCTATGAGGTCAAAATTGTCAACATTTTGGCAACTTAATTGGGAAGCATGTCTACTATGCTTTCAAACTAGACCATTGACATCTCATTAAAAATAATAAGATCATTATTAAAATCTATAAAAATCATGATTAGACCTTAACCAATGGCTACTACTCTTGAATCAAGACAATAAATCTTTTTTCTCCTCAAAGATAAGAAAAGAAAAGACAACAAAACAAGGAAACTAGACTAACAAACACTTGTACTAGTAAAGCACTTTTTGAAACAAAACATAAAAAAACTAATGTGATTAATATAACTGAAAGGAAATCTAAACTAACTATAACTTAATTGAATATAATCCTCCTCTAGGATCAAAATAATTATTTCATTAGGTATACAATGGCATGAGAAGTCACATTTTTTGACTTCTTACTTGGTTAAGCCTTTGTCTTGAGTGACAACACATCTAACATAACTTATAATATGTATACATCATTAAATAGATCTCTAATGAAAACATATTGATCTTAGACTTTAACCTTCACCTTTTGCACTTGTTCTTATTTAGCAATGGTCTCTAAGATGGCTACATATTGGTTTTTAAGACCTGTTACCTCATGAAATTTATATGATTGATTGAAGTAGCCTACTTGGACCTTAGTATCCTCTTGATGAATCTCAAATTGTCTATCATTATCTCTAAAATTGAGAGCTTTTTGTTCCTTGAGAAATTATATCCAAAAGTGATCTTTACTAGCTTCTAAGAGTACATCAAGGTCTGCAAATGGAGAAAGAGGATGATAACCCATGATGAGAATATCAAAAAAATCATCATCTAGTGAGGATACCTCTTGAAAAGGAAAAATTATAATTCTATTACCCCTATATCTTGTTGATTAACTCAACAAAATTACCTCATATTGATTTACTCAACTCATCTTCACTTGGGATAAGTGAGTATCTTGATTATTCAAATAATCTTCATTATGTTCTTGACTTGTATAAAGGAGATCAAAATAAGGAATTACCTTATCTTATTCATACCCAATCACATCAAAATGAATCTATTAAAACACATCAACATCTTCATCTTCTTCTACAACCTCTTCATCTAGCTTGAAAAATAAAATTCATTTTCTCTCACCAAGGGGAGTACCAATAAATATTTCTTCTTCAAACATGCTTTCTTAATCTTCACCACACTCTCCTTGAATATCACTTACAATTGTAACTTCTTCATTTATCCTCCATAGAATAGGCTCCTCTTCAAGAAGGGAGATGGTAGGAGGGAAATGATTAAGCTCATGGGTTTATTTGGGAGTCAATGTATTACTTTTACAGTTTGAGGTCTTAGAAATGGAATATTCTTGTAGGAATGCTTGAAGAGAGAGTAAGTTGAGGTGTCATATGACTGTTTGGCTTTCTACCTCACAATTTTCTTCCTTATTATAATCTTCTTGACATTCTATCTCATCTTCAACTTCATTTCCATCCTTTTCAATTAGGAGCTTTTTCTTGTCTTGAGATATTTCTTGGATTGACCTCTAAGAGGGAATAACTATAGGCAAAATGTCTTCTTTGCATTCAAACTCTATAACACTCACATCCTCCTATTTCTCCTTAACTACTTGATTCCAAGGTAGGAATTTGAAAGTATTAGGTTAACTTGGAGGTTGAATTATCTCTCTTAGATGCTCCATCTAATAATATTCAATGACTTCATGAGGATAAGGAGCATAAGAGGGCTGATATGGTAAATAAGAGGGTTCTTAAAGAGTGATGGGAGGAGTTTCATCCACAAGATTTGGCATGGAAAAACAAGGAGTCATAGCCCAATAAGGCCTCCAAGATGGAATAATTTTTTATTCTTGAGTAAGAGTAGGTGTATATGGAAGGAAACTTAGAATATAAGAATTTTGACTAGGGGTAGGTGGAGATGGTTGATGTTTCTTGACTTGTATTTCTTGATTCTCCCACCTCACCAACCTATCTACCCACCATTGGATCATGGTTCTCATTTAATGTAACTCATAAGTCATAATATACTAATTATCTTTTCCAATTTATTCCCACCTACTTATAAACATTTACACTATTTTCATCATATTCTCTGTGAGGTGAAAAATAATCACATCCAACTCTTTATCACACACTCTAATCACCCCTTCAAACTTTAGCATGTTTGGACTAAATTCCAATAGGGATATGGTAGGGGAAACATTATTCTGAGTTGGATATGGATTAGGAGGAGGTGATTATGACTAATTCAAGTCTTGATAAGGCTACTAAGGCACATATTTAGGGTCATAGTGAGGTTGATAAGAGTCACTATAAAGCTGATATGAATAATCATACTCTTGACATGACTAACCATAAGGATGATAATAATCTTGGTAAGGCTGATTAGGATAATAAAAAGGTTCATATGGATCATGATACGGATCATATGGATCATGATAAAGCTAATATAACTCATTATAATGATTATAACTAAGGATAACATAGGAAATTTACTCATACATAGCCATAAAAATAACATCAAGATCATGTAATAAAAAAAACTTACTTGGAAATTATGCCTAGACTATTAAAAATAGTTGATTGAGCTTGGAGTCACCAAATACTTCTTTATGAATTCTAATACAACTATAATTTCACCAATACCAACTCCAATAGATCCCACTCAGCATGCCAAAAACTATTGACTACTAGACTTGCACACTTGTGAAGGTAGTTTTAGGCCTTCATAGTTTTATGTAACATGGAGATAATCCTAGGTTGTGAGTGGGTCAGTAGGTAGATTTAATTTCTAAATTTTAAGGGATATCTCCCCTTAATTTATTATTTATGATCCATACTTTACACTACCAACTTGCAAAGGAAAAGGGAAGAAGTCAAACTAAAAGGAAAACCTATCTAACTCTAGTGATACACCAAAATGTGACCTTCAGTTGTGTAATATGCACAAAAAATATTGAATTATGACATAAACCTGATTAAACTTCTTAAATTAAAGCTTCCAAATAATAATTTTTCCCACAAAGGCTTAGGTTGATGGATGATCTAAGGCAGATAGTCAATAGGTCTATCATGGACACTAAAGAAAGCCCACACTTGCCATATATACAAGATGATTAGAAAATAATATGAAACCTATATGGATGATCTAACACTTGTAAATAGGTAAAAAGGAGATGAAAAGATGATAATAAGCATGTAATATCACTATCATCTCAACAAACCATTAGCCTACACTAAAAATAAGCTTTGAGGAGGCATGAATTCTATCTTATTAATTTAAAATAGGCAAGTACAAGCATTTTTTTAGCATTAGCTTGCCACAACTTAGGTTAATTATTTTTTTTCAAATGTCAAGAATTGGCTTCCATATAGATAATATAAGAGAATAGAGAGAAAGAGACAAGGTAGTGATGATTCCACATTATGACTCATTATTAGCAGGATATGCCATCCTTAAAAGCCTTAAACATGTCTTTTGATTGAGCATTTCATGTAGTCTTATGGTTTATAACTAGCCTAAGGTATAAATTAGATGCTTTTATCTCTATAATCTCATGTGAGTCTAAGTTAACTTTCTTTGCATGATGTTATAACCATTTGGATGTTTAGTCTTCATATTGTGATATTTACAAACATAAAAGCATCTAATAAGAGTTTTGATATGATCTTATGAAGATAAGGATGTTCCAAGAAAAATAAATAATCATTTAAGGCATAGCTATATATTTTGTTAGTTAGTTATAGATTCTAGCAGTTAGCTATGGATTACATCTGTCAACTATATATTCTACTAGTTAGCAATGGATTATAATAGTTGGCTATGGATTACCATATTTATGCTATATATTCTCATATTTCACTTCAGATTTAGTCATAACAAGTTCTAAAGAATTCAAGAAGATTTTCCACCTTTTCCATGATTATCTAAAGACTCATTTTGATAATTTTTACTTATATACATGCATATGTATAGATTCTTATTTTTGTATGGTCTTCCATTTATGGAAGTTATTATTTCAGAATACAACTCTAGAATAAGAAGATATGGATATATTATATGTACAAATTTGGTGGTTAGATATAGCTAGGCATAGTATTTGTAGTCTCACATGGATTTTTCTGATTTTATGTAGATATTATTTCAACATTTTCTCTATTCTAGATATATTATCCAATCTCTCTAAATATCTTACTATTCTAAGTTAGTTGATATGTTGCCTAATTTATAGGATAATTATTTTATTTTACAAAAAATAAAAGGATATGTCCATGCTAGATCTGTAGACATATAAATATACACAGATATTATAAGCTTGGTTATTTTAAATATAATAAGACTCGCAATAAATTACTCTTTCATTACATGTGTTAAGATAACATTTTATGACTAAGTTTATTCAAACTTGAATCCAAGGGTGAGCAAGGCCCCACACCCCAAGGAGATATGAGACGTTATTTTGGTATTTATAAAGTTTATTTCTTATTTATTTTAATTGAAATTTATATATATATATATATATGGTTTTTGTGATTAGATTTATAACCTATAGGATAGAATAAATATTAATGTTTTTAATTTAATATTTGAATAATCATTTATCATTCCATTAATTTTTGTAACTTTCATTTTGAAAGTGTGGATTTGAGATTTGAATGTTAGTGAGTTTATTTTACAACATTGTGTGATTACTTTCAAATTATTCAATTATTAAATTAGGTGTGTTTTAAATTTCATGCATTATTATTTATTTTTATCAGTAGTTTAGATTCTTAGGAATATACATTAGGTTAGTATAACATCAAAAAAATACAAAAGAATACTATTAGCTGAAACAAATAAGTAGCTTACTATAAACAACCTTAGACACTAGCCCTCGTAAGAATTGACATGAATATAGGTTGGTCAAATGAAGGATTAACAATGACACCCATAATTTTTGGTGCCATTATCGGGGACTTATTAAAAGTGTTAGTAAGGAAAACACCTAGGCTAATAGTTAAAATATAAAAACCAAAAATATAAAATAAATTTATCTCTTGTTAAATATAGGTGTATGAGTAGGTAAATGGATTCACAAGGAAGGTTTATTCCAAATCTTTATATTTTATAGAAAAGAATCAAAGTATTTTTAGAAAAGAAAGAAAGTTTGTAGAAACAAATAAGTGAGTCTTTTAGAAGTACCTCTCAGGATCTAGAAGAATCTTCCTCTACAATAGCTGCGCTTTCAAACACTAAACATCCATAATCCCCTCATCTCAATATAGATATATTTACAATGGGATAAAATATAGGCCATGTAGAAAACCCTCATAGGAATACTCCTGAGAGGACTTTCTCTTATCCTATTATCTTTGAGAATGATGATCGATAACAATGAAAAATATTTCCCCATCCAATCTACCTACCTTTAGAGGGTTGTCTACTGAAGACAAAGGCAAATTTATTTTTGAGTTCAAAGTCCTCTACCAGGCCTATTATTACACTCTAGACAACCAAAATTTAAATCTCTTTCATTCTAATTTGAAGGAAGGAGTAATGTGGTGGTTCATATAACTAGTAGGAAACTCTATTACCAATTCGAGAGAAATTGAAATATTATTATTTAACAAATACTAAGATTACTCTAGGGTCAAGTATAGAATAAAAATAAAAATAAAATCAAAATGAAGATGAAAACCTTGAAGATTACTTAGACCAATTTGCTTCTACCCATAATAGATATGGATATGAGCTATATAAGGAAGTGATGAAAACTTTTTCCCTTAAAATATTAGATGAATCTTATAGGGATTCCTTGAATCTCATGGGGAATGGAGATATTACCAAACTAGACTTTCAAGAGATCACATGTTTATGTACCAACTACTCTAGGATAAAACCTAACAGTAGAAGAGGGAAAATAGGGAAATATAGTGATGTAAGCCAACTCATGGAAGAACTAATAAACTTAAAAAAAACCATATTGGTTCAACTTAATTCAACATTATATCTATTTCAATATAAGGCTAAGTCTAACACTTAAACACTATAAATCTATTATCCAAAGTGTAGATTAAAACATGCACGCAAGGACTATCCTCTAGACAAAATATAAATATGTGGGATATGTAATGCTTAAGATCATGACACAAAGGATTATATCACATTCCTACTCTTAATAACTAGTTCAAATAGAATTCACATACCATATAATAAATAAACTATGTTTAAAGGTAAGGAAATACCTTCCAAAAAAATTAACCACAATAGTTTGGCTAAATGATTCCTTTTTTTTAATGAAATGCACCTCCACAAGTATGGGTAGTACCACCAAAATGGGGAACCCAAGAATGGATACCACAAAAATGTATGATTCCCCAACCTTTTCAATAAAATTGGATACCCTAAGATCACTAGCAGCTATAGACAAATCAACATTGGAATCTTGGTCTAAACTACAAACAACAATAATAAAGAGGGTATCCATAATAACAACAATAATCATTAATGGTTCCTCAAAGAAATAAAGAAAACCCTATAGAACAAGTAAACCAACTCATCTACCTACTTATACAATAGAAAATCCAAGAAAAAAGGTTTATGTAAATGAACAAGGTGAAACCATAGGGGTAGGTGTTATTGAATGTGTAGACATACATCTCAAGTAAGGAAAAATGTTACAAGAACCTCATATCATCATCATAGATGTACCTCATGAAAAAATAAGTCAACAAACTCAACTAGAGAAAGAAGAGGAGTTAAGAGATAAACCTATAAAAATAGAGGAAGTCATTATAACTCCTCCATTTGTTCCTTTTTCTAGAATGATTGAAATAAGTGGAAGGCAATAAGGAATATGAATTAATTCAAGAACCCAGGAAACTCAACATATAAATTTCATTATTTCAAGCCATTAGGGGAATTCCATAGCTAAATAGGGTGACCAAAATTTTGTGTATTAATAAACTTAGTGTAAAATTAAAATATCCTAAGACCATATAGGTAGATGGAAATCTTATTGATTTATTAGTAGGTAAGCTACTTTTGCCTAAATATGGGGATCTAGGGAGTCTTATCATTTCTGTCAAGATTGGAAACTAGGAGATACCAAATGTGTTGGTGGATTTGGGAGCTACTATTAATTTAATGACTATGGACACCATGTAAAATATCTCCTTAAAAGATATGTAACCCACTACCACAATTTTACAGATGGAAAATCATTTCACTAATAAACTAGAAGGTGTCATTAAGGATATATTGTTGAATACTAAATCATGGAATTACCCTATTGATTTTATTATCATCTAACCTAAAAACAAACAAATTGTATACCCATTGATTCTAGGAAGACCTTAGTTATCAACTTTAGTAGCATTGATTGATTTTAGATTAGGGGATATGACCATCTCAAATGGTCTTAAAGTAAAATGTATTTATTTATATTCACCCACTCAACCATCAACCAATCCTATCAAATAGTTGTGGGTAGATCAACATAAATAAAAATGTGATATTATTTTCTCTCTAGATATGGTCACAATCATTGATCATATGGAAGAAGTAGAGGATGAGTTCTTAAAAAGTAATGGAACTGCTATAGATCTTGACAGTCTAGCTACAGATTTTGACAGTCCAACTATGGATTTCAATAGAGGATCCTTTCATGATGTAATTTAATATTATTTTGAGCATCCATACTTTTTCACCTCTTAAAACATGTTATATTACCATAAATACATTTAACATGGTGTTATATAGTGGCCACATAAAGGCCAAAATTCATTCGTAACAGCCTTGCATTATCCTTTAGCTAGAATGATTTCTATGGGAGATAAATTTGTCAAAGATACTATCACATTCCATACATTGTTACCACATCCCTATCCTCTCAAATATTTTATGAGTGAGTTAAATTACATATATTTATCCCATCTATTTATTAAATAAATCACTAAACAAATCATAGTAGCATCGAAAAAGACACTCAACATAAATAGTTGGTTGACAGATGATTAGGAAGTGAAAGTCCTTAATGTACTCAAAGATCATACTCAAGATTTTTCTTGAGAGTATAAATACATGAAGGGGATCCATAAAAGTTTATGTACACATCATATATACATATAAAATATTAAACTAGTAAGGTAAACTCAAATAAGAATTAATCCTGCCTTAAGAGACATTGTGAAAACTAAAATTGAAAAAATGCTAGAAGTGGGATTCATTTATCCTATTTCTGACAGCCAATGGGTCTCTCATTTAATTATTATTATTAATAAAAATGGTAAATGAATATTATGCGTAGACTACAAAGAATTGAACAAAGTAACCATGAGAGATTATTTCCCTTTACCCTTTATTGACTAATACTTGATAACTTGGTAGAGAAAAGATATTTTTCTTTCTTGGATGGATTTAGTGGGTACAAATAGATACAAATTACACTTGAAGAACAAGATTAAAAAATATTCACTTTTCCATGGGGGATATTTATGTATAGATTATTTCCCTTTGTTTTATGTAATGCACCTGCCACTTTCTAATGAGCAGTCTTAGCCATATTTTTAGATTTAACTAATGACTATGTGGATGTTTACATGGATGAATTTACCATTCATGGAGAGTGCTTTGATGAAATTTTGATAAATATTATAAAATTAATGAAAATATGTGAGGAAAACCATTTTTTCTTAAGTCATGAAAAGTGTTTGATTATGGTAGAAGAAGGAATAGTTTTAGGACATCATATTTATACAAAAAAAAATCAAGTAGATCCAAAGAAAATTGAATTCATTTAAAACTTACCTATCCCTCAAAATTATATTGATATCAAAATCTTATTAGGCCATGAATGATACTACAAAAGGTTTATAGAATATTTCAAAAATATTTTTTCTCCAATGTTTACTTTGCTAAAAAAAAAGAGTGATTTTATCTAGAATTCAAGACTGCTAACAAGAATTTGAAACCATCAAAGAAAAGCTGAGTACTGCACCAGTCCTAAGAGGACCTAACTAGTCATAACCCTTCCATATTTATACTGATACGTTTAATCATGTTATGGGATTTTTTTGAGACAAAAAGATGTAGATGGGCATATGCATGCCATATACTACATTAGCAAGAACTTGAATTCAACATAAAGAAACTATACAACCATTGAGAAAGAATTCCTTATTATAATGTATGACATAAATATGTTTAGGCACTATATTATTGGTTACAATATCTTTGTATATACTGATCATGTAGTTATCAGATATTTGATGAACAACATAGTGGTAGGAGGAAGAATTATTAGATGGTTGTTACTATTATAGGAATTTGATATAACAATTGTTAATAAACTAGGTAAATTCAATGTGGTTTCTAATTTTCATTCTAGAATAAATAATGAAAATGAAGAAGAACCTATAGAAGATAGTTTTCCAGATCAAAAACTATTTGTTGTTACAGTGCAATCACCTTGGTTTGTTGATATAACAAACTTTTTGGCTATAAGAAAGTTTTCTTTTCAATTTACCAAAAAGGAAAAGAAACATTTAATTAAATCTAGTTTTTATTATAAATGGATTAATGGTATATTGTTTAAATTTGGAACTAATCATGTTTTTCATAGATGTGTAAAGGATAATGAAATTTATGACATCATTCATGTTTGTCATGATGAAACTAGTGGAGGGAACTATATAATTAAAAGGATAATACATAAGATCCTTGAAGCTGGTTAATTTTGGCCAACTCTTCATAAGTAGGTCACAGCATATGTTTGGGAATGTGATCTATGTTAGAAAATTGGAAACCTACATTATCTTCTAAGATACCCCTCTATGCTTAAGTAGTTCTAAAAAATTTTGAGAAGTGAGGCATAGACTTTGTTGGGTCCATAGATCTATATTCTCAAGGCAAAGAATATTTGTTGGTATGTACAAATTATGTGACCAAATGGGATGAAGTACAAGATCTTTCCTTCACAATAGAAGAGACAGTAGAAGTCTTTCTATATTCCAAGATCATGTAACAAATTGGAGTACCAAGAAAGATAGTGTCTAATCAGGGGCCTCAGTTCATGTCTAAGATGATCCAAGCATTCATAAAGATCTACCAAGTCAACCATAGAAAGTCTTCTCCATACCACCCTCAAGAAAATATATAGGTAGAAGTTACTAATAGATATTTAGAGAATATCCTTACCAAGATTGTCAATAGCAATAGAAAGAATTGGATAGTCAAAATTTTAGAAGCTATATGGACATATAACACCATGTGGAAGACCACTACTATTTTTTCACCATAGAAATTGGTATTTTTTAAGAAACCTCTCCTTTTAATTGAATTTTGAGATTCAAACTTTAATGACTACACTAGATGCAGGAATTGACTTAGATGAAGCATAGAGAGAGAGAATATTACAATTGAATGAGCTAGATGAGATGAAAACAAAGGATATGTAGTAGATAGAGATGAAGCAACACCAAAGGAAATAATGGCATGATTTACATATTAAGGAATGATAATTCAAAGAAGAATATTGGGCACTCTTATATGGTTCTAAGTATCAACACTTCAAAGGTAAGTTAAGAACTAGATGGTAAGGACCATTTCAAATAGAAAATATTTTTGATAATATTTTAGTACAATTACTTCATATAGATGGTAATTAGAAGACACTCCTTGTTAATGGACATCAATTGAAGCTATACTAGAAGCCTTCTAGGAAATAAGAATTCATCTAATTGGTATAAAATGATTTTGTCCCCATAAAAGACATCAAATGTTCCATGGCTTTTGACCCTTGAAGATAAGATGGCCTAAATAAAGGAAGAGGATCCAACTCTTCTCTAAAAATTCAAAAATATATATTTAAAAAAAATCAACAATGATAATCCTTAGGGACATTGTTGACAGTCATGAATAGAAAACTAGCTTGTTGGATTTGCATGTAGTTCATGATGAACCTTGATCATAAAACTAGTAAATGGTGGATCAAGGGCAAAGACTAAAAAAATAAAAATAATTCAGAAAAGTGAGTTCAAAAATTTAGAGATTCATGGTTGATTCTCCTTGTTCTAAAGCAATAAAAATTGATCTTATTATTTTTTGTACTATTCCTTGAAACTAATTCATGCAATTTCCTTTGTTATAATAGGTGAAGAAGGTCAAACAAGGACAATATCATGGGTTTGTATAATATAGTGTTTATTATTTTACTAAAGGTTAGTTTTGAATTTATGAGTTTGCATGCATATGCTCAAATCTTTGGCAAAAAATATCATAAGTGTTATAAGGAGAATATTTCCATCATGTTAACAAGAGATATTTTCAAAAATTCACATTTTGAACACTTAATTGCATATTACAAACATTATCCTCTCAAGTTATAAATAACTTTATGATGACTTATCTTTGTCATCATATTACAATCATGTGGATAAATCAATTGCTAAAGGTTTAGTAGTAGAATAATTACAAATAAATAAAAAGGGGAAAAATACATAATCATTATTATTTTAGTGGGCATTGTCATTATTATTTGACATGCTTGAAGGTTTCAGGGTTTTTCCATAGCAAATAACCAAAAGAGATATTATTTTTATCCATTTACTTCCCAACAAAGTATATTTATTTTTTGAACAGAGCTATGGGTTGACTATGTTTTATGCAAAATTAGAACTTAGAATGGGTCACAAGAAAAAATCTAAACCTGAGTCTGTAAATGATCTTCTAAGAGATGATCTAGCTAAAATAAGAGTTTGTAGTAGCAAGGTGGCTTAAATTTCCCCTAAAATTTTAGGGTTTTGATGAGGCACTTGTAGATTTCATCCTCCATTTGAAGATAAAATTTTCTATTATTCAAGGTGTGAAAATTTCATTCTCCACTTAGGTTCTTAGTGAGTTGTCCAGAGTTTCAGATGAGGGAGTAAGAATTGTAGGAAAATCCTCCTTCAGTGATCTCATCCAAATCTTTAGTAGAAAAGGAGAACTAGTGCCAATGTATGTTTAAGATGTCAAAGGCAAGATCAAAGGTATCAATAGGGATTCTTTAACTGAATCTTAAAGGTTAGTATCTTTCTAGATTATAAAATACCTAACCTTTGAGGGTCAATGTAGTATCTTAATTTGTATTGTAATGAGAATGTTAATTCATCTTAGGTATGGTATGAAACAATGCCAGCACCTAATTAATCTACCCTCATTCTTGTTAGGATCCATTTAAGTCTTGCCCATCAAATACCCAAATACCCATCTACCATTATCCACCATGGATTAATCCAATTGATCATCCAATACCATTTTATATAGTAGGAAAAAGGCATAGAAACCTGGATTGCCTTCTATGAGGGGAAAAGAAAAAAACCCTAGACTTGCTCACTAAATACCATGATACCGTCATGCCTCAAGATTTAGGTCTCCACCTAGAATTCCTTCCTCTAAACTAATTATTCCCAAATCCACTCAAATTAAATGATCCATAGTTAGAATTACTACAATTAAACCCCCAAGTACTCTTAATGTAATTTCACCATCTAATCTAAGTAGACAATTATGGCTTAGGTTTTCTACCAAGAACCCTAAATAATTTTTTAAAAATACCCCTATAAAAGAACCTATTCAAATCATTGAGGATGAATCATTAGCAAACCCTACCTCATAGCCTACACCTCAAGAAGCCTTGTGTGTAGAAATTATTTCTCTCCCTTAGAAGAGAAGGAGAACATTGATATTGGTTGTTGACAATGATGAAACAATGGTTGTAGAAACTCTGGATAGTCTAAGGTAGGACACCACTACCAATGTAAATGGGGCACAAGAAAAAGAGGAAGTAGAAACCCCTCTTCCACAGGATGATTTTGAAAAAAATATTCCTAAGAATGTTCCTCTATTACAAAAACCATGGATAGGGATGATTTTCATAACTTCTCTATTACGCTCCCCTATGTCTCCATGGAAAAATATAGGACCTCAATCTGATGAGTAGTTTGATATTTGGCTTGACTTTGTAAAAAAATATATGGGATTTACTCCTCACCATCAAAGTATATTTTAGGATTTGTATTCCATCTATGATCTAAGTCTCAATATGGAGCAAATGGTTCATAATTATGAGGATAGAGAGAGTTAGTTCACAATGGGAATTGAAAAAGGTAAGGTGTGTGGAAATGATGAATCCATATTATGACTCATTATTGCTTAATTAATAGCCTTAAACATGTCATTTGATTTAGAATTGCATGTATTTTTAGGGTTTATAACTACCCTAAGGTATAAATTAGATGCTTTTATTTCTATAAGCTCATGTGAGTTTAAGTTAGCTTTCTTTGCATGATGTTCTAACCATTTACATGTTTAGTCTTCACATTTTGATATGTACAGGCATAATAGAATATAATAAGATTTTTGATAAGATCTCATGAAGATAAGGATGTTCCAAGATAAATAACTAATCATTTAAATCATATATACAGAATCTATTAGTTAGCTATAGATTTTACTAGTCAACTATAGATTATGCTAGTTAGAGATGGATTACAATAGTTGGCTATGGATTACCATAGTTATGTTATAGATTCTCACATTTCACTTCATATTTGGTCATAACATGTTCTAAAGCATTCAAGAAGTTTTTCCACCTTTTCCATGATGATCTAGAGACTCTTTTTGATACTTTCTATTTATAGACATGTGTGTGTGTGTGTCTGTGTGTGTGTGTGTGTGTTTTCTTATTTTTGTATGGTATTCCATTTATAGAAGTTGTTTTAGGCTGCAACTCTATAATTAGAAGATATGTATATATTATATGTACAAATTTGGTGGTTAGATATAACTAGGCATAGTAGTTGTAATCTCATGTGGATATTTCTAATTCTATGTAGATCTTATTTCAACATTTTTATCTATTTTGGATATATCACCCAATCTCTCTAAATATCTTCTTATTTTAAGTCAGTTGAGTTATTGCCTAATTTCTAGGATAGCTAGTTTCTTTTGCACAGAATAAAAGGATAGATCCATGTTGGATATATAGACTTATAGATATACATAGATATTATAAATTTGGTTATTTTGAATAGAATAAGACTCATAGAAAATTAATATTTCATTCCATGTGTTAAGATAGATGTTTAAGACTAAGTTGATTCAAACCTAAATCCAAGGGTGAGAAAGGGCCCACTTCTCAAAGAGATAGGAGATGTTATTTTGGTGTTTATAAAGTTTATTTATTATTTTTTAATTAAAATTGATGTTTGTGTGTGTGTGTGTGTGTGTGTGTGTGTGTGTGTGTGTGTGTGTGTGTGTGTGTGTGTGTGTGTGTGTGTGTGTGTGTGTGTGTGTGTGTGTGTGTGTGTGTGTGTGTGTGTGTGTGTGTGTGTTTTATGTGATTTGACTTATAACATGTAGGATAGAATAAATATTAATGTGTTTACTTTCATATTTGAATAAAAATTTGTCATTTCTTTAAATCCTATAACTTTCATTTTACAAGTGTGCATTTAAGATTTTATTTTAGTGAGTTTATATCATTGTGTGATTGCTTTCATATTATTAAATTTAGTAGTTTGGTGTGTTTTACATTTCGTGCAAGAGTGTTTCTTTTCAACATTAGTTTAGATTCTTAAGAATAGATATTAGGTTAGTACAAGATCAAAAAAAAACATAAAAGAGTACTATTAACTAAAACCAATAATTACCTCAATACAAATATCCTTGTAAATTGGCCCTAGGAATAATTGACACCAACACAGGTTGGTTAAATGAAGGGGTAACAACAACACCCATCAGGAAACCCCAAAACTAGGAAATGAAACCTTTACTTAGTCCTTCTCCAAACCTAACATAGCAATCCATTGAATAAATCTCACACACCTTTAGAAAATTTCATATAGGTTTATGGAATCTTGTTTTAAATTTGAATGAGTTATCATTTATCTTGGTCCATGACGTATACAACATCATAGATTTTTGCTTGCATACTCTTATATCCTTAGTCAAGAAGTGATTTCCTCAAAAATAGGTCTTGATCCTTGATATTAGGTCATCATGACATGATAAATTATTATTTTAAAAACTTATTCAGACCATTAATGATGTATTTTCATCTTCCTTTGGATTGTATATCTCTTTGAGTGCAAATTTAACCTTTTCAAAATCCTAGGCATTAGAAGGAAATAAGGTTTTTTTGGAGCCTTTGAGACTTTTTTCAACTTATTCCATACTTTAATTAAATTATTCCAACTTGATATCATCATGTAAGGTGAGGAAGAACCTTGAAAATCTTGTTCTATCTCTTATGCATCAATTTGGGTGTTTTAACTACTTGACTCTTTCATGAGCAAAGAGGTTTTGGAGAGAGAAATTAATTTTTTACATTGGACCAGGAAAAATTCCACCATGGATGGCTTCTTATCATGATGTTATACATGAAACAAGGAATTTGGATCCATCAAGTATCCCAAAAGATTCAATTTTGCTCATTTTTCTTATTAAAGCACCCCTTCCTTGTAGCCCTAAAAACCTATAAAACTTTTTATCCAGAAGATTGTATGTTTGAAATCTAAGAAAAGTAAAGAGGAAATGATGTTGATAAAAGGAAGAATACATTTATTGTAAATAATTATTGATGTTAAGTTGTGCATCACACAATGGTTGGAAAAAGGATGGAGAGGCTACAAAAGAATAAATATGAAAGGATATTGAGTTTGAGATCCTTTGGTGAGACAGTATGGGAATGAATGTGTTTGGGAAAAAAATGTTTAGGTTGATAAAAATGATGAAGAAATAATTATATTTTGAAGAAAGGGAGGCTTTAACAAATTTATTTATGGAATTTTAGGATAAAAATCACATCAAAGGGTAAGTGTAGAAAGTTGGGGGACAAAAAGGGGCCTACTAATGGACATGTTTTCCTTGAAAATTGAGAAATGTAAACTTATGTAGATAATTTGAAATGGCTACATGTTAATACCAACATCCCCCTATATTTTTTGAAATGAGGACCCCTGTATTTATTTCTAAAAATTCTATATTCTAGATTGAATGTGAAGAGTTGTCTTGTCTTGGATTTTAAAGGCAAATCAATTTAAAAAGGGGAACATGTGCTTTAATGTATTTGATAATTTTTATGTTTCATGGTTCAAAATTGATAATAATTATCTTCAAGGTGATTAATTTTAGGTTACATGGAATAATCTAGGGTTCCTAAGGAACAAACCTTAAAGGGGGTTTGAATTTGAATATTCAAAGAAAATACTAGCAGGAAAAATTATTTCCTTTTGATTAAATGATCCTAAGTATAACTTTATATTAATCTTCAAATATGTTTTTTATTTAAAACATGACTGAATATTAATATATAAACTTAGGATAAACTTTATACATGATCGGGTATTAATATAAAGCTTATGCTCTTTTACAGATCTAATGATAATCACTTATTTGTTGATTTTGATCTGATGGTACGATAAGCCTGAAGTCTTCTTAAAAAGACATATAGTTAATGATTTGGGCCTAGTAAATATATAATGGTGATCATTTTATTATAGGTTTTGATCTAATGGTGTGAATTAAATTCGATGCCCAAAAGGATGTTAACAGTTATTAACCACTCAAGACTTGATCTAATGGTTCACATTGCCTCAAAGGTTCTAATCTAATGGTGCACATCAACCCACAAGCCTCAAGATCTCCTGAAGGCTTTATGTATGGTACTCATTCATTGGTCCAAAAATATTTTATGGTCTTAAAATTTATAGTTTACCTCCCATCATTTGATGTTTGTGAGGATGTATTTGATGAGACTGAACCCATCAAATTTAACATGAGACAAAAATATTATATTATCTTAAACTTGATATGTTTGCCCCCATAATTTGATGTCTACAAGGATGTATTTGATGGGACCTAACCCATCAAATTTAAAATAAACAATCTTGGAAGCCTTAGGATCTCTTGAAGTATTACGTGTGGCACTCAATCATTAGACCAGAAAATTCTACTATTTTAAATTTGATAGGTTCACTCTCATCATTTGATGTCTGAGAGGATGTATTTGACATGAACAAACCCATAAAATTTAACTTAGACAATTTTTAAATCCCAATCAAAGGGGGAATTTTTGAAAAACCTTTTAATAAATTCTTATCCTTTTAAGAAGACAAGCTTAGTATATAAAGATCTTAGCCTAAGTCATTTTTTTGTTTTTAAAACATAAAATTCTAAATGGCATTTTTAAACCTAAGATTTATATGATCATGTAACTGATTAAAAGTTAAGCATCTTGTAGGATCCAATGGCAATCACTTGTTTGTTGGATTTGATCCAATAGTGTGTTGAGATTGAAGAATTATAAAAAATCATGCAGTTAATGATCTAGCCCTACTAAATATCCAATGATGATCATTTTCTCACTAAATTTGATCTAATAATATAATGAGGTTGAAGAATTTTCAAAGTCATCACGAGCTTGACACATGGCATAATCAATAAGATTAAGGATCAAGAACTAATGAAATGCAAGGACCTAAATTTAGCCTTTCAAAGTAAAATAAAGGGGACCTTTGAAAACCAATGGTCACTCTTCAAATGACATATATGAAATTTTCCATTAAAGGCATGGAACCCTACCACATAAGCTCCATGTAAGTATAGGGGATACAAATGAAAGATATCTCATGATTGAAAACATAAAAGACATGATAGTAAGGTTCCATAAAATCTAAGGCACATATGAAATCAAGAGCTGGATATTTTTGCCATTAAAGCCAAAAAACCATGAACCCTCTATAAAGAAGGCTAGAGTTGGTTTAATTGATTGTGTGAAACTTGAGATCATTGTGGAATGAATTCAGATCAAGTGCCTTAGTAAGAACTTTGATATCTTTACAACTACAATACAATGTTATCAATGGTAGTGGGTAGGCAACAGATGAAGATTGAAGCAAAGCTTTATCTAACTTTAGATGGTGAAGGAAGGGTCTTTAGAGACACAATGTTAGATTTAATAACATTGAATGTACATGGAACTAGGAATTAGTCTAAATTATTCTTCTTTATCTAGGAGTTGTAACCAATTTCTAAATAAGAAAAGAGGAATGCTTCAGTGTACCAAAGATACAAGGATTTAGTATCAATTCAAATGCTAGGCCTTCACCATGTAACTACTAAACTAGAGGTAATGCATTGAATTGATCTTATTGTTCTTATTTTTGTTAACTACAAAATATATGGAGAATTGATTATTCATGAAGGAAGTATAAAAAAAGTTGCATATATAGCTCATATGGCCTTTGAGACTTATTATAAGATCCATTTGCCTCATGTCAATCTCCTTTCCTTGAGAGAATGGACAAATTCTAAAAACCTGGATTCAATCCTCTCACCTTGGTTAATCCAAGCTTCCCATGTTTTTAGAACCTCAAATGGTGAGATTATTATTGCCTAATTTAGGGAAGGTGTTAGGGTAGTTATGACTTTATTGAATAGAGCCTTTGATGCCTATTTTACTACTTATTTAAGTAAGGTTTGGGTATCTTATGTCCATTGCATGTTGGAGTGAAACTGAACCCCTCCTATTGGAGACTTAAAAAGTTTCTTCTTGGCCAAACAATTTACAACCATCAAGAGAAAGACTTCCAAGTAATTATTTATGACATTGTACCTCTTGGATTCACTCCTAACCTCTATTAATTTTCTTGGAATTCAAAATTGGTCCCCTAATGATAGATCTACCATTTCCCATCATTATTCCAAATTACATATATTCAAATATAGGAATCACATGCAATTCATATGTGATGGTATATTCCCAATAATTTTGAGGCAATCACTGGTATCCCTATGCCTTGGCTATGTCCTCTAATCAAAAGACAAGTAGAGACCATGGGGGATGTATGGTTCTATCCAGATTGAATTGTAATAACGATAGAGGGAATCATGGTCCAATCATATAGATTACCTATATATGTTCCTCATAAGCTTGCAGAGAAATAAATTACTTATCAAATCATTTAGGGAATGGATTGGCACTGCAAGAAGAATAAGAAAGCTCATGTTCATCCATTTCCACTAGACATTGGTAGAATTGTAATGAAGGATTGGAAATAGTTGGAGATTATGGTGGTGTACATGAACTCTTTTGATTTCCAACTAGATGATCTTAAGATGTGGGACCCCAATGATAGAGTGGTTAACAATATTCAAGATAAAAAGGTCCCAAAGGTTGAGTACAAACATCAACCAAGTGTGGGAGATGGTATTTACACAAAGGCAAAGAAATTTAAAGAAGTCTTGTCTAGGGTTAAAAACTACAACATAAATTTAAAACATAGGCTGGATAGGGATAATAATCCTTCAAGAGAAATATGGTAGTTACATCTTTTACAGTATCAATTGTTGCTAGGACCATCTAGGACTACACATCAAGAACCACCTATTGAGGGAAAATCTTTTGAGACTTAGTAGAGAGAATTGACAAAATCACCCTAGGTTGGGAAACTTGAGGATGTAAAAGGAAGAGGTAAGGATGTGATTAAATTGTCTAGCATTGAGCATAGACTAGGTGAAGGTCCCAAAATTTAGGCATCCCCACCAAGGTCTTCTTCCCCAAAAGAGGTTATTAGCATGATTGCTTCGAAAACTAGATAAATAGTAGAAAGTGACCTTATTAATATCATAGCTTCTTATGGGTTGGATAAGGAAGAAGACCCATCTGAGGAAGTAGGCAAGGAATTGGTTCCATTAGGTAGTGGAAAGAGATAGGTAGAATTAGCCTTAGTTCCTCTAGCTCTAGGAAAGAGGCCTAGGTTAACTTTCACTCACCCTAATAGTGGAATAAATGTCTTCAGTGATAAGAATCCTATTTATGGACCAACCATTGCTGATTGGTTTGTTTATGGGAAGTTGAAAAAAATCTCATATCTTTCTCCTTCACTGGCTTTGACTGAAGTGGACATAGGTGTTCAGGATAATGTCAAGCTTGGGATTCAAGATATACTGAACAAACAAGCAGAGAGAAACATCCAGATTTTTCACAAGGAAAGCCAATGGGTTGGTACCTTAAGATCCTCTAAGAGTTCAAATGTAGAGATTATTGAACAACCACAAGTGAAATGATTTGACCCTTAGGTCTAATTATATCTGGATACATCAACTCTTGAGAGAGTAGAGACTAAGAAAGTTATCATTACTACTAAGGAGTTCACCTTTCACAAGGTGGAACCATTTTTAAGCTTAACTCCTATTCCAGGGTAGGGAGTAGGGGAGCATCTTATTTTTAAAGAAGATGTAGCTAGTATGGTAATAGCCTAGTCAATAATGACCTTGGTTGGAGTTTAAGGAATGAAGCAGAAGATTCTAAACTTGGAGAAAAAAATAAGATTTAGAAGCTTAGCTCATCCTTTTAATTCCTGAGGATGTATTGCAAGCATTGAATATGTCCTTGATGGATGCATTTGAGAATTTGAAAATCATCAAGTCTAGATTGAGTACTTTGGACCATCAAGCTAAGATGACATAAGCCTTAATCACCCAGTGGCAAAATTCTCAAGCTCAGATAGAGGAGATCATCAAGTTGCATAAGACAAAGTAGGCATTAGACTTCAAGATTATCAAACTTAGACATCTAGGCATCTTCATGGTAGTTTTGATAGATAAACAAGAGGATTTGATCACCTAGAGCAATGATGTTAAAGAATTCATCAAGAGAGACATAGAATTGGTAAACCAGATTAAGAAAATTTTGAGGAATCTATTGGAAAACCCTTCCAAAACCATTACTATAGGCCTGATTGACGATGAAGACTTAAAGAATAGGGATGGTACTCTCATTTAAAGCATCAAAGATAGAAAAGTTCATTCAGCTAATGACAACTAGAAGACCCTTGATACCATTATTTTTGTAGGGAAGTAAAATGTATTAAGGAAATTGTATCTTGGGTAGATAGTGAATTTGATAAGTTAGCAGATAAAGTAGAGGATTATCTAATGAAGCTTGTAGTGGATTTTGAGCTGATCAAGGAAAAATACACCAATGTGAAAGACTTCCTTAGACAAGGCTAATTGAAGGGCCCACCTATGAAATTCTTAAGAGAATTTTCTTTTTTTAAAGTATATGCTAGTCTATTAGCATATACTCTTTCTTGTCACATTGACATGTGACCTTCCACATTGTATCTTTTTATTAAGGATAGCTATCCTTATTCGCATGTTGATATTTTGAAAGTTAATTGGTTAACCAAATATGTTTCTAATAAATAGGTAGATGGTTACCATTTTTAAGGGAAAGTTTTTGAACAATTGATACTAGGAGCATTTAATATAACTAAGGAATTCTAAAAAAATTGTCTGGATGGTTTTGTTAAATGTCTATGCTATCTCTCAATTATGGAAATTCATGTTGATTTTTAATGATTTTTCTTTTTTTGATTCACATTCTTTGTCATTTGGTAGTTAATTTGTGATGAATTCTAGATTAACTATAAATATTTAAAGAATACTTCATTTTATTTGCTTTACATTTGGATGTACTTATGTTATTCAAATCATAATAGCAAACTTTTAAAGTAAACTTGGTTCTTACTTATGTGTTTCTAACTATTTTCACTTTTCACATTCAAAAGATGAAAGAAACTAATTAATGGTTAAGGGTTTGTACGTACCCAGATGAAGTTTGCGCACCATATCCAGATGATCGAAGGAGCTCCTCTTTGGCTATGGAGGATGACACCTGTAGAAGAAAGAGACTCAAACATAGAGATTATTAGATAGAGATAAGGTTGACTGCTAAGTGATATGCTCGGTCCTAGAAGCATAAAGACTTCCTTGAGGGATGACAGTCCACTGTTAATAAGTAAAAGTGTCGAAAATAAAGAAATGACAAATGACTAGCAAAGAGGAAATTAGATAATGGGTACCTATTTCTTTACAGTCAGTCTGTCACAGTCACCGATGTCAGTAGTTTTGTCGGTGTCGATTTGTCAAGTTGTCGACATCGATAGGGGAAATGGTCGATGTCAGTTAAGGCAATGGCCTTAGATGAGTTTTTGGTCTCCTTGTGATCAACAGAATGGTCTGGGATGTTTGTGGGAGTTCAATGGGTTGTGTTGGGCAATAGATAGGGTCTTTAGGAGGGAAAAAGGTAGGGGATAGGTTGTCAAGATGGGTCAAGATAGAAGATAGGGTTTTCAACCTCTCAAGAAGAAGGTCAGGCCTGGCCTGGTTGATAGCTGAGTCTGGATGATAATATTGCTTAAAAGTAGTAACTAGAGAACTAATTACTAATACATTCTAAATAATGAAATGAAATAAAAGAGGGATACTTAGCTCTTTGACAGAGAACCAAAAGTTTAGAAGACTTGTTGTTGATGCCACTGATGTAGAAGACTTCTTGCAATATTTCAATCAAGGGTGGAGTGACTAATGCAGAGTACCTATAGCCTGTGATGCTTGGTGTGTGTCTGAGAGAGAGAGAGAAAGGTCAAATACCAGCTCTATGATTTGGCTCTATGATTTTAGCATCCCAAGGGGAAGAGAATTCACCTTTGGGTTGTTTTAAGCAATTGACATCAGCGATCTCGTCGGCATCGGCCGCAAGGTAACCGATGTCGGTGGCTAAAAGATGGGAAAAAGGGCTAAAATTAGCCTTTTGCTCATTCTTCCAACTCCCAAGTCTAATTGTCATTGGAAAATGATCAAAGGTGGATTAAATAAGGGTGAGAGAGGTTAGTGGGAGGGTTGAAATAGGTCATAAATTGGTCATAGGGTGATGGGAGGCATCCAAGGGGAGGAATCCAAGGGTGAGGTGTCAAGGGTGATGTGTCATGGGTGAGGTGTTATTAATTTAAAATAAGTTATTATTTTAAATTAATGAGTGTGTGGGTTAGGAATGTGTAGAAGTGGACCAAGGGGACGAAAGGGGAGTTGACCAAGGAGTAGACATAATTTTGGTGTCTACATTTGCCCTTTTTTGTCTTGTTGGTTGTTTTTGACAAACTGCAAGACAAAAATAGGAGTCAATTGCCCCAGGTATGGGATGAGATGTTCCCCCCTCAAAGTAGGAGTTGAGAGAAGGGAACCTGAGATCAAGTGTCAATTTGATAGAGAGGATATGGTGAAGGTTTGAGTGTGAATGTTGCAAAGGGTGGGATTACGCGTATACCACTCCACGCGATAGGTAGGTCAAATTGTCATAGGTCAAAGGTTGAGGAGTGCTAAAATTGAAATAACTAGGCCCCAACATTTAGTCGTAATTGATTGGGTTATTCGATTCAAGCTGTAGCTCTAATGGTCATCATGTTCCAAGTATCCTAGGCTCAAGAAGTGCTGCTAGTAAAAACAAAAATGTCACAAATAGTGGGGATCAACTTGCTCGTGATCTAATACTTGTGAGGGTTGAAATGTGGGTTGTGGACAATTTTGATAACCATTCGTGAGGTAGCATATATGCAATCAAAACAACCAAGGTAGATTTGTCTTGAAAGTGGTCATGGTCTGAGGAGATAGTTGTGATCTCCATAGTCATTGGTCAAGTCGAGTCGAGATAGATAGTTGGTCCATTAGATGGACGGATGAAGGAATGACTGAGTTAACCTTAGAAAACCCCATGTCAACTGAGTGCTACCTACATAGCCCCTATTTGAAGGGCCTCAAGCTAATGTAGTTCTCCCTAAAAGGGAGGAAGAGGGTCGGTTGTGGATGGGGTCGGATGAGGTTAAGTCTTGGTTAAAGGTAATATGGTTTGTCCATCAGATAGATGAACAAATGGATGTGGCTGAGCTAACCCCAAAAGATGTCATGTCATCTGAGTGCTGCCTACATAGACCCTATTTGAAGGGCCTCAGACCAATGTAGTTCAGGCTGGTTGATAGGTTGGTTTGGTCAGGTTATAAATGATGAGGGTATGATGATGTTACAGCCTTTTCCATATTGTGTGATGGTGTATTCTGTAACATTGGTGATGTGGTCTTTCATCCCTAGCAATTTTCTCGATGCTAAAAATGAAATGAGTATTTTTAAGCTTCAACAAGTAATGGTTTATGCTTGGCATAAATTGTGTGGTCGATAATTTCCATGTGTATTGTTGTCCATAGAAACTATGTGAATAGGCTATGTCATGTTGGTAGTCTGAAAATGTTTGGTTTGGTTTGGTTGGGTTGAGAAAATGATTTGGTTATGTGTGACAAAGGTATGGATAAGAAGTGAAAGGCACGTTGCTCTTTCATTGACAACCATAATGATAGCATAGGTAGGGGTTTTTTTTAAAATAGAAGCCATGTTCATGCATTACGTCGTCGACCATTGGTTGTGTTAGAGAAGTAATCAAATCACTTTGACATTAAAAATGAGCTTGAAATCCCTTGAGTAGGTGATGTGATATGTTAGGATAGGGTAACCCCTTTTAGTAGGGATAACTTTTCCCCTTTTTATAGGAGACCCTAAGAACGACTATAAGTCAAGTCCATGACACTTTTTTTTTGGGAGACTGATCAATGCGGGAAGTCTACATGGGGATGTCATTTTGTTTTGTGGTCATACGTGAAGCTGATCGATGTGGGAAGCTTCTGAGAGAGTGCTGTGTGTAGCAATATTTTAGGCATAGCCATCCTTCGACAGAGTGGTCTATATTTTTGCTTTATACATTTTTAAGGGCTTTGAATAGATGTCTTTTGAGGGAGCAGTCTATTAGCTATAGCAATGATGATACAACTGTCCTTCGAGGGAGCAGTCTGCATTTAGAATTTATAACCTTTTGATATTTTGACATTCCAATTTTATATTTTTGTTTTTGATTGAATTTTTGGTCATGGACATGACTATAGAAGTTCAAGGGCTCCCTTTTATTAAGACAACATTCATACTTTATAAAAGGGTTACATAGGGTTTGCTTTAGGGAAACAGGGTTGAAAGAAATAAGGATTAAGATGATAGGGATTGCTCAAGGGATGAGCTCAAGTTAAATGTCAAGTGAACGAGTACTCGACTAATAGTAGAATGGTCATAGATGTAAGGCATTAAGGGGCTCAAGTTTTGGTCAGCCTTCAAGACAAGACAGATGATAAGTCCCTGACCCATACTTGTGCGTTTATGATGTAAGGTCTGAGCCAATTAGGAGCAAACTTGCCCTGTTTACTTCTTTTCAAATTAGTCACATGTTGGTCGATGATTAAGAAGTTGGTTGATATGTTGTTGGCATGTTTGGTTGGACGATGTTTGGTCATGGCTTGGTTGAGGCTTGGTTGATGCTTGGTCAGTTGATATTTGGTTGAGGTCATGATAGTCATGATAGAGTCAAATTCCCCCAATTATTTGTGACAGGGAGAATGTGTGATAGATTTAGTTTGAGAGGGCAAGATCCTGATCTTCCATGTTGGAGGTTGGAATCTCAGAATGACTGAAAGTGATGGAGGCAATGGTAGGTAATGATGTGACCAAAGTAGCCAGTGGTTGGGGGTCTTCGAGTTGGACCTTCACTGCCTGTAAGGCTTTGATCAAAGTTAGACAATGCTACAGAGTGTTTTTATATGAGGTCATACAAAGATGTCTTCACAGAGGTTTGGCAATGTTGTTTCACAATGGGGTCATTAATCAGGTTTGAAGATGTTGATTGAGGTGTGCCCAAGACAGTAATCTTGGGTTTTGATGGTTGAGGAGACTTGACGAATGGATATATTTGGGGGAGAGAAACCTTCTATTTCCATTTATCATGCATGATTTGTGACCTATTGACCACATTGATGGTGTTGATTTCAAATAAAGGGGTTAAAGGTGATCGAGGGACCACAGTTTGATGATGGGCTCCTGATTTAGGTGAGGATGTTTGAGAGGTATAGGATGATGTCGATGGCTTGGTTAAAGGGTGGTCAAAAGGATCCTTAGCAATAAGGGTGTCATTTTTGAAGTATTGACAAATGATAGCTTTAAGAGCACAACAACGCTCAGTGTCATGTCTAGGTGTGCAATGATACACACAAAATTTAGTGTGGTTGAACCAAGATGGTCTTGATCTGAGAGTTAATGAGTGTGTCGGTGAAGAGGTTTGGGAGACATGGGATGGTGTTGGAGATTTTTTGATAGTATCCTTAATAAGAGGGGTGTCTTTAATGATGAATTGGTGGATGACAACCTTAAGAGCACAGCAGTGCTCAGTATCATGTCCAGGTGTGCGATGATATGCACAAATTTTAGTGTCATCGAACCAAGACAGTTTTGGTCTAAGAGGTTGAAATGGTTTGATAGGTGGAAGAGTGATGTTAGAGGATTGTAACAATTGGCATAATAGCAAGGTATAGGAAACTGTTAATGGGTCTGCATGTTGTGTTGCAGTAAAATTTGGCAACTTCTATTTAGAAGCTGTTGAGGGAGTGTTTTGCACCATCTTTTTATTTGGCAGTGTGGTCACACATGTAGATGGCACTTTCATGGTAGGAGATGTTGGATGCTTTGAAGGAGGTATGTTTTTGTTAGGTGTTGGTCTTAATGGAGGTGATTTGTTTTTGTTGGGTAAAGGGAGTAATGGAGGTAACTTCTTGTTGATAGGTGTTGGAGTAAGAAGCACTCCTTTTAAGGTGGATGGGTGTGGGCCCAAAATAGAGGGCAATGGTGATGGTGGGAGAAAAGTTCTCAGATTGGTTTTAGTAGCCTTATTTGGTTTAGTGCGAGGGCTACTATTTTGAGGGGCGAGGTTTAAATCAACCTTCACCAAATCTTCTTCAGTCAAAGTGGGTGAGGTGGCTAGTTCCTCTCTTGACGGAGAAGGGATTGGAGATTGTGGCTCTTCGAGAGGGCAGAGTATAGGGATGGTGATGGCTTCGGCGTGTGGTCAAGGAGTGGGGAAAGTATGATCCCCCATTGATGATAGGAAGGATGAGGGCAAGGCTACCAGTGCTGGTATCGTCAAAGCGTCCTCTAATATAAGAGAGGTCGATGGAGAACTAATAGGAGAAGAAGGTTCTTCCACTTGTGAAGGAGAAATAGGAGAAGAAGGCTCTTCTACCTATGGTGGACAAATAAGTTGACTAACCTCTTGAGACTATGAGAGAGGTTGGTCAGGCATAAGAGGAGAGACCGTGTTGATTGTGTGTATATTATGCTCTTAAATGTCATCGGCCATGGTCTGGACATTATTTTGGCTAGGGGGATGGTTAGGGAATGGTTGTCTGAAGATGTCTATGTTTTGATTGGGTGGCACATTCGGGTTATCCAAAACAAGATCCCCCTTGTCTATCATGTCTTGGATAATGTTTTTGAAAGTTTTTTAGTTGTTTATGTCATGGCCTTGGACACGGTGATATTGACAAAAGTTGTTTTCCCTGTACCATATAGGGATAGGTTTTGAGGGGTCAAATTGAGGTGGTCAAATTTGAGGGAGATTAAGGACCCCTTGTTTGACAAGTTTATCCAAAATGAACGCGTATGACTCTCCTATTGGAGTGTATTGACGATGTATGTATCGTTGTTGGAATTGTTTGGTGATGCTTTGTGATGTGGAAGGTTGAGATTGGTTGGTTGTTGTCGAAGATGATGGCCTAAGGACCACAGCATTTGTCGATCCCTTGGAATTGAAATATGAAGAAGAAGGTTTAGATGAAGAAGGGTCATTGGATTTTGTGTTAGTTTTTTTACTATGCAATGTGACCTTATTTTCTTTGACTGCACAGAGTTCAAGCTTCCTAGCCATGGTGAAAGCTTCATCAAATGTATAAAATGTTTAGACTCACAGAGTAGATGAAATATGTTTGGCAAATGCCTGTGAAAAGAGCTCAATGATCTCATGTTGAGGTAAAGAAAAGGAGAGTTGGTTGATTTAGCCTCTCCAATGGGCAACAAAATCAGCTATGGATTTATCATCAAACTGTCTGATAGAGTATAGGTCTGTGATGGAGACCTTTTTGGTGATATTGATTGAAAAGTGGTCAAGGAAAAGTTGGGCTAGTTGGGTGAATGTGAAAAGGGACTGACTGGTAATAGAGCTATACCAATCAAGGGCAGCACTAGAAAGTGACATGGGGAATGTGCATAGCAATAACGCATCATCATGTGTTATGAGATAACAAGCATGTCTAAAGGCTCGTAGATGTTGCTATGGGTATTCCTTACTCTGGAAGTGAGTAAACTTGGGAAGTTCCCACTGACTGGGATATGGCCAGATTGGGACTAAGGGATGAATGGGTTCATTACAAATTTGGTCATATGAAAGGGCATTTCTTGAACCTAAAACTGAGGTCTCAAGATTAGACATTTTGTCCATCAACATTTTGATTAGATTAGTTGACAAATTTTCAGGTGGGGCACCCCCTAGGTTGTAAGGCACTTGGAAGGTATTAGGAGGGGCATATGACATATTTGGTTGTGCTTATATACGCGCAACATATTGATAACTAGTCATAGGGACATAAGTGGAAGCCAAGGGTGGTTGTGTCATGAAGGAAGAAGGCATGACTAGGCTTGATGTTTCTAGAGGTGGTTGGATGGTGGCAAAATTAGCCAAAGGATGAGTAGCCACCCTGGTGTTGATGGGTGCAAGAGTAGGCAGGATGGAGACAACTAGGTTTTGGAAAGGGGTAGAACTTTGTTGGATAGTTTGCAGTTGATGGGGGGCCAAAGCCCTAATGGAAGTGGGCCAAGAGATAGAAGGAAAAGCCACACTTTGAAGATTAGTCATGGGCGGGTTATTTGTTGAGGTGATGGCCTGGGTGTCTATGGGTTGGACTACAGACATTGTTGATATGACTGCCATCTCAACTAAGGAGGTTGGCATCCCATAAATTGGGTTGCCTAAAGAGTCTCACATTTGACTTCTCATGAGATAATGTTGAAGGGCCTTGACATTGAGGTCAAGGAACCTTTCAAAGTCTTGGTCTCCTTTAGGGACAATAGGGGGTTGAGTTGGGGTCAGTTGGGTAGGAGTTCGTTCGGTCTCTGAATGATACTCCATTAGAGGACTAGTTATGGTGGGAAAAGGTGGAAGTGGTTGTTTCCTTGTGTGTTCAACAAGAGTTCTGGTTTGACTACGTGTCAAAACCATTCAAGGCAAAAAGGGTCAAGTTCCAACAACTATGTTTTTTCAATTTTAGAAACTAGAATGTGTGTCTAACAGTAAGAAAGTCAGGTTTTAAGCTTGTTGTTTTGGAAGAAGTTTTTGACAGTGACCGACGTCAGTAGAAAAAATTGATGCTGGTGAATAAAGGGGGCCGATGTCAGTCAGATAACTGATGTCAGTGAATATATGTTGCTAACATCGGTGGGAAAACCGATGTCGGTTACTATGTGCTTCTAGAAACTAAAATTTTTTGGAAGAAAGAAGAAAGTATGAGTTGTTCTTTAGATCTCAGAATGCGACCTCACCAACTCAAAAAAAACAAATGAAAATAGAAAAGTAGATGAAGACAAGCAAACCCCTAAATGTTAATTCCTAAGAATAATTTTTAGAGTCTTGTTGGCTTATGCCTTAGAAGAGTGTGTTTGGAAAGTTGGCTTTTAGAATGGGTCCTAAAAGAGGTAGTCTAAGGTTGGTTTTGGGTTGGTTTTGGTGTTCAAAGTCTGTATTAGGTTTCATACGTGGCTTGGTGCTAAGGAGCAAGCTCCCCTCACTTCACAAGCCCAGAGATAAGCTGGGTCACTTAGCCAGTATATACTTCCCCTAGAGTTTATACTTTTCGAGAGAATCGAGTGGGCTCTCCCCTTGGTAGTGAAGTCCAAGTGGGATTATCAGGAAGGATAATGTATCTACTAGGTGATGAAATCCTAGTTGGACCTTGCCTTAGGTATGTTTAGATGTTTAGTTGTGAAAGTGGTCTGGTCATGTAACATAAGTGCGCTAAGATTTATTCATAATGCATTTTTAATTACTAGATGCGAGAGATAAGTATGCATTCAGGAAGAAATAACATGCAATAGATTTTAAGCCCAAATTGAAATGTGTGTTCGGATGCAGACAAGTGGAGAAAAGGTTGAAGAGCATTAACTTCACTACTCTAAGATGCAGAAAAGAAAGGTGACAAGAAGAAAAAGAAAGATTCTTTTTAACTTTGCTTATGATGTCTTTTCGAAAGAGAAAGAAAGAAGAAGGATACAATAAGAGAAAATTCCCTAATGCACCTATATGAAAAGTTTGTTTTTAGAAGAAAAAGTATGAACCCAAGGAAAACTCCTAGGGTCCCACCAGGCGTGTCAGAATGTTTCTAACTATTTTCACATTTCACATTCAAAAGATGAAAGAAACTAAAGTAATGGTCAAGGGTTTGTACGTACCCAAATGAAGTTTGCACACCATATCCAGATGACTGAAGGAGCTCCTCTTTGGCTATGGAGGATGACACCTATAGAAGAAAGAGACTCAAACACATAGATTGTTAGATAGAGATAAGGTGGACTACCAAGCGATATGCTCGATCCCAAAAGCGCAAGGACTTCCTTGAGGGATGACAGTCCACTGTTAATAAGTAAAAGTGTCAGAAATAAAGAAATGACAAATGACTAGCAAAGAGGAAATTAGATAATGCGTACCTATTTCTTTGCAGTCAGTCTGCCACAATCACCGAAATTGGTAGTTCTACCAGCGTTAGTTTGTCAAGTTGCCAATGTCAGTTAGTATGCCGACGTCGGTAGGGGAAATGGTCGATGTCAGTCAGGGCAATGGCCTTAGATGAGTTTTTGGTCTCCCTGTGATCGACAGAATGGTCTGGGATGTCTGTGGGAGTTTAATGGGTTGTGTTGGGCAATAGATAGGGTATTTAGGAGGGACAAAGGCAAGGGATAGGTTGTCAAGATGGGTCAGGATAAAACACAGGGTTTTCAGCCTCTCAGGAAGAAGGTCAAGCCTGGGCTGGTTGATAGCTGAGTCTGGGTGATAATATTGATTAGAAGTAGTAACTAGAGAACCAATTACTAATACATTATAAATAATGAAATGAAATAAAAGAGGGATACTTAGCTCTTTGACAGAGAACCAGAAGTGTAGAAGACCTGTTGTTGATGCCACTGATGTAGAAGACTTCCTACAATATTTCAATCAGGGGTGGAGTGACTGATGCAGAGTACCTGTAGCCTGTGATGCTTGGTGTGTGTCTAAGAGAGAGAGAGAGAGAGAGAGAGGTTGAATACCAACTCTGTGATTCGGCTCTGTGATTTTAGCATCCCAGGGGGAAGAGAATTTGCCTTCGGGTTGTTTTAAGCAACCGACGTTGGTGATCCCGCCGGCGTCAGCCGCAGGGTAACCGACATCGGTGGCTAAAAGATGGGGAAAAGGGCTCAAATTAGCCTTTTGCTCATTCTTCCAACTGCCAGGTCTAATTGTCATTGGAAAATGGTTGAAGGTGGATTAAATAAGGGTGAGAGAGGTTAGTGGGAGGGTTGAAATAGGTCATAAATTGGTCATAGGGTGATGGGAGGCATCCAAGGGGAGGAATCCAAGGGTGAGGTGTCAAGGGTGATGTGTCATGGGTGAGGTGTTATTAATTTAAAATAAGTTATTATTTTAAATTAATAAGTGTGTGGGTTAGGAATGTGTAGAAGTGGACTAAGGGGACCAAGGGGGGAGTCGACCAAGGAGTAGACACAATTTTGGTGTCTACATTATGATTAATACTTTTCCTCTGAATCTTGCCTAATTTGTGATGTAATTTGAATTTATGCTATTTTATAGCATAAATTGGTTTAATGTGTACTCAATGTAATTTCAATTTTGTCACAATATTTTATATGAAAACTTGCAATCATGTCTCTTCCTTCCTTACCCTTCCTTTTTCTTTTTTTTTAATCAAGATTCACTCTATCTTAAAGATCATTGTTAATAATCATTTAGTTTAAATTTTGAGTCCTCAAAATTACTAAGTATTAAAATTGTGTAGACCCTGGTAGCTCCCAACCACTAAATCAAATAAATATTGTGGACATTTTTCATACTTTGCTTCTATTTCACTAGAGACAATCACTGAATAGTCACAAACTACAACTCATGCCATGGATTCTCAAAATCTTAAAATAAGAAGTGTTATTCAGTACTAAGAACACTTGTGGTACAGTTTGAAGCATCAACAAGAGAAGCTCTATTAGTGCTAGAAGGAGGGCCTCCTTGAAGAATACTTAGTATTTTTCACATGTATTTGGTCAAATATATCTACATTTTACATGATTATGTTTCTTTTAGCATAAATTGTGTAAAGATTGGTGACTTTTGTGGAAATATGGATTTTGTTGCTAAGAATTTATTAGTATTTAGAGTTAGGATGGATTATTTTGTTTAAAATTGACAATTCTTTGACAATAAGAGGCTTATTTGAGTCATAATTTATTAAGATTAGTCATCTTTGCATATTTCAGTAGGTCTTTGAACTTATTTGGTTAAAGATTGATGTCCTTTGTCTTTTTATGAACAATTTTTTTGAAAATTAAGCTTAGTGTGTATATTATTTTTCATTCTTTGGAAATTAATGTGTTACACCATGTTTTAGAACATGATCCTTAATCTTCAAGCTAGAATTACCAAAGATTAGACTAGATCACATTAAGAGACTAGAGAACCCTTGCTTGAACTCGAAATTCATAGGACTAGAATAGGTAGAGAAAGATGTAGGTATTCTAAATCTTTACCATTATCACTTTTGTAAGGGATTTATATGTTTGATATTAATCCAAACATGGCATGGATTAGAAGCTCCCCTATCAATATACCAGGTGTGGTTCATGATTTGCCTTGTAATCTTGAAAAATATTTTCTAATATTTAGTCCAAATAGTATAACGACTACTAAAGAACATGTTAAATATTTCAAAGTTGCATTAAGATTATTAAATTTTATTCATGAAGATGTAGCTTTTAGGTTGTTCCCATTTACATTCAAAGATGTTGCATATGAATGGTTCCTTTATCTGCCTGACAATTGTACTATCTCATGGAATAAGTTTGACACTATTTTTATTGATCAATTTGGAAAGATCATAAGCCCTTATGTCATTTATCATCAATTTACAATTATTAAGAGAGATACAAGTGAACCTATTAGGTTATTTAATGCTAGGTTTGAAAAGATGTTTAGTCAAACCATGGATCCATATAAACCTAATTAAGCTTTACCTTTAGAGGTTTATAAAGATGTTGTTGACCCCATGACTTCTATGTTTTTGAAGAGAGCCCTTCCACTTATTATCACATTGGCACAAGCCTATTTTGAAGTAGTGGTTATTAGTGACCAAATGTAACCCCAAGGATAGATGGCTTATTTTATCCCAAATGTTAATCCTCAAATTTCTACATTAAACCTTTTCCCAAATAATAACCAAAATACTCCAGCATTAAACCAAATTCCTACTTTGAATGTGTTACCTACTAGTCATGTTTCCCCTAATCAAAATTTAGGTTTCTTAAGCCATCAAGTTACCAATGGATTTCATGACAATGACCAGAAGGCTTTAGTGCCTATCAATCACATTAAAATTAACCAAGTTCAAAATACTAAGGTTCCAAAAAATGAGAATGAGTCTATATTTAAAATGGTACAGAATCTTAGCACTAATTTTTTGCAATTGTAAAAACAAGTTGGTAATGCTAGTGACAATTCTATAAGGACCTTCATTTTTCAAAAGTTCAAAAGGTCTAAGAATAGGTTTTAGAATGATAGTTTATACAATTAAAAAACTAATGAGCCTTCCTCTAGTAAGAAGAATATGGATATAAATATCACTAATATTGCCTTACTAGACTATTGTAGGGTACATGCTACTTTCAAGCATGGTGAGATTGATTGCATTAAGTTTTGTAAAGCTTTTGAAGCTTTTCAAGAAATTGACATATTTGAAGTGATTCCAAACAAATTTGTTGCTAAAAATTATTCTAAATCTAAACCATCTGACCAAGTGCATATGGTGGAAAATTTTCAATTCCCTTTGCAAGAGGATAATGAGCCTAAAAATATTCATGAGGAGATTCAAGCATTCCAAATTTTTTTTAAGACATATCTTCTGAGAAATAGTTAACAAAAAAACCATTGACTACTTCTACCCCTGCTAACAATTATGGAACCCCTCGAGACACTGTATCAAAGAATAATCCTAAACCCCCTAGAGGAAGTTCTTATAAGCTAACTGCTAATCCTCCAAGCAAAATTGGATACAATATTGTGGAAGATATGAAAAGGATTAAATCCAATATCACTTTACATGAGCTAACTTAGATTACAAAACAAACAGACTTAAGTTTGGAATCTTTATCTAAAAATATTGGGAAGCCCCCTAAGAATGATAGTGCAAATGTAATTACTCAAGTAATCAAAGTAGAGTCTCCACCTTTTTTACTTATAGTCAAGATATTTGGGAAGAATGTCCATAATTATATTTTAGATTTTGGAGCTTTAACCAACATTATGCCTATTGGGATATGTGAACTTGAGTTAACTCCAACCAAGTCTGATAGGGTAGTCACTCAATTGGATAAATCTAGAGTTAAGGTTATAGGAGAATTATTGAATGTGCATATATAACTGGCTATTGAACCTAGGTTTTAGCAATTCATTGATATTAAAGTGGTAGAAATTCCTAGTGCTTATGGATTTTTTTTTAGTAGAGAATGGACTAAGGCTTTAAATGGCTATATGTCTACTAATTGCTCACACTTATGGATTCCTTGGAAAGGTGTGAAAAATCAAATAAGAGTGGAAAGGGAACCTCAAATGAAACACATGATAATAGAATATAATGTTGTTAACAAAAGGGTAAATTTCCTAGATTCTAATTTAAGAGTTTTCACTTTGGAAATTATAAAAGAAATAGTTTCTAAGAGTTCTCCTCAAATTTTTGGTTTGTGAAAGCTATACATTGATGGTGCCAAGTGAAAATCAAGATCAAGAGCTAGTATTATATTGATAGATCCTTCAAAAAATTAATACCATGTAGCTTATAAATTACAATTTCCTTACACCAATAATTTAGCTAAGTATGAGGCTCTCATACTTGGATTATAGTTTTCCATTAAACACAAAGTTAAGGAGCTCCTTATCTATGGAGACTCTAAAATTGTGGTTAACCAAGTGAGGAGTAAATACCAGTGTAAATTTTCTTAAAAAGATATAAGTTTAGGGTGTGGGACTTGATCAAATCTTTCGATGCCTTCAACATATTAGCTACTCCAAGAGAAGAAAATAAATTTGCTAATGAGCTTACCTCTATTGTAGCTAACCTCATTCCTAATCATGAATATTAAAGCATTAATATTGATCTAGTACCATGTCCTTTAGTTATTGACAATGTAAATCATTTCCAAGTTTTCAATAATGATCAACAAATCATAGATTTCTTAGCTAATTCTAGAGCTTTTGAAGCTGACATTATTGACGAAACTTCTCATGAGAAGGAATTTAATGATAAAAACATCCAATTAAGTGATAATAAGATACCTAGAGGGATGATTTCATTGGAAATATTATTTTATCTTGACAAGATTTCTGAGGAAAATAAACAACCAAAGGTACATGGTAGAGATTTTCATGTGATAAACCTTGGTCCACATGATCAACCCCAAATGCTAAATATAAGGAAGGCTTACACTAAAATGGAAAAAAAAGATAGAGAGTTGCTTAAAAAATACAAGGATGTAATTTCTTGGTTTTATGAAGATTTGAAAATATTTGATCCAAGGGTCATTACTCATATTGTACCTCTTCAATAAGGTTGTAAACCTTTTAGATAGAAACAAAGACTAGTCAACCTTATTTTAGAACCCATGATTTTTAAACAAGTCAAGAAGTTGTTAGATAAAAGGATATTTTTTACTATTAGACACTCCACTTTGGTGGCAAACCTAGTCCCTCTTAGAATAAATAATGGAGAAATAAGATTATGCATAGATTTTAGGAATTTAAATAGAGCATCTAAAAAGGATAATTATAATTTACCTTCTATGGACTAGGTTATCCAAAATATTTTAGGATCTTCCATGATGTCTTTTTTGAATGGATTTTCTAGATATAACTAAGTAGTTATTTCTCCAGAAGATAGGATGAAAATAACTTTTACTAATAAATGGGGGAACATATGCTTACAAGATAATGCCTTTTGGATTAATTAATGCAGGGGAAACTTTTCAAAGGGCCATGGATCATGATTTACAAGGTTTAATGGGAAAGTGTATCATCATATATATGGATGATCTTATAGTATTTTCTATAAATAGAGAGGAACATTTCATACATTTAAGATGAGTATTTGATAGATACAGAAAGTATGGTGTATCACTTAATCCCAAGAAAATTATATTCTATGTCACTAAAGTAAAATTATTGGGACATGTCATTACCAAAGATGGGATTTCTGAAGATTCTAATAGAGTAGAGGCCATCTCTAAAATTGGGTTGGCCAATAGTCAAAAATAACTTAAGTCATTCTTTGGCAAGATTAATATTGTGAGGAAATTTATTTTAGGATTTGATGAGATTGTTAAACATTTGAATGATATGCTTAAGAAAGATGCTATAATTTATTAAAATGAAGAATCTCAAAAGTCCTTCACTAACATTAATAAGGCAATAATTGAAGATCTAGTCCTCATATGTCATGATTTCTCAAAATATTTCTATATATATTCATTTGCTTTTGAGTATACTATGGTTGCAGTGTTAACTCAAAAGGTTGATGGGAATGATCATCCCATAGCTTTTATGAGCACCAACTTCAAAAATGTAGAATTAAATTATTCTATGATTGATAATCAAGCTTATGCATTGGTAAAGGTAATAAAAAAAATTAGACATTACCTCCTTAGAAATAAGGTATATGTCATATTACTTGATCTAGATACAAAGCTTATGTTGAGTTAGAATGAGCTCAAAGAAAGAAGAGGCAAGTGGATGGTAATTCTACAAGAATATGATATAGAGATGAAAATAGTCAAATTATTGAAATGTTAAGTTTAGTTCAGATGATCGCTACTATTGATTTAAAATCCCATGTCATGTAAATAGATCAACAAAACTTCTAACCCAATGAGTGGTATGAATCTATTATCCATTTACTTTTCAATGGTGTTTTTCCCCCATGATTTATAAGAGAAAAAAAGAGAGCCTTGAGGCTCAAATCATCTCATTACCTCATTAAGAATGAAATCTTGTATAGGAAAAACTTTGAGGGAATTTATTTGAGATGTGTGTCTAAATAAGAACTAGCTTGGATTATGACTACCTTCCATGAGAAGCTAGGAAGTAGACACCCTTCAGGAAGAACCATAGCTCACAAGATTATCAAATATGGATATTATTGGCCCACCCTCTTCAAAGATGCTTATAAGCATGTAAGGGAGTGTCATTCGTGCTAGATTTTTAGCACAAAGGAGCCAAAGGTATCCATGCCTTTATAACCTGTGATGGTAAATAAACTTTTTACACAACGGGCATTATATTTTTTAGGAGTAATAAACCCTAATTATTTTGGAGGTCATAATTATGTCCTAACTGCTATGGATTATTATACTATGTGGACTGAAGAAGTAGCCACTAAGCAATGCAGAACAAAGGAGGTGATCAATTTTCTAGAGGAAAATATATGTACTAGATTTGGAAACCTAATTTATTTGGTTTGTGGCAATGGATCTACATTCATTTATATTGAAATTATGGAATGGGCTTATGACCAAGGCATTACACTCAATTTTTCTTCCAATCAATACCCTTAAGGAAATGGTGTTTTTGAGTCCACAAATAAAAATTTGATGAAAGCTATCAAAAAATCCACTGAAGATACACCTAGAACATGACATAAACTTATTAAGTTTGCATTATGGATAGATCGAATCAAGATCAAACAAGCTCTAAAGGCCTCACCATATTTTTTGGTATACGGTCAAGAACCCATCTTTCCCATAACCTTGAATTTGTCTACATTCACATTCATGTAGGAATACATGGAAGACAGTCAGGAACTTGTTAATTCTCAGCTATTAGACATTATTCAAATAGAAGATGCTAGAGAAAAGGCATTTAAACACTTTAAAAGGCACCAATCAAGCGTGAAAATATGGTTTGATAAAAGATCTAAAGTAAAGGTGTTTAGGTAGGGAGATCTAGTCTTTCTTTGGGATAAAGCATCAAAGCCTAAAGGAAAACATGGTAAATTCACCCCTTTATGGATTGGCCCATACCAAATTACATAAATCTTGGGTGACAATACTTTTAGGTTGAAATATCTCTAAGGATTAGAGTTTAAACTACCTTCTAATGGAAAATATCTCAAACATTACTTTTTTGTTGTCCCACTGGGGGTCTTCATGGAATAAATGTGTAATATTTTTAAAGTTATAATAGGTAGGATAGCTAGTTTCTTTTCTTGCTTTTTTTTTTTTTTCTTTTTTTTGTTGGGTTTGTATATATTTCTTTGTTTATGTTTTGTTTTCTTTTATTGCTTGGTGGTATTCCTTGGTTGTGGTATAATCTTTTGGTATTATTGTTGATTTAGAAATTTCTCAAGAGAGTGTGGGTGAATTTTACAAAAGGTGAACATCAAGTCACAATAAAGTATCATGAAGAAACCAATGGCACTAATATAGATTGGTATATGAACTCAATGTCCTACAAAGATTTAAATTTTATTCTAAATTAAAACTTGGTTTTAAGAAGAGTCATATGCATATGATGTGAATTTATTTTTTTAACTCATATTCATGTTTACACTTAGAACATATTCTTGTCATGAACTCAAGTTTGAATTAAAGGAGATTGTCCTAAGGTTAGAACATTTGATCAAATCCCTAAACTTGGCTAATCTGGTTCCCAACCTTTGTTGGAAGCAATAAATGATCTATGAGTGGGCATCAAGAGCTTCCAAAGCAAAGGTGATTTATGCCCAACTGGCAGTGGAGCAAGACCTTGAGTGGAACCAAAGGTATCTATGTCAGGGCTATAGATGCATGGTTGGTAGTAGAGTAATGCCCAAGCCTCCCTCAAAATCAAATGCAATGGACCAAAAGGACATGAACCTAGATGTTGTTTCTTGAGTTCATGACAAATAGTAAGTGGAATCAAATCACACACTGGATGTTTATATTCTAATATATAAGTTTAGATTTAATACATAAGGAGCTTGTTTCAATTTAAGGTTGATTCAAGAAAGAGCATATGTCTAAATGGGGTATAGAGTTCATGTACAAGTTTAAACTAGAGTCTTGTGTTCTAAAATATTTCTATGTTTCCCTTGTGGGTCACCATTTGTTGAGACCAACACCCCTATCCTTATTTTATGAAAGGAGGACCCCTATATTTGTTTCCAAAAAGTCTGTATTCTAGATTGAATGTGAAGAGTTGTCTTATATTGGATTTTAAAGTCAAATCAATTTTGAAAGGGGAACATGTGATTTGATGTATTCGATCATGTTTACATTTCATGGCTCAAAATTACTAAAAAATTGTCTTCAAGGTGATTAGTTGTAGGCTCCATGGAAGAAGCTAGGATTCCTAAGGAACAAACCCTAAAGTGGGTTTGAATTTGAATATTCATGGAAAATACTAGTGAGAAATTTTATTTCCTTTTGATTTAATGATCTTAAGTCTAAATTTATATTAAGATTCAAATATGTTTTTTATTTAAAACATGATCGAATATTAATATAAAACCTTAGGCTAAAATTTATACTTGATCAAGTATTAATTTAAAGGTTATGTTCTTTTACATATCTAACAGTAATCTCTTGTTTGTTAATTTTGATCTGATGATGCAACAAGACCGAAGTCTTTTAAAAAGGACATACAATTAACGATTTGGGCCTAGTAAATATCTAATAGTGATCATTTTCTCAGAGGTTTTGATCCAATGGTGTGAATTAAATCTAATACCCAAAAGGACATTAATAGTTATTAACCACTTAGGACTTGATCTAATGGTTCACATTGCTTTGAAGGTTATAATCTAATGGTACACATCAACCTGAAAGCCTTAGGATATCATAAAGGATTTACACATGACACTAATTCATTAAACCAGAAAGATTTTAGTGTCTTAAAATTGATAGGTTTGCTCCCATCATTTAACATCTATAAGGACATATTTGACAAGATCAAACCTATAAAACTTAACATGAGAGAAAAAGATTCTATTATCTTAAATTTGATAGGTTTACCCCCATAATTTGATGTCTAAAAGGATGTATTTGATGGTACCAAACCTATAAAATTTAAACTAAACAATTCTAGAAGCCTCAAAATCTCGTAAAGGCTTTACGTATGGCACTCAATCATTGGACTAAAAAATTATACCAATTTAAATTTGATAGGTTCACTCTCATCATTTGATATCTAAGAGGATGTATTTGATATGACTGAACCCATAAAATTTAACTTAGACAATTTTTAAAGCCTAATCAAAGGGGGAATTTCTAAAAAAACATTTTAAGAATTTATTAACTTTTTATGAAGACAAGCTTAGTATATAAAGATCTTAGCCTAAGTCATTTTGTTTTTTTTAAACATAAAATTCTAAATGACATTTTTAAACATAAGATTTATATGATCATGTAATTGATTAAAAGGTAAGCATCCTATAAGATCCAATTGTGATTTCTTGTTCATTGGATTTGATCCAATGGTGTATCGAGCTTGAATCTTTTTTTAAAAAAGCATGTGGTTAATGATTTGGCCCAAGTAAATATCCAATGATGATCACTTGCTCACTATATTTGATCTAATAGTGTGATGAAGTTGAGGACTTTTCAAAGGCCTCACGATCTTGACACATGGCACAATCAATAATCTCAAAGATCAAGAACCAATGAAATGCAAGGACCTAGATTTAGCTTTTCAAAGCAAAATAAAGGGGACTTTTGAAAATCAATGGTCACTCTTCAAATGGCATTTATGAAATTTTCCACAAAAGGCATGGATCCCTACCACATAAACTCCATGTAAGTATGAAGGATCTAAATGAAATATATCTCATGATTGAAAACACAAAAGACATGATAGTAAGGTTCCATCATTTTTAAGGCACATATGAAATCAAGAGTTGTGTATTTTCACCATTAAATCCAAAAAACCCTAAACCCTCTATAAAGAAGGCTAGAGTTGATTCAATTGATTATATGACACTTGAGATAATTTCAAACTAAACTCAGAGCAAGTACCTTAGTAAGAAATTTGATAGCTTTGTAGCTACAATACAATGTTATCAATGGCAATGGGCAGGCAACTGATGAAGATTGAAGTATAGCTTTATCTAACTTCAAATGGTGAAAGAAGGGTCTTTAGAGATAGAGTTAGATTTAAAAACATTGAATATGTATGGAATCAAGAATTAGTCTAAATTATTCTTCTTTGTGGAGGAGTTGAAACCAATTTCCCAAGAAGAAAAGAGTAGTGCTTTAGTGTACCAAAGATACAAGGATTTAGTATCAATTCAAATGACATGACTTCATCATGTGGCTTCTAAACCAAAGCTAATGTATTGTATTGATCTTCTTATTCCTATTTTAATTGACTATATAATAGATGGAGAACGGAGTATTCATGAAAGAAGTATAAAAAAATTTGCATGCATAGCTCCCATGGCCTTTGAGACTTATTATAAGATCCCTTTGCCTCATGTCAATCTCCCTTCCTTGAGAGAATGGAAAAATTCCCAAAACTTGGATTCAGTCCTCTCACCTTGGTTAATCCAAGGTTCCCATATTTTCAAGACCTCAAATGGTGAGATTCATATTGACCAATTCATGGAAGGTGTTAGGGTAGCTATGAATTTATTTAACAGAGCCTTTGGTGCCTCTTCTAATACTTATTCATGTAAGGTTTGAGTATCTTATGTCCATTTCATGTTGGAGTGGAACTTAACCCCTCATATTGGAGATTTAATAAGTTTCTTCTTGGCCAAACAATATATAGGCATCAAGAGAAAGACTTTCAAGTAATTCTTTATGATATCTTACCTCTTGGATTCACTCCTAGCCTCTATTAATTTCCCTGGCATTTGAAATTGGTCCCTTAATGGTAGATCTACCATTTCCCATCATTATTTAAAATTACATATATTCAAATACAAGAATCACATGCAATTCATATGTGATGGTATCTTCCCAATCATTTTTGAGGAAATCACTGGTATCCCTATGTCTAGGCTACATCCTCTAATCAAAAGACCAGTAAATACCATGAGGGATGTGTGGTTATATCTAGATTGTACTATAATAAGGATAGAGGGAATCATGGTCTAGCCATACAGATTGCCTATATATGTTCCCAGTAAGCTTGTAGAGCAAGAAATTGCTTATCAAATCATCCAAGGAATGGATTGGCACTACAAGAAGAATAAGAAAGCTTAGGTTCATCCCTTTCCACTGGCAATTGGTAGAATTATAATCAAGTATTGGAAATAGATAGAGATTATGGTGGTGCACAGGAACTATTTTGATTTCCAACTAGATGATCTTAAGATGTGGTACCCCAATGATAGAGTGGCTAACCATATTTGGGATAAAAAGGTCACAAAGGTTGAGTAAAAACATCAAAAAGGTGTGGGATATGATATTTACACAAAGGCAAGGAACTTTAAATAATTCTTGTCTAGGGTTAAAAAATACAACATAAATTTAGAACATAGGCTAGTCAAGGATAATAAGCCTTTAGGAGAAATATGGTAGTTACATCTTTTATAGTGTCACTTGTTTCCAGGACCATCTAAGACTACACATCAAGAACCACCTATTGAGGGACAATGTTCTGAGCCTCAATGGAGAGAATTAACAAAATCACCCCAGGTTAGGCAACCTAAGGATGTAAAAATAAAAGGTAAGGATGTGATTCAAGGGTCTAGCATTGAGCATGGACCTAGTGAATGTCCCCAAATTCAGGCATCCCCACCAAGGGCTTCTTCCCCAATAGAGGTTATTAGCATGATTACTTTGAAGTTTGGAGAAATAGTAGAATGTGCCCATATTAATATCATAGCTTCTTATGGTTTGAATAAGGAAGAAGATCCATCTCAGGAAGTAGGCAAGGAATTGGTTCCATTGGGTAGTGGAAAGAGATAGGTATAATAGCCTTAGTTCCTCTAGCTCCAAAAAAGAGGCCTAGGTTAACTTTCACTCATCCTACTAGTGAAATAAACCTCTTAAATGATGATAATCCTATTTATGGACTAGTCATTCCTAACTGGTTTGTTTATGGGAAGTTGTAGAAAATCCCATTTATTTCTCCTTCACTAGCTTTGATTTGAGTGGACATAGGTGTTCAAGATAATGTCAAACCTTGGATTCAGGATATGTTGAACAAACAAGCAGAGAGAAGCATCTAGTTTCTTGACAACAAGGAAAGCCAATGGGTTGGTACCAAAATAGCCTCTAAGAGTTTAAATTTAGAGATTATTGAACAACCAAAGGTGAAAGAATTTGACCCTCAGGTCTAATTTAATCTAGATACATCAACTCTTGCGAGAGTAGAGACCAAAAAAATTACTGTTGGTACTAACGAGTTCACCTTTTAGGAGGTGGAACTTTTTTTAGGCTTAAATCCTATTCTAGGGTAGGTAACAAGGGAACATCTTATTTTTCAAGATGTAGCTAGTATGGTAATAGCCCAATCAATAATAACCTTGGCTGGAGTTTAAGGAATGAAGCAAAAGATTCTCAACTTGGAGAAAGAAAAATAAGATTTAGAAGCTTAGCTCCTTTTAATTCCTAAGGATGTATTGCAAGCATTGAATATGTCCTTGATGGATGCATTTGAGAATTTGAAAATCATCAAGTCTAGATTTAGTACTGTGGACCATCAAGCTGAGATGACATAAGCCTTAATCACCCAGTGGCAAAATTCTCAAGCTTAGATAGAGGAGATCATCAAGGTGCATAAGAAAAAGTAGGTATTAGACTTCAAGATTATCAAACTTAGACATCTAGGCATCTTCATGGTATTTTTGATAGATAAGCAAGAGGATTTGATCACCTAGAGCAATGATGTTAAAGACTTCATCAAGAGAGACATAGAATTGGTAAACCAGATTAAGAAACTTCTAAGGAATCTATTAGACAACCCTTCCAAAACCATTACTATAGGCTTGATTGATGATGAAGACTTCAAGAAGAGGGATGGTACTCTCATTCAAAGCATCAAATATAGAAAAGGTCATTCAGGTAAGGATAACTAGAAGACCCTTGATACCATTATTTTTGTAGGGAAGTAAAATGTATCAAGGAACTTATATCTTGGGCAGATAGTGAATTTGATAAGTTAGCAGATAAAGTAGAGGATTATATAATGAAGCTTATAGTGGATTTTGAGCTGATCAAGGAACAATACACTAATGTGAAAGACTTCCTTAGACAAGGCTAATTTAAGGGCCCACCAATGAAATTCTTAAGAGAATTTTCTTTTTGTAAAGTATATGCTAGTCTGTTAGCATATATTCTTTCTTGTCACATTGACATGTGACCTTCCACATTGTATCTTTATATTAAGGATAGCTATCCTTATTCACGTGTTGATATTTTTAAATTTAACTGGTTAACCACATATGTTTCTAATAAATAGGTGGATGGTTACCATTTGTAAGGGAGGGTTTTTGAACAATTGATACCAGGAGCATTTAATATAACTAAGGAATTCTAAAAATAATCTTAGGTCCTCCTTTCAATTCCTAAGGACAAATTGCAAGCATTGAATATATCTTTGATGGATGCATTTGAGAATTTGAAAAGCATCAAATCTAGATTGAGTGTTTTGGACCATCAAGTTGAGATGGCACAAGCCTTAATCACCAAATGGTAGAATTATCAAGCTCAGATGGAGGATCTCATCAAGGTGCATAAGACAAAGTAGGTATTATACTTCAATATTATCAAACTTAAACATATAGACATCCTCATGGTAGTTTTGATAGATAAACAAGAGGATTTGATCACATGGAGAAATGATGTTAAGGACATCATCAAGAGAGAGATATATCTGGTAAATTGGATTGAGCAACTTTTGGGGAATCTATTAGATAACCCTTCTCAAACCTCTACTATAGGTCTGATTGATGATAAAGACTTCAACAAAAGGGTTGGTACTCACATTCAAAACATCAAAGGAAACAAAGGTCATTTAGCTAAGGACAACCAAAAGACCCTTGATATGATTATTTTTTCAAGGAAGCAAATTGCAAAAGCACAAGTATCAAAGAACTTGTATCTTGGATAGACAGTGAATTTGACAAGTTAGCAGATAAAGAAGAGGATTGTCTAATGAAGCCTATAGTGGATTTTGAGCTTATCAAGGAATAATACACCAAGGTGAAATACTTCCTCAGACAGATATAATTGAAGGGCCCACCATTGAAATTCTTAAGAGAAATTTCTTTTTGTATAGTATATGTTAGTCTATTAGCATATACTCCTTGTCATGTTGACATGTGACCTTCCACATTGTATATTTATAATAAGGACAACTATCCTTATTCACATGTTGATATTTTGAAATTTAACTAGTTAACTACATATGTTTCTTATAAATAGGCCAATTATTACAATCTATAAGGGAGATTTTTTGAGAAATTGATACCATGAACATTTAATACAACTAAGGAATTTTGAAAATATTGTTTGGATAGTTTTGTTAAATGTTTATGATATCTCTTAATTATGTAAATTTGTGTTGAATTTGAATGATTCTTCTTGTTTTGAGTCACATTATTTATCATATGGTAGTTAATTTGTGTTGAATGCTAGATTAACTATAAATATTTCAAGTATACTTTATTTTATTTGCTCTACATTTGGATGTACTTATGTTATTCAGATCATAATAGAAAAATTTTAAAGTAAACTTTTTTCTTACTTATGATTCATACTTTTCCTCTGAATCTTGCCTAAGTTGTGATGTAATTTGAGCTTATGTTATTTTATAACATAAATTGGTTTAATGTGTATTTAATGTAATTTGAATTTTGTCATAATATTTGATATGAAAACCTGCAATCACATCTCTTCCTTCCTTACCCTTCCTTTTTCTTCTTTTTTTTTAATCAAGATTCACTCTAGCTTAAATATCATTGTTAATAATAATTTATTTTAACTTCCGAGTCCTTGAAATTACTAAGTATTCAAATTGTGTAGACCTTAGTGGATCCCAACCACTAAATCAAATAAATATTATGGATAGTTTTCATACTTTGCTTCTATTTCACTAGAGACAATCATTGAATAGTCACAAACTGCATCTCATACCATGGATTCTCAGAATCCTAAAATGAGAAGTGTTCTTCAACACTAAGAGCACCTGTGGTACTGTTTGAAGCATCAACACTACACTCAAAATTTCAAGATGGTATAAGAACATGAATTGTATAATTTTGAGTCTAGTTTCCAAAACACTAATTTATTTTAAACATAGTTAAGTATAAATAGGTCAAAATCTAAAAATCGAAGAAGAACTCATGTTTTTTAAGAAAACAAAGTAGATATCCATCCATGAGATCCCTCATTGAGCTATATCTAATCCCAATCATATCTATCTTACCAAAACACATCTTTAATACCCAATACCTAATTGAATACTTGATTAAATACCTAAGCCATATCTTGAAAGGAGAGGGGACATTATCATGCTTGAAAATTAGTAAAAGGGTAATTATTAGATGAATAGATAAATTAGAGTGGGCATTATCAAATCAAGGGGTAAAGGTTAAGGGGCATTATCATCCTTGTTTTACATTTTATCCCTTCATGACTTCACTAGAACATAATGTGTACATGTTATATTCTAGTGAAGTCATAATGACATAACTATAACATAGTGTGTACATGTTATTCTATGGTTAAATTTTAAAATAAATATTTTTGGCTTGGAAATGTCTTGGATTCTTGATCCAAAGGCTTGGACCTATCAACACATAGTTGAATCTAAGATCTTTAATAAAAAATAATAAAATTCAACATCTAATACCAAAAACACTATGAATTTCAACAATATAATTCATAAAATTATTACAACAATGAACATGCTCTCTTTTTTCCAAATATATGATTTTTTAAATTTTTGGACTATTTTAAGGTTTCCATCTATATTGATTTCTAACTATAACATTATTAATCCACTAAAGCTACAAATATACATGTCTATATATGTTTATATATTTATTTAATTTCATTTATCCAAATGCAAAACAATTATATGGTCATAAACTAGGCCTAATTCTACATGCATTCAAAAAAACTTATTTTTAATTCTACATGCATTCAAAAAAACTAATTTTCATTTTTTTTGTAATTATCAATTTTTGTCAGTTTTCAATATATAGTTACTTGAAATATATATATATATATATATATATATATATATATATATATATATATATATATATATATATATATATATATATATATATATTCATTTAAAATTATAAAATTATATGTCTTTTTAAATTTTTAGACCATATATTTGTTATTTTGTTTTTTATTTAATCATATCAACTTTGATATAATTAAATTATTTTTTATTTTTATTTTATATTATCAAATTTCAAATATTTTTTATAATTTTTAATACACACACACACACACACACACACACACACACACACACACACACACACAGAGAGAGACATATACATATAAACATATATATTTCAAGTAAATATATCTTCAAAATTGATAAAAATGGATAATTGGTTGTGCAACTCCCCCTAACTACCTTAAAAAAAATTAAAATTAGTTTTTGTAAATGTGTGTAGAATTAGGCCTAGTTTATGACCATATAATTATTTTGCATTTGGATAAATTAAATTAAATAAATATATAAACATATATAGACATGTATATTTTTAGCTTTAGTGGCTTAATAATGTTATACTTAGAAATCAATATAGATGGAAACCTTAAAATAGTCCAAAATTTTAAAAAATCATATATTTGGGGAAAAAAAAAGAGCATGCTCATTTTTGTAATAATTTTATCAATTATAATGTTGAAATTCATAGTGTTTTTGGTATTAGATGTTGAATTTCATTATTATTTATTAAAGATCTTAGATTCAACTGTGTGTTGATAGGTCCAAGCCTTTGGATTAGGAATCCAAGACATTTCCAAGCCAAAAGGATTTATTTTAAAATTTAACCATAGAATAGCATGTACACACTATGTTATAGTTATGTCATTATGACTTCACTAGAATATAACATGTACACACTATGTTCTAGTGAATTCATGAAGGGATAAAATGTAAAGCAAGGATGATAATGCCCCTATCCTTTACCCCTTGATTTGATAATTACCCCTCTAATTTATCTATTCATCTAATAATTACCCTTTTACTAATTTTCAAGCATGATAATGCCCCCTTTCCTTTTAAGATATGGATTAGGTTTTTAATCAAGTATTAAATTAGGTATTGTGTATTAAATATATGGTTTGGTAAGATAGATATGATTGGGATTAGATATGGGTACTCAGCATCAAGATATGGATCAAGTATTTAATTAATTAGGGCATACTTAAGTCGGTAGGGCAAGAATGATAGGTAGATAGGGCATACTCATGTAAGTAAAGTAGGTAGGGCATACTAAATTACAAAAAGGTAGGTAGGACATAATAAATATAAATATATGGTTTAGGTATTTAGGTAAGACATACTCAAGATCAATATATTTCTTAGATTATCAATTAGGTAGGGCATACTCAAGTAGGTATAGTAGGTAGAGCATACTTCAGTAGATAAAATTGGCAAAGCATAATCAATAATATAGATCTATTACATACATAACATGATTCAAAAATTTGTTTCTCATTATATTTAGTGGGAATCAAGCTTCCCTTACCAATAGCATAAGATAAGTAGGTATGGGATAGGTAAGTAGGTAGGACAAGAATATATGCAAGTTAGAGATCATGAAATAAGCTTCCCTTGATAATGAATAATATATTATAGAAATGACAAGTAGGTAGGATAAGAACAAAGATACATATCACTAAGCCAACTTACCTTAACATATCAAGTAGGTCATAGCTAAGTAGGTAGGGTAAGAACAAAGTTATCTATCATAAAGTAAGCTTCGATTGATTACTATGCCTTAATCTAGAAGCAAATCAAAGATATATATCGGGAAGGAAAATTTTCCTTGATAGTTATGTTATAATATATTGATATATATTGGGAATTCAAGCTTGACTTAATATGTTAATGGGTAAAGTAAAGATATATATTAGGAAGGAAATCTTCCCTTGCCTTACTCCTTAACATAGATGAAGTACGTAGGGAAAGTTTCCCTTTCCTTATTAGGTAAGGAAATCTTGAGATCATGGTAGGGATTTTAGAATGGTATATGTATATATGTATGTATGTATGTATATGTATATATATATATATATATGGTAGGGGCCTCATTCCTACACTATCCTTTGATATACTATATTGGGAACTAGGGCATAATCAGAATATGAAAAGGACCCATTGTAGCCTTTAGGTCCCACTGACCATGCCCAAACTTTCATTATCCCCTCCCTAATACACTTAAGTCATATGCCCTTCCTTCCCTTTATAAATCAAGTTTGGTATAGATCAATTTGGATTGGGAAATACATTCTACCATCTACTGGATTGGAACACACTCTACCAGATTAATAACCACCTATCTATCTATTTATCTATCTAATGATATGATCTACTATGGACATACTCTCAATGACATAGATAAAATGAAAAATAAAATATGGGGTTAGGATTTGAATCATCATTAATCAATCCCTCATTATTCTTCATTATCCCTAATCACTTCGTCATCAACAATCATCATCCCTAGTCACTCCCTCATCATCCCTTATCACTCCCTTATCACTCACTCCTCATCCCTTATCATTCCTAATGAAATATAAAAAATAAAAGCTAGATATCAGGAATTAAAAATTTCATTCATAGATATGCCTTATTCCATTTTTATCTATAAATAATCAAATCTTCCCTTGATTTGATGTCAGGGAAACCAAAGCTAGATATCAAGAAGACAAGCTTCCCTTTCCTTATTCCTTGGTGTAGATAAAGTAGGTAGGGAAAGTTTACATTTCCTTATCGGATATAGAAAGTTTGAGATTGGGGTAGGGCCTTCAAAATTATACACCCCATATATCTATAGTGGGGTACCCATTCCTATGCTATCCATTGATATACTATATTGGGGACTGAAGAATAATCATAATATGATAGGGCCCTAATTTGGCCTTAAAGGCCTACTGGGTCATTTCCAATATTTAAGTATCCTCAATTGATACCTTATATTAAGGAATGTACCCTTCATTTCATTAATATATCATGTTGGATATAGATTAGGTTAGGTAAAAATTGAATTGGGTTGGGAAACACAATATACTAGATACCAAATTAGAACGCACTCTACCTGATTGGTGAAAACCTATCTATCTATCTATCTATAAATATTCTATGCTATGAACATACTCCCAATGACATGTAGATAAAAATTGAACTCAACTATGGGGTTGGGATTGGAATTCTCAACTAGTCTCTAGTTTCTCCTATCTATATAGATATAAATTAAGATTCTCAACTCTGGGATTGGAATTACTAAATGCCTAATTGGGATTTTAAATTATAGGATGTAATTTGAGGGTCAATAAACCCAACTTACATAACACCCTAAATCAAACAATCCACCAATTCAATAATGAAGGAAAATTTGGAAAAATTTATCTTTTTTAACCTAATTACAACTATAGAATGAGATATAGGGCTCAATCATCCCCAATTTTATCACAAATGTAATCACAAAAGTAAATGGGTGTAATATAAATCCATTTAACTTAAATGTGATTATAATATATTACTTGGGGATAATTAAACCTAATTTCAGTTGTATAAGATATGATTTGGACATCAATCAAGAGGCAAGTGAATCAAATAATATTTTAATGATGGTTATATGATATATAACTATGAAAATATACCATGTAAACACTATATTTACATATTTAAATATAGTTCATATACATTATCTTCATAATAGACAAAAACTCTTATTTAAATGACTATTTTTTTAACTTCAATCAATAATTTTATCCCACCTACATTCTATACATCATTATACAACCTACAAGTCAACGAAAAAAGTTATCAAGTTGTTTTTTGGACCCCATCTTCAAAAACTATCATGTTCATCTATTCATTAGTGATGGATCTTATTCAAAGAAGAGGATGAAGTTGAAGCATAAAACACCAAAGTAATTACAAGTGTCAATAAAAATATAAAAGGTACTAATGTAAGTGTTTCACTTGAGATAAGGTAAAAACATTATACCTAATGAACCAAATGTCATAGATAATGATGAAATGGATAACGACGATGAATGTTTACCTATAATTTAATATTATGTTTCAATACCACATTCAAAGTATGATATTTTCAATTTTTTTGATGATTAGTCTATGCCTAATGATTTACCCTCTTAACAATGAATAAAATTACATATAAACATCGAATGATGAAAGTAAAAATGAATAAAATTATATGAAAACACTAAAAAATTAAAGTAACAATGAGTAAACTAGTAATGAAGATAAAGATATGGAAACACCATCTCAAAAAATTCCACCATTAGTAATACCTCCAAGTATTTTTCATATAAAAGGAAAATTATTAATTAAATTGGATGAAAACATTGTAAAACCAATGCAAAATAAAATGTATGAATGTCATTCAAGAAGATTAGATGAAAGAATTTTCGATAATTTCGAACATAGATGGTAAAAATAAAGAAATTTATGAAAATATAGATGATTCATATCATAATATAGGTATGAAAACACATAAAAAAATATTATAATTCTATCCAACACATAATTACAACTTGTGCAGTAACTGGTAAAACAAGGAGAAAACACTTGATTTTAAAAACTAGTTGAACATTGAACATAAACACAAAAGTAATAATGAAAGCAATTGGAATATGTAAAATACTTAATGATTCCAATGCCAATGATCTCTAGGAATTATCTAGTAGACTTCCATGAAAGGACAAGGCTATAATTGATTCTCTCAAATATTTACTTGCATAATTTTGAAAAGGAAATACAAGAGTTTCACCCAATTCAAGATATGTAGTGTAAAGAAGAGTTGGTTCTTGTAACCATAAAACATAGCTAAAAAAAAATTTAGATATGATCTAAACACAATTATAATCTAATATTTTAGAAAAACATCCAAAAATTTAAATTCATCAAAGATATTTTTAGATGTACAAACCCTTTTTTATAAAAATAAATAACACTTGTACCAATTGTTATTGTAGGCAACATGTTTAATTTTCAATGCACTATTATGTTTTTTTTAATATAAGTTGTAATTTACATACTAACAACATTTTTTAGGAGTTTGAAATATAATTTCTACCAAAATCATCAAGGAAATTTATTCTGACCATTTTTTTTGAAAGACTAAATGGGTAATTTTTTATAACAAAGCATGTTTGGATGGAAATTATAGCATTTACAGTCGATTGCCAAAATTATAAAATTGAATCCATGAGGAGAGTATAAGTGTAATTTGACATGAATTATTTGGTTTGAGAAAATATAAATATGTGACATATCGATTAAAAGATGGAAAATAATCTAAAAGGTGTGAGCTTGTTACAAAATAAATACTTATTTTAGAATTTATTATCAAATTCATAGAGGAAATTATTTGTGAGTATGTAAGGCACACCCATAGGGATATATGGTTGGATGAACATTTGAAGTTAATCAAGGATACATTCCCACTTGGTTATATTATTTTAGTAGACAACTTTGTTAATAAGTACACATTCAAACCATAAATGGAAGTTTAGTCATAGCATTACAACTTACTATATGTTGCCATATTCATACATTACCATTAATGCATGCACCTAATAGTATAAATTAATATTAAAAAATATTAAGGGAGTACCATTTCTATATCGATGATGATTGATCACATTTTATAGAGTACGTGCAAGGTTATTTTGAGATGTTTTATGAAAAGTTGACTGAGAGGAACATTACTTTCAATCAACATTACATTTGGTCAGATAATTACACATCACAACTCAAGAATTAAAATAATTTTCAATGGTTGAGAAAGATTTACATTACCACTAGTGTATGGCATATATTTATTTTCCTTAAGTCTAATCATGGAAAAGGGTAACATGGTAGTGTTGGATCATGTGTAAAAAGAACCATTGCAATAAAGGAATTGAAGTTTGAAGATGGTTTCATTTTGATTGATGCAATAACCATTATTGAATGGTGTAATGAGAAATAGGGCCATAATACTCAATAAAATTCTATTTTTTGTTGATATTTATGGTTGATAGAGGAAGAAAATTGGAAAAGTATGAGGATTGTACAACTGTAATGGGATCAAGTGATATCCACTCATTCCATATCTCAAATGTAGGTTGTTGGAATATTTATATGAGACACTTGAAATATTTATATTCTATAGGAATGTAATTTGTTAGGAATGAGTATGAGTCAAAGGAGTGGGTGGATGAATGGAGCTATCGACCTTTAATTCCAATCAACACCTATTAAGTTCAACCAGTATTATAAATTATATATATGACATCTCCACTTGAAATTGACCATGTATCTAATCTAGTGCAACCATATAGAAGATTAATCATTATCTATAACTTATTCTCATTATCTATCTTAACATTGTCATTAAAATTTATTTTTTGTGATATAGGGCATATTTTTATAGTTATTGTTGATGAGGACAAAAAAGAGGGAACACATTACTACTTATGTTGATGTGTAGAGGTATTTTTTAACTTCCCTATTCATAGATGGAGAAAACATTTACTATCCCACTAGGTCTATGATAGTCAATGGAACTTGGCTTTGATGGTATCTTATCAAAATTTATATTTATAGTTGTTTAAAGAATTTCAAACACATAGGAAGATATTTCACTATTGAAATTTAGTTCTTGAAATAAATATTAAATTTATCAAATATCATGGAAGGTCATTAAACAAGAATCTATGTAAAGTTCATGAGTCAAAACATTAATTTATTCTTTCTATTATCAAGATTATAGAAGGTCTTAGTGATTTATTGGGATTGAAATTCTAAGGTATGTTGACTTCTCAAATGTATATTTATTGAAATTTACCATTTTTTGATTTTTTAGGTAGTACATATAAATTTCAATTTTAATTACTTATTATTATTTTTTTAGGCCAGTGGTACCAAATAAGCTTACACATTCACATGGTTGGCACTGTTAGTAAATAATATCATATTATTGAAGCTAAGAGAAGCTTAATAAAAGTACTCTATTATTACAAAAAAGGCATCTTTGAGGTTGAAATGGGTACACATTTTCTCAATAAAGTGTGATTGAAGGCAATGAACATGGTCCTAGATGTGTTGGCAGTGGTAATTTCTAACCATGATACACCAAAAGTAAAGATCTTGATTTGTCACTTCAACTTTGACAAAATTTGGTGTAGTGTTTCTAAGCTCCTGAATAGTAGCGAAAGTGTGTGTCTAGGTTGATATGGATGTCATGGCCATGTGATCATGCCTAATTTTCTTATCTATACATTTTCAAAGTGATGGATTTGTATTTGGAGGACTTGAAGGTGGAAATGATAGTTGGAGGACAAGAAATTGTCTCTTTATTGTAAAAAGTTACATTTCAGGACCCATTACTATAGCATGTTCCACGGACTCATCTCCAAGGTTACATCAACTTGATTTGAGATGAAATTATAGGGATTTAACATGCACATGAGGGTTTTTTAGTTTGTGAAAATGACTTACAATTTATGTTTTATGAAGGTATGAAGTTAGCTAAAAAAACTACAATTTTATTATATTGGGAAGGATATTATTGAGGTTAGAATGGGTAGTGGGTCTCTTGACTGGGCATGATTAAAGGCTAAGAACCTAATTATAGATGTTATCTACCACCCTAGAAATGTTTTTCGTGGTAGTTTATATCCATGAAGCACTAGAGGTGGAAATATCAAACTACCACTTCAACACTAATAGCTTTTGTTATCAATGTTTCCAAGCTCTTGAATAATAGTGAAAACAAGAATTTAGGTAGATTCAAACATCTTGGTCATGGGTGCATGTGTTTTAAATATCCAAACATGTTTGAAGTGATGTATTTTCATCTAGAGGTCTTGGAGGTGTAAATGTTTATTGGAGGAAAATAACTTGTCTCTTCACTACAAAAAAGTTACATTTCAAGATCCATTAAGCATGTGCCATGAATTCGTATCTAAGGTTCCATAAAAATGAATCAAGGTGAAATTATAGGGATTCAACATGAACATGAGGTTTTTTTTAGTTCATGTAAATTACTTATGATTTATGTTTTACACACGTCTTAAGTTAGCCTAAACTTTTAATATTCTCATATTGGGAAGGGCATTCTTGAAGCTATAATGGGTAGTGGGTCTCTCAACTAAGAATGATCAGAGGATAAGAACATGGTCCTGGACATTATCTACCAGCCCATATAAGTTGGAATTACCATTTTATAACCATGATTTACTAAATGTGAAGATATTGAACTATCACTTTAACTTTGATAACATTTATTGTTAATGTTTTTAGGCTCCTAAACAATAGTGAAAACATGTGTCTAAGTGGATTTGGATGTCATGGTCATCAGATCACATGTAATTTTACTATATATACATTTCTGAAGTGATAGAATTGAATTTTTAGGTATCAAAGGTGAAAATGTCAATTAGAGGACAAGAACTCATCTATTCACAATAAAAAAGATGCATTTCAAGACCCATTACTACATGTGCCATAGATTCATATTCAAATATCCATCAACACGATCTAGGTTAAAATTAAAGGGATTTTAAATGCATTTAAGGGTTATTTAAGTTCATTCAATTGACTTATAGTTCATTTTTTATGTGTGTCTTAAGTTATCCTAAAAATTACAATTTTATCATATTGCAAAGGGCATTCTTGACATTGGAATGGGTAGTGGGTCTCTCGATTGGGCATGATTGCAGGACAAAAACCTAGTCATAGAAATTATCCACCACCATAGATATTTTATCAATGCTAGTTTATAGCCATAAATCATATAAGGTGAATATCTCAAACTATCACTTTGACTTTGACAACATTTGTTATCAGTGTTTCCAAGCACATGAAAAGTAGTGAAAACATGCATCCTAGTGGATTTGGATGTTTTGGTTGGGGGGAAACATGTAATTTACCCATATAAGTGATTTAAAGTGATTAATTTACATTTTTAGGTATTAGAGGTATAAATTTTAGGTGGAGTAAAAGAACTTGTCTCTTCCCTATAAAAAAGTTGCATTTGAGGACCCATTACTATAGCATGTGCCACATATTCATCTCAAAGGTTCCATCGATGTGATCTAAACTAAAATTATATGGATTCAAAATGCACATGATGTTTCTTTAAGTTTATTCAAACAACTTCTTATTTCTATTTTAAATGCATATGAAGCTAGCCTTAAAAACTACAATTTCTATGTATTGGGAAGGCCATTCTTGAGGGTAGAATGGGTAATGGGTCTCTTGACCAAGCATGATCAAGGGATAATAACTTATTCTTGTATGTTATCCACTACCCGAAACATGTTAGCAGTCCCAATTTATACACTAGATATGGAGATATCAAATTTTCATAGCTATAAAATCATATAACACCTTATAGTTGTAGGTGAAGGCATTTGCTTTGCTAAATTTTAACGTCATAGGGAAGGGTTTGGGATTTTATAGGAGATATTCCATTTTTTAAAACATCCTTATCCTAACATTATAATGATATTGATTTTTTGTGCTATTTCATCATTATGGGGATGTTTTTCCAAACAAATAATGTTGAGATTCTTTGACAATGCAAGTGTATATATATGTTTAGTGGATATATGATGAGAAAATAATAAATGGAAAAGATGAGTGCAGTGGAGAGGGAGAGAAAAAAGTTTATAAAGTGAAAAAAAAGATATATAACCACCAAATTATTTCAAGGCCTCAAGAGACATGGGAATTACAATATTTCACTACTTCAAAGGGCCAAAGAAGAATATCTAAGAGAATGGAATAAAACACATGAAGAATGAGATAACATAACATCACTTCATGATTACATTGGTGAATGTGATTTGACTCCAAGAAGATTAAAACCTATAAATAAAGTCATAAGCATAAAACAAGAATGAGAAACATATCCCTAGAGAGAACATCCCAAAGGAGGAGGTAGAACATAGCCACTTCATCAAACTTACATAAGTATAATGTATAAGGGCATCTCAAGAAGGTATGTAAGATATGATTATTCCATTTTTTTATTAAATTGTATAAATAAATTCCATATAAAATAATAATGTTGGAATACCTATCCATGCTAATTTTGTTTAATGAATAACCATTGTTTGTCCATGTGTTGGAATAATAAATCTATAACTAAAAATTGAAAGTATTTCAAAAGAAATAAAAATTGTTTACACCACTCTCAAAGCCAAAGAAGATATCAAGGTGTAAGAATAAATAATGATGAAAGTTTTAAATACCACTCTATAAATTAGTATGAGAATAAGGGAAAGAAAAAGGAAATGTTGTGCAAGGACATGGATGATAATTATTCCATCATTTTAACATACATGGGCATTGGTAATTTAATTTTACAATTAGAATATTATTTAGATGAAATTAGTCACATTATTTCTACTAAGGGGATGCATAGTCACCATTTAAATATAAAGGTCGTATGTGATTGGCATGGTATTATGACTCTGAAGAGACATAATGGTTTATTAGGCTTGGTAGTATTCTACACAAGGTTTGAAATTAACTTATCCATAATAGTCTATCCTATAATATACCATACTAAGATGGATTCCTTGAAGTGATAAATATAGGCACAAAAATACTTTGAGGATATAAATCAAGCTCTTATCTCTAATCTAGTTTTAAATACTCATAAATCAACAATGGAATATGAACTTACATATATGAATTTGAGATCCTTTAAAATAAATAATAGGAGAATGTAACTATGGAAGATACACTAACATCCCTAAAGCATGCCTATAGGAATCCCTTGTATTTTATACCATTTCTATCAATCAATTTGTTTCAATACAAGATATTCTACATTATTACTAAACTCACCCTACCACAACCAATATAACACATTAAATTTAAGATATAAAAGGGGGAAGGTGTTTTATATTCATAAGGGAATCAAAATGTTTAAATGACACATTTAATTAAGGAATGAATCCAACTTGTTCAAAAGATACCTGAGAATAGACACAAATCTTCATCTACACGTCTTGTTTGATTAAAGAAAACCTACATATGAATTGTATATAATATTTTTCGGAAAAAAAAGAATGCATTACAATGTAAAGGCATGGGAGAAACATCAGTCCATAATTATAATATCCTTTTATCTCCATAAAACATAATTACATATTTGAAGTCCATCATTATAGTCCATTTCACCAAATTCATTAAGTCAATTTGTTAAACCTTTCACATGAATTTTATATCCTCCACTAGATGAAATGATTACATGATATTAAAATCATGGATATATAAATATAACAACTACTACTATAACATTAAATTGATGGCTATGCCCTTATTTTACTTTTTTTAATATGCCAATTATGTCAAAATGACATGTACATATGACATAGTGATTTTGACATAGATGTACATGTCAAAATAATAGGGAGCATGTGGAAATTCACTCCCAAGAGAGTAATAAATCAAACTAAAATTCCCAAATAAATATATTTAAAAATTGATGTGCATTTGTATGTAATGTTTTAACATCAAACATAATAGGGAATTTTCTATCCAAGAATTTTCAAATCCGTTTCCACATTTAACCATCCAAAAAAAATTATTTTGACATACATATTATAATGTGATATAAATTTTAGGGGGAAAGATTATCACAACAAAATGTGAACACACACACACACACACACACACACACACACACATGTATCTATAAAATCCAAAAAGGCATATAAAATAAGGACATAATAGAATGCCAAGTGAATGACATATAGGTATACAATGCCAAAAATAGGTACATTGTCATATAATCATACCAAAAATTACATCATTAAGAACATAATAGAATGTTGAGTGAATGTCATATAGGCACACAATGCCAAAAACATGTACATTTCCATATAGGCAAACAAAAATATACAATATTTAAGACATCTTACTCAAAAAGCATACATCTCTTTACCTTCCTTGAGGAAGGCTCTCTATAGGATGCCTTTCTTGTAGATGGAAATCCATAAGATGCTTTGGATTCCTCCAAGGTCTGACTATAGGTTATTTTAAACTCATAGCTTGCTTGTAGCTGAAACCTATTCATATACAAATATTATCAAAAAATTTACATAATAGACATGAAACCAAATTTATAAATTAATTTTAAACTAATAAATAAATTATTTAAACATTCACTTACTATAATCTCATGGTCACATTAAATTTGTCTCTAACACTCATTAGGGTTAGTGATAGGTTGAGGTGTATGCACATGAGTGTGAAAGGGGGAAAACATGACTAGGTGCCCTAGTACTCATATGAATGGGACTATTATATATCATTAGACAACACTACATACATAATTCATTCACATAAGTTTTCCCAAGTATATATTAAAATTAATAAAATAAATCTATATTTACAAGTCAAAATTAAAATTTCACATACCTCAGTGAGTGGTTATACAAATGAAATTATAGAAACAATGCTTGTGTCTATTTCAAACCATAGAGATAGAGGAGTCTCCACTGTGATCATCAACTAAAAAAACAATATATGATTATTAGTTGATCATAGATATATATAAATAAATACATGTACATGAAGTAAAATATTAATGAAAATTCACCTCCATTTATGTAAATAATGATTGAGTAACATTAAATGTAGTAGTAGATGGCCTATAAACTAGCTCTTCCCGTAATATAAAAAATTGCTTATATATTATTGAATTTCTATGTAAATTAAGTTTTACCTTTTCAATAAAACTATAACTAAAATTTAACATGTCAAATATATAATACATTTATATATGTGTAGTTAATGTGGTCACTCCAAATTTACATGCCAAAAATTCATCACTAGAAATTATAGCATCTAGGCCCTTAGAAGCACCACCATCATCATGCGAAGGACCAGTGCATATAACACCATAAAATTTCAAAGGGTTAGGTTGGGTGCTTACACTAGGAGGAGTATCACCATGTCCACCCTCTCTACTATCATTCATAAAATGCTTACTCGTATGTTAAAAGAGTGCATCAATAAGTGCATGAAGTGTATGCAAAGTGTCAATCTTGACAACCTCCATCAATATATATGGGATATTAGGCTAAAGTGTATTTTGGGTAGGGATTCTTATAATATGATTACGTGTATGACATGTACATGTTATGTCCTACATATATTCCCTTAACCTTTGGTGTGTGTAGGGATATGTGTGGCCAACTTGTGGATTACATACCTCTTTTACATTCTCATTACATTTCTCTATGTTCTTAGTTAGGTCTACCTATAGAATAGCCATGGCTAAGTAGACTATATATAGGAGGTAGTGGTTAGTCTTTGATTATCATATTAAGTATTTTTCTCTTATTGCATTATTGTGGAGGTTTATTGTGGAGGTTTCCCCCTCGAATTGGATTTGCTATATTATCCAATATTTTGATCTGCTATCAATTATTGTTGTGTGATCTTTCATATTTGCTTATTCTATGTGATATATTATCATTTTATGCAAACATCTAAGTAATTTCATTACATAGATACTTTCCCTTAATCATGAAACTCTAAGTAGTCAAAATAGTTAGGAATCTCCTTGAGGATAAACTCATAATAAAGTTTCCTAAAAAAATACAATAAAATATCATGGCTATTACAAAGTGGGTAATAAAATAACATTCACCATTGGTCCTTAAAAAATTATCTAATAAAATTATGTTATCATTAGTAGATTAGAAACAATTTTTTGGATGATGGGAAAGGTGCATTGGTTGATGAATCGATGAATAAGGAACAAATTAGGTATTTTGATATTTGTTTTTCCTTCACCTCATGTGTTGATAATTTATCAACATAGTAAGCCCTAAATATATCCATATACTATGAACATATATTAATTTGACTCATTATCAATTCAAATTGTCCTAGTACTAACTCTAGGGTATTATCCAAATAGGTACGGTGGGTGTTGGTTGAAGTGGGCTCCCTCATTCTCCTAATTTTATGTTCAATTTGTATTTTATTTGAGTCATGTAATACCTAGGTTCTTGTGTAAATTTAAGAGGGGTATGAGGGTTAGGCAAAGGGTTAGGATGCTATTGTATTGCACTTGAACATTTTGTTCCCCCCAAAAATGGTTTTAACAACAAAGCAATGAAAATAAAATAAATTACTAAAATCTATTATTAATAGGTTTGGTTTTTACTTATTTATCTCCCATCTATAGCATCATTGTCAATTCATCAAGGTAAAAATTAATGTAAATGTGTTTCATCTTCTACTAAGTACAATATAAACGTGGTATAGTGTAGATATGAGATGACAAAGAAAAATAAAAATTAAATGAGATCAGTCACATGCTTGGACTTTTTATTTTTTGATTCTAGTCATTATAATGTGTACCTATTATTTATAGTGTGCATAACATATACACATTATTATATTATGTATAACACATACTTTTTCTATATAGTATAAATAATGTGTATGCATTATGTATACTATACATAACATGGATGTGTTATGGTTTGTTGATTACCAATTCTCAATTCAAATAACACATATGCATTATTAATATAACACATACATGTTACATAATAAAATGTACATGTTATGATAAAATTTACTAAGAATTATCCCCCAACTCCATATGCGCACCCCAACGTAACTCTAAAATAATGAGAGTATTATTAGAGGAAGATATACACAACTAATAGAAGATGGGCATGGATCATAATTTGAAAATTTTAAGGAAGACATAAATAAAAAAGAGGCCTTTGAAGAGGGTTTGGATTCATATCTAAAATTTGAATTTTTTAAGAAAAAATAAAAATATAAAAATTAGATGAATTTAAGGGTTGATATGGATATGGAGGTTAAAAATATATCTCCTTATTTAATTAATAATAGTGTTAGGAACTAGGATGAATCTTTAATGTTAGGGGGAGAATGGATTATTTAGGAAATATTATAGATCAAAAGGAGGTATGAAATCATATGAAAAATGAGGGTAAGAGTTTGGAAGGTAGACCATTTTAAATAAAAAATAAACACTAGAAATGGAGTAAAGGGACATGATGAAGTCATAGTTAGGTGTCTTAATTAAGAGATACCTTATACCACACAACCCTCAAAATTATACCATGGAATATGTAAATAAATTTAATAAAACACATCATATCTTTATTTGATTTCAATATCAATAAAATTAAAGGCACATTCAAACATAATAATTTCACATGAAATATGTGTTATAACATCAGATCCTCAGATATCTTCTTGATAACTCATAATATTTACAAGTTTAGCTATCTTTAGAATTCTTACTATGATCTAGTCTTATATGTTAGATATCCCAACTAAATTAATTTAGCATGAGTTTAGGGGAATATTTATATAGGTGAAAGACCCACTTAATTACATTAAGTGGTTAGTACCCAATAAAAACATTAAATTCTCAACATAGTCCCTATGATCATACATCATAAAATACCATATTATAGAATAACACAAGTTGATGCACCACAACACATCATAGGTAACATGTTATCCCATTTTGATATTCCAATGTAGCCTACATAATAATAAATGGTTAGATAGATAAGAATTAGACTTTTTTCCATTTTTTAAGCTACCATGATCATTAAATGGACCCATAAGATATGAAGTTCAAATGATAAGTATACTATCCTCTAGTGAGCATGATATCTTACTGAAAAAATTATATATATCATAAATATTACTATGAATTACCACAAGGTTACAAAATGACTTTGGAAGGTGTGGTAATATTATACCAAATATAAAATCTTTGAATTTAGTGTACTAATGTTAAACTAGACCATGATGTCAATCCCATAATCTAAACTTAGTGAAAATTATCACAATACGTGCGTAGTGAATATATAAATTATCCAATAAATTTTGTATCACTATTTTGATTATATAAATAAGAAATAAATTAGTTGGTGTATATATTAAATGTTGGGATGCTCTAGAAGATACCATTAACCTCTAGAAATGCCTCACAAATGTTGGCACTATTACACTTGATTAAAATACCTAACAACCTATTTAACCATTTTATGTTTTGGTAAATGTTAAGGAGAGAATAGCCTAATAAAACAAATGGATGTTCTATTATAAAAATAATAAAATTAATTAATTTAGATTCATAAATTTCTAATACATTGATAAATTATGAAACTATGCTAAATATAGAAAGTATAATGCTAAACAATAACTTGAATGTAGAAACATGAAAAGTAAAGAATACTTAGCTCATTTACTAATGCGAAGGTGGATATGGTAGCTGTAGGTATAAAATAATATAGGATGATTCTCCATAGTGATTCATTAGGTTTTTAATATTTATTCTTTATTATCATGGACACTAGTGTCAAGATCAAGACACTATTATTGAGATCTACACACTACCATCAATGTTTCTATCCTAAATCAGATACTTCTATCCTATATAGAATACAAGTCCTTTTCTATAATGGCCAACTATTCCTATCAGGGTTTAGTGTTTCCTTGCATATTTTTAACTTGGATTACATGCATAGGTTCTATATATAAATATTTTTCTCAAAACCATAGGTCCTCCAACTTGACTATGATACCTTGATAAATGGGGGTTAGTGGGATCAAGTGAATTTGATCTAACCTCAAATATTCCTTTGTCAATGATCATTGCCTACATATACATATACTTTGAATAGGGCCTCAAATAAATTTAGTTCTCTCCCTTATGTGGCCATGTGTGTGAATAATATGTAATATGTTATATTTTAGTACATGTAGTGATCTACCTTGTAAATTGACAAATACTAATCATGGTATACTTTTTGAATGTTTCATACATGTAATAATACTACCACTATGAATAATTTAGAAATATAAAAGAATAGGGAAATGGAACTCAATTTTGAAAATAATTAAGTTAGAAATGACATTATAATTTAGTTGTGCAAATGACTAAGTGAGTTTGATAGGTGTTTTCTTGGTGATTTCTAGATGATAATGAATGAAAAATTGTTTTGTATCTATAACACACTTTTGAAATGATCTCATATGAGGGTTAATTAATAAAAATATGCCAACCCATACATGTTGAATGATTTGAAATTTTGACCATTTGTAAGGCTCAAACACTAGCATCAGACCCATGACACTAGTGTCCAAGTATAGATGGTAGTGCTTGGTAAGATAGAAATTTACTAAAGATATGTAACTACCATAATGGAATATAAATTAGTTATTATGAAAATTATGGGATATAAGTGATTTGGGTAATCAAAATATATGGGTCAAACTATAGGATATTAATATTGGCAAAGTGAGATGATGAACATGAGTCTTTTGGTAACAGGAATGTCGTTGAATGAAGGGTTGAACCATGAGTGATATTTTTCACATGTAAAATACTATTTTATAATATATAATCAGATTTTAGTATCTACATTTACCCCCAATTAATCTAGTAATGCATAAGGATGAAATTATTAATTTAAAGGAAATAAATATGTACATTGATGTGTACAACACACCTTGTATTTTTTTAGCTCTATTTGATTTTTTATTTGTATATTAACTAAATATAATATAATGTTATAGTGTAATTTGTGTATATAATTTGAAATTCAATAATTGAAATACTTGAAAGAAAATGGAGTAAGGAAGGAGTACACGTGTGTCAATGCAACCATGATTCCCCTTGGTAGTTTGATTTGGAAATGATGCTTATTTTAGGAAGCATTAGATAGAGAGTTTCATAAATTAACCTTAGAGATGAAAATATTAGAATTTTAGGGTGATCATGCCCCCAATCTAGTGTAATGGTGTGTTATGGAAAGGTCATCAAGATCACACAGTCTCAATCACTAAACTCAAATGCATAAATATATATTATATCAAATCTAGCCAATCTCACCCAGATCAAATGGTGTAATAATATTACCCTGAAATAGGAAAGTAGTGCCAAGGACATCAAGGATACTGAGTCACAACCACACTACTTAAGGGAGATAACTATTGTAGACATTTAAATCTCAATCAATGCATCTTGGTAAGGTCAGTTAATAAATTTGTATATAATATGAATATGTATCTATGATTTAGTAAATTTTCATGTAATATGAACCTATAATGTGTCTCAAGTTTAATTATCTATCAAAATTTAACCTCTGCACTGTAAATTATGTATAATATCTATCATAGATATGAAAAACTCTATCTAAAATCTATGAAAATTGGTACCAAGTGAATAAGATTATGAACCAAGTGTATTTTTAACTCATGGAAAATATATCACATTATTTAAATTATGTGTATGTGTAATGATGTATATATTACATGCACCCACTTATATCTCCCACTTTTGAGGTGAGGGGGATGCAATCTGGTAGTCACCTTATCTCAAAAGGATAGGATAACCATGCCTATCTATACTAATCATGCATTAATGAAGAATATAGTGGTATCATGTATAATTATATTTATCAATTAATCTTTTACTATCCAAAAAATAACAATACCTAAGATGCAATATATGGGTCATAGAAACATCTATGAGTAATAAGCACAAGATCAATAAATAATCAAGTACACACAAAAGAGAACTCAATGTCAAGTAAAAGGGGTCTAAAGAAACCAAAAAAAAGGTGAATGTTAAAATTACTCACACTTAATGGGATTACATATTCAAATTTCCTCCCACTAAATAAAAAATTCTTAGTGGAATAATGGTAAATAAAAAAAGAATGTGTTTAGATGTTCAACAATCAGGACAGGGTATTGTTGATAATTTTGACCTCATAGGTCAAATTATCACCCATACCACTTAAAAATTTTCTTTTGAATACATGGTGTAAATTTATATTCATGAAAAGATCCAATGGATACATTTTAAAATAGTTTCATCAGTCTTCTCAAGTGATTTTGGTAGTTTTAGTGTTAAAAGGCCTATTTTGAGGCCATTCATACAACTATCAAGGTAAAATTGAGATTAAATAATATTAAGGACTTTATTTTTCCATTAAAAGTTTAAAAAGGTTATTTTAAAGATTTATTAGGTCCTAAAATTAATAAAATTTATTTATCTCTCATATCGACCTCCTTAACAGCTTTAAAAGGGCAATTTTCAAGTGCTCAGTACATATAGAGGAGAGAGATTTACAAGATAAAACTTTGGATATAGGGGTAATAATAATATTTAAATAAATGGAATTATTTTTCATATTTATGAATTATTATTTATTAACAATCACTAAGAGTGATATCAGGTCACTATCGCCTATTCATCTAAGAGGGGTCTGTTATGGCACATGTTTATCCACTTACGAAATAAATAGAGAGGAATAGTTTTGAGTATGGTTTTAAAAGGTATTTTATCTAATTTTCATGGTGGTTTAAAAATAAAACTCATATCTATGAGGTGCCTTCACTTGAAATAATAATTTCTTAGTGTACAAGTTATTTTAGACAATCATGCTGCAAGTTATTATTTCCTTTTCAAGGTGGTCATTCTTAGAGTTTTTTAGTGTTTTCACTCATTTTATATCCATAATTTTCATGTAATTCATTTTTATTTTCTAAGATGTGTTTTTTGTAGAACACCTTCAAATGCTTGCTCTTTGGAGACATGGTCTAGATTTACATAGTCCACTAGAGTTTTAATTTCTAAATTTGGCTCAAATTATAGTGATACATCATGGTGTGAAAATTTTGAGATTATATTTCATCATTTAAAGTTAATAAAAGTGAATATATGAGTTCAAATGAACACCTTATAATGAAGATCATAGGTGTCTCTTTCATATGTAGGATTGTATAGACTGCAAGAGTGTTTGGAAGATACTCAAAGCCATAGTGAAATTTTGACACATATCTTCATATATTCACATGGTCTTGTCTAAATAATTACCATCATCAAAGTTTCTCAAACTAACTAGATTCTCCATTCTCAACACATAGAAGATATATATAGGTGTTGACTATATATAGGTCTATACAGACTAGTTAAAGTTGATATATATAGGTGTTGACTATATATAGGTCTATACAGACTAGTTAAAGTTGATATATATAGGTGTTGACTATATATAGGTCTATACAGACTATATATAGATACCCATTACTTTATCTCAAACCTTGCCTAAGTGGGTGCATTTGGTCTCAAAGCATAAAACAAGTTGAAAAACTTCAATAAGGGTCTTTGATGAATTTAAAAATGATATAAAAGGTCCCAACACACCTCAAAGTGGCATCCATAGTCAGATTTCAGTCCAAGTGCCCTTGAGGCCTAGAAAGAGGAGATAAGCCTAAACCCCAAGACCCTTGACCAATATACCAAATGCATAAAATAGCGTAACAAGGACTTATAGAGCATGTAGAATCATGTGGATAGATTTTTGAGAGGTTTATGAACCTCTCACAATAGTTAGATGAATTTTTGAAGCCCAAAACTTAGATTTGACCTCTCTTAAGCCTCAAGAATGCTATGCAAGCCAACCTAAGAACAAATTCAAATGATCATACCATATCTCATAATTTTCATTGGGATATGAGACATTTAGTATAAATAAGGAGGTAAATTGGATGTCCCATATTATGAACAATCATTAAGACCCTAGATAGGACATAAAACCTTCTAAAACCCTGATTGTGACCAACCAAGGGATATGGACTTCAAATGCACCAATAATAATACATTTTTCTCCTAAAACCTCTTGTATGTTTTTTATGACAAAAAAGAGTTTATCCACATGTATTTTTATGTTGATTTCACTTGTACAAATTATTCTAAATACTTTATTTTCCATTATTTTTGGTGTTTTCTAGGTTTTGTAAGAAGGGGAGAAATTCCCAATCATTGGATGAGGTCCTTTGGGAGTTTTTTATATCTATTAAAGATAAAAAACATTTCATGGGATATTTTGGAGGTGGCTAACTAGGCTCATTTTTCACGACAATCCTAAATAGGCTCAAAATAAGACTAATAAATAAGGTGGTTTCTTGGTTTGCACACTTCCATAGGGCATCAGGCCCCCAAAATTGACATGGAGATTTTTGGCATCTTATGAAAAGTTAATAACATGATTTTTGGTTATTTAAAACATGGTTGAGCTCTCAATATCAATATTTCTACTTTCTAGGCTTAGGAGGGCTAATTAGGCCTAATTGGAGAAGAAAATGAAGGAAAAGGAGTAATTCCACTTGGAGTCTAATCATGAAATGTTTTATGCAGATGTAATGGGATAGAAGGTAACAAAAAAAATTCCCATGTTTCCAAACATGTTATATTTTATACCTTATTTCTCTCAATAATTTATTGATGCTCATATAAAACTCAAAAATTGGGAAAATCATAACATGATTGCCTATTCATGTTTTTTAATTCTTGTAATTGGTCATCATAAGTGACTCTTTCTAAAAATATTAACTCCTTTTTATAAGTGATTTATTTCATATCATGTTGTGTTTGTATTTGTTACATGATTCCTTCATCTCCATAACTACTCAAAAACTGAAGATACATATGCATTCGGTGATAATTTATGGAGAATATTCAGAACTTCATTTAGGTTTCACCCCACGACATATATATATGAAACTAATGTAATGATAAATTATTTCTCCCATTAAAAAATATGTATTTTATTTTCAATTTACCTTTCTACATCTAACACATTATTTATAGTTATCACTAATTTATTCATATATGTTCTTGCAAGCTCCCAAATATGTTTCATTTTGGTCCAAAAGATCTAAGAAATAATCTCTTTGCTTCTTTATATTCATCCTATATCTTATTTTATTTTATTTTACTTATATCATACCTATGCACATTTTTTGTTTTATCATCTATATATAATGTTCATCTAAAACTCTAAATTTAGAACAGTCATAAAATGATGGTCTCTTCATATGATATATATATATATATATATATATATATATATATATATATATATATATATATATATATATATATATATATATATATATATATATATATATATATAAACTCTTATCAATCTCATTTTATTTCTACAAACTTTATATCACTCACTTATTGTATTGTTACACAAGATCTTAGAACAACACAAAAAAATTAATATCTCTTTATGTTTGTGTGGAAAAAATAGTGGTGAATCATAATATGAAAAAGTAGTGTCTCCTTTTGATGCAATAACCTATCTTACGAAGATCATAACTTTTGGTCCAAGAACATGTTTGAGTCTAATTTTCTTAATGAACAATTTAAAGATATATATATATATATATATATATATATATATATATATATATATATATATATATATATATATATATATATATATATATATATATATATATATATAAGAACACTAATCATTTAGAAACCACTTCAACAAATTTTTATCTATGAAATCAACCATTTAGAGGCCATAAATTTACATTTTAATTTATTTTTTGATATTTTTTAGAATTTTGAGATTTGATATTTGTGTAGCCAGGCATGAACTTGAGTTTCAATTCACCCTTTGGATTTAATTAGGCATGTATATAATAAAGTAAAATTACTAGACCCATATGAGCTTGTATTCAAAACTTTCTATAAAAAAAAAAGCATTTAAAAATAGTAAGTTATGTAAACTCTAATCCAAAGAAAGAGAAGGAGAAAGATAAAGATAGTTGGGGCATGTGTCCTCCAATATTCCTCTATCCATCTATATATGCACCTATTAAAGTTTTTACATTTGTCCTAATATCAACTCTATGTTCATAATTTTACATCTTTTTAATTTAAATTACCAAAAGGCAAAGCAATAGCATCGATACACATGTTTACTCCTAAACCTTGCTTGCTTTTAATTTCAGATTATATGTATTGATTATATATTGTAAAATGCTCTTGGTTATAGGTCAATCACCAATAAGGAAATCAATTTAGACTCAATTAAATGCAAGGTGTGTTATACACACCTAGGTATGTATTAATATTATTATAAACTATCAATTTCATTACTAAATTAAAGGGGAAAATCTATACACTATTTAATAATTATATTAAACCTCAATCTTGTACACTTGTAAAATACATATCATGGATGTACCTTTAGCTTCTATATATTTTTTATTGTCAAAAGGCTCACATACACTATCTCTTTGTGCCAAATTGCTTATCTCTTAGTCTAACCAATGTTATTTTGATGACTCAAACCTTTTATCATGATTAGAATGTGATAAACCTACTTATCTTCTATCTCTAAAATTTATAAACCTCTACCTATTTTCCAACTGATCAGACACATGCATCTTAGTTAATTTCCTGCATTGATGCAAGTGTCCTAACCCAATACAAGTGTTAGTGCCCTAAAATCATGAAATTTGTCAATGAGATGTATATCTATGGTCAGCCTAAGTTTTTTAATGCAAGATATTCTCCAAATTGGTTGGTATAAATATAATATCAACCCTCATTCATTCCTCACCTAGAATAGACAAAATAAATCACAAGGAAAAATACCCAAGGCATTTAATCAAGCACTCAAGTGAGAAAATTTTCCCTATTCTCTCTTATTTACATATAAATCATAAGGATACCACATATATATGGACAATTTCATGATTTACATTTTCCAAGTTAAAATCTAGGTCATCTATGTACTTGTTTATCACACATTACATGATACACACATAATCCAAGATGTAAGGGAGAAATACATAAGTTTGAGGCCCTCTTCAAAGTACTAGATATGTAGGTAGTGTTTTATTGATAGAGGGTTATTTTGGGTAGATAGACACTATGTGCCCAATAACCCATTTTTTACATAGCCAATATGAAGATGAAAAACTAGGGTTTTTATATTTGATGACCTATATTTGACTACACTAAAGAAAAGGTGACACATAACCTAGAAGCAACCAGGTGGTCACATCTAGTTTTAGTAATAATTACTTATTGGATACCTACATTCCACTTAGACATAAGCATTTATGCAATTATCCCAAGTCAATACAAGTGTTTGAGACTACTGATGTATAATTTCAAAAAGTAGGCAACTGATTTAGAATCTAGATCTAGTCTACTTTCTGCCTATTCTAGATCTAGATCTCTACTAGTATCAGAACTAGTTAAGTTTCTTGTTTACATTATCATTTTAATATCTAGCATTGTTGTACTTTTCACCTTTAGCATATTTAAACATAATAAATTTATTATATGTTTTATCTTTTTTTTTTTTAATTAATTGGCCTACTATTAGATATATTCTACCATCCTTGTGCCCTAGGCTATGTCTACTAACCTTATATTCCTTAATCTAGATTTTAGGTTTAAATAGATTCAGGTGTCTAGTAAAAAATAATGGCTAGATATGGATACGTATAAATTCATTGTTATATATATTTTTTCACCATTTTACTGATGTATTCAATTCTATAATATAGGTTTTCACTCTTTTTTGATTGATCAAACCCTAGCTCTTCACCTTTGGAATGAGTTTGCTAAAAAAATGGATTAGTGGGCTTATGGTGTTGATCTTCCCCAAGAACCCTTTGTTAATGGGTGCTTCTTACATAGCTAATACTCCAAGGATGGCTTAAAACTTATGTATTTTTCCCTTATGTGTGGGAAAATGTGTGCACAAGGGTGAAATATACTATATGAAGATGCATGTAATGATCTAGCTTATAATTTTATAAATATCACTCATGGGTTGTTATTTCAATGATTTAACCCTGTAATATGATTGTTCATGTGCTTGATATGAAAATAAGGATGAATAGGGTATAATAGAATGCTTGCGTAATCTATTTATTTGGATTTATTAGGTGTTTGGTTTGTATTTTATAGATGACGAATGAGAAGAATTAGACTTGAATTTATACCACGCCTTTTGAAAATATCTCACTGTAGGGTTTAATAAGACAAATAGTCCAACCCATAAGTTTTGAATTATTTATAATTTGGATGAATGTTGGAAACTAAACACTAGATAAGGGTTCAGACACTACCACCAGTGGTAGTATCCCTCTATGGCTGGTAGTGTCTAGAACATTAGGATATAGGTATGGATCTAAAACTGACATTGATGTTTTTTTATTAGGTTTTAAACTTTATATGTATTATAAGAGACTTGGTTCATCAGAATGATATGGATTTGACTAAGAGATAATCATTTAAGCACAATGAGATGGTGAAAGTGACCCTTTCAATAGCAGGGAGGTCTAAAATTGAAGGATAGAACCATGATTGATATTTATCAAATGTATAAGAGTAATATGTTATAAATTTTAATTTTAGTATCTACATTTCCCCCCTTTAATCTAGTAATTCATAAGTATGCAATTATTAGGTTAAAGGAAATAAATACATACCTAGGTGAATATAACACATCTTGCCTTTGGTTGAGCCCACTTTAAGTGTTTTTCTTGTGTTTGACCTGTAACCAAGATCATGTTATAATTTAAATTGATATAAAATTTGAAATAATTGAAATGCTTGAAAAGAAATAGAGAAAGGAAGGAGTACACGTGTGTTGATTTAACCATGTTATCTCTTGGTGTTTTTACTTGGTAAATATGCTTCCTTATGAAGTATTGGAGTTGGAAAAGGATGGGAATTGAACCTTGGAGAGATAAATATGGGGATTATAAGGTATTATACCCCTAATTCGATGTAAATATGAGTTGTGACATGGCCATTGAGATCATTATATCTTAATCACATAAATCAAGTGTAAATATATATAATTTGGTGAGGGTGAGTGATTTAATCAACTCATCCTATAAATATGGTGATATTGGATGATTTAATCACTCAAAAATATAAATATAGTGAGGTTAAATGATTTTATCACTTTAACCTATAAAATGAACCAACTTTTATAGGCCAAAAAGGTTGATAACAATACATATTGTTGAAATTGATGCATCCTAGTGAATATTATAGTTGGTAAGTTTGAAATTTTTTATGCAATAGCATGGCATATGCACCTTTAATATGTCTAAACTATATTATATGTGTCATAAATCTATAAAACTATATTTAAAATATATGAAAAATTGGTGCAATGTATATAATTTTAATCCAAGTGTATATTTGAATTATGGAACTAAAATAGATTTTGTACAAGAGTGGAGGTCACATTTTTATGACATTTCCTCATTGAAATATGGAAACTATGAATAGTGTGTAAGTGTGGAGGTCATGTCTTTGTGACATTCCCTCACTTAAATCTAAAAATATGAATAGTGTATAAGTGTGGAGTTCATGTCTTTGTGGCATTCTCCCACTAAAATATGAAAACTATGAAACTATAGACATCATGCTTCTATAACATTCCCCCACTAATGTGGCTCCCTTTTGAATTGAGGGAGATAGAAATTGGTAGGTACCTTAACTAAAAAGGAGAAAGTAGTTGTATAATCTATGTATGAATCATATATCATACATGGATGACATGTTAAAGTAAATATATCAATTAGGATCACATTATGTTATCACATCAAGTGTTTCCAAACAAGTTTTCGCTTTTCACATTCAAAAGGAAATGAGAAACTAAGATAAGTGGTCAAGGGTTAGATGTTACCTAAATGAGGTCTTGCGCACCAAATTCAGACATTGTGAGAACTCCTCTTTGGTTGTGGAGGATGACACCTGCAGAAGAAAGAGACTTGGACAAGAAAATTGTTAGATGGATGTAAGGTGAATTGCCAAGCAAAAGCTCGATCTCAGAAGTGCAAAGGCTTCCTTGTGGGATGGCAGTCCACTATTGATAAAATAATTTCTGATAAAGATAAAAAGTGAAAGACTAAGCAAAATAAATAGAAACAATGTGTACCTACTGTCCGTTATCGGTCTACCATAGTCGTTGACGTCGGTTAGTCTGTCGGCGTCGGTTGGTCAAGTCTGTCGATGTCAGTTAGTCTACCAATGTTGGTAGGGGCAATGGGCCTGGTGGCTGGCATCGGTCAGGGAAATGGCCTTGGACAGGGTCTAGATAGGTTTTGGTTGACAAAGTGGTCTGTAAAATGGTTTGTGGTAGTCTGAGAGTCTGTTAGGAGGTCTGTGCAAGGTTTACAGGGCAAAAAGTATGGTCTAAAAGAGGGACCAAACAAAGGATTGGGGTGAAAAGGAAGAATAAGGATTCGGGTCTGGTCTGGTTGATAGCTGGGTCTAGGTGGTAATGTGGCTTAGAAGCAATAAATAGAAAATTGATTACAGAGAAATTTTAAGCCACTGAAATGACATAAAAGAAGGATACTTACCTCTTGCCTGCTGAAGAACCCCAGAGGTGTTTGAAATCTTGTTGCTGATGTAGAAGGCTCTGTGATGCTTGATGTGTGTCTAGGAGAGAGAGAGAGAGGTTGAATTCCTAGCACTAGAGGATTTTTGCATTCAGAGGAAGAGGATTTGAGATTCGTGATTAGCCGACTAGTGATTAGCGATTAGTGATTAGCAATTAGTGATTAGAACTCGGTTTAAGTAAACCGACGTCGGCGATCCCACCGGTGTCGACTGACATTTGACCAATGTCGGTGGGTGGAGAATGAGTAAAAGGGCTATCAAGCCCATTCTTCATCCGCCAAGTGCATAATCCATTGGATAATTGTCGAAGGTTGGGCTAAATAAGCATGAGAGTTGGTTAGGCGGTTGGAAAGGAGCAAGAATAGGTCTTGGGTGAGTCACTTAGTCTTAAGGTGAGTCATAGGGTGGGAAATGGTCCAAGGTGAGGTGTCAAATGAGGTGTTATAGGTGATGTGTCAAAGGTGGGGGATATTAATTCAAAATAAGTTATTATTTTAAATTAGTAAGTGTGTGGGTTAGGAATGGGTTAGGAATGGACCAAGGGGGAGGATGACCAAGGGTTAGACACGATTTCGGTGTCTACATCAAGTCCTAGGATACATGATATAGATCATGAAAATGTATAGAGAGTAACATTAGAAGATCAAAAAAAATCAAGTAAACATACAAGAGAACTTAATGTAATGTAAAGGAATGGTCCAAGGACAAATCATACATGGGACATGTTAAAATTCTACATAATCAAAACAAATGTTATATGTAAATTTACAATCAACATGGAATGACATATTCAAATTTCCAATCAACATGCAATGGAACATGGGTTATCAGGGACTTAACATATTCAAATGTTTCATAAGTAAGATAATAGAAAGCAATGTAATACACTAAAGTAAGTAAAAAATATAGGAATCATAAGAAACCAACATAATCATATTAAAATATTCCTTGCATATATGTGTTATAAAAAATGTTATGTAGTATGGCATACCAAGTACAATATGAAATATATGAGCATGGATATACACATGTGTAAGTGTTATCATATAAGCTCAAACATGATAATGTCAAAATGATAATAAAAGATATGTGACCTATATCAATCATGATCAAAAAATTAGATGCTTCCAACATACTATATGATGTGAGTAGAGGAAAGGTCCAATATAGAAGTTCATAGATCATGTGTCTAGGTATGCTTGTATCACGCTCAAAGATTTGTGAAACATATGTGTATATAGAAATGAAATAATATGATATATAATAACATAAAACAAATGACACAGATTCCAAAGAGATAATAAAGTATGGGAATTTTGAATTTTTTGAATTTTTTTATATTTCTAAAATATTTTATTTTTTTGGATCATGATAAAATTTGTAGATATTCCAGATCAAGGACCAAGCCATGAGGATGTGGATCCTTTACTTTACATAATATTGTATGTTTGCTTATTTATAATGTTTCAATGTTATCTGGTAATTTATTATCAATAATTATTGTTATGAGTTTATCTTCAAATCCATCATGTGAAATGCAATTTTTTTAATTTTCAAACTAATAGAAAAGGAGCATATTTATTTTATTGACAATTAATTTCATATCTTCCAACCATTGTTGCCTAAATTGTAAAGTTAAATTTGGTCTCTAGTTCATTCCCCATATTGGTTTATCAACCACTTTTGGTTTATATGCTATTGGTAGTATAATGTATCCAAGGAAATCTCAAAAAAGTGGGAAGTATTGTAACTCATGTATATCAGGGCCCAATTGTTAAAAACATGCTACAATACAAAATGTTTCCTAATTGTTTGTATTAATCTTAAGGAATTGTCAATAATTTTTATCAATATTTAAATTAATATTTAAATCTTAATGTCTAAGACATCTTGAATCATGCCTCATTGTATAATTATCTTTTGAAATATTTAAAATTTGAGGTCATTTTTGTCTCTCAGGTAAAATTTGTAAATGACCATGATGTTTGTAATTTTGAGTTTTGATTTTTAATGCCCCATAATGATTTTTATCATGGATATGAATCCTATGATAAGTGAAATATGGTGATCCATCTATTTGTACAAGTCAACTCCCTGACCTATGTCTTTTAGGAGGTAAAGGTATCATCTTATGCTCAAGTAGCTTAAAAAGTATTATATGTGGATAATATTATTTTTATATGATATGTAAAATATCTCATGGAGGATTATGTGAATATTAAACTTTATTGACATGGTATATATTCATTTTTACCTTGTAAGGTTGACTCAATTTTTATATCCAAGAGGGATGAATTGAATAACAAGAATTTACATGTTCGTTTGATAATTTTTCCTTGCCATTATCTGAGTATACCTTTATAGCCTATACTAAAAAATTTAACTTTCATGTGTTGATGTAGGTTGTATGTACACCAATAAATATCCTCAAAAAATTTAGGATTGGTGAAAAATATTCACTCCAAAGCATGAGTTTTAGGGTATTCAATTTTGTAAATAACCTAGATGTGGAATAATGGTGAGTTCAATGGTTATTTACCTTGGATGGTTTGGACATGATATAAGTCTAAACCTACTTGAGATGTGTGGATGGGTGGGTTAATCTAACATAAAGTGGATAGGATCAAAATAAAACTCAAAAAATAAATAAGGGTAGGGAAGGGAGTAAGGTTTATGAATCAAAGGCAAATGAAACCCTTTTAAACTAGATCTTGCACTATGGGTTAGACAATTAGTCAAATAATTAATGTTTACTACAAGTGATTATTAGTAAAAATAAATAAAATAAACATAGTTAATATTCCAAGGGAAAAAATATAGTAAACTTTAGTCTTGATAATCAAATGTTGTTGTAGACGAAAGATTGCAATTGCACATATTCAAAGGGAGATTATGATTATTTAAACATAAAATCATCCAAATTATATATTTTCATTATATGAATAACTATATTAGATAACACTTATACATACAAAGGATAAAATAACATAATAATGGAACTTATTTAATTTAATGAATCACAAGTTTGGATAATAATAGAACTTGCACATCAAGCTAAATTTTTAAAACAATCTATAAAATTTCTTATTCACCTTAATAGCCAAAATTATCGTCCCTTTGGAATCAAGAGGATACAAGTATATATCTTGGAGAGGGTTTACTTCATCCTCAAAGAAATATCTAACTTTACAATTCAAATTGTATAATATTGTGCAAATTATGCATGTGTAAGATATAAATAAGATAGCTAGCCAAAATTACATAATCACAATATAAATACAAATATGCTTAAAAAATGGAAATATGAGTTCCTATTATAATAGATTACATGCAAACACATATATTTATATTTAAATATAGTGTCATCTTATCACCACTTGAAGATTAATGGGGATGCATGCTTGTCATATTAACTAAAGTAGTTTGAATTCACGCATGTGAATAACTAGCTGAAGTGGCAACTAATAGTGATGTGGACAAGTTGTTGGTTGAATGACACTAGTGGGCCTAGTAGAAATATGCACCATTGTATGAACTTCCACCTGAGGTTGATTTCCTATAAGTATTATTTATGTTTTAGTAGTGAATCCCTCAACAACCTTGAGTTGTTCATATATCTCATATATAATGTCAAACATAATATTAATAATACAAAAATTGAGCATGAATGGCTTGAATATTCATGGGATTTCATCCATCAGCCTTTTGTGCTCAATTTATGAATCTCTAAATCTAGATCTAAGGGATACCTTGGTCAATTTATCTTTATAAAAATTAATTAATTAAAAAATTTATTCACTAGTCTTATATATAGTGCCTTCAACTTTGGCCTTGAATCTCTCTATAGCTACTCTAAGTAATCCCTCTAAAATTAGGCCTATTCACTAGTTGCATATAGGGGTAATCACATTCATGACTCTCATATCTCTCAAAAAAATAGCATATTTTTATTGATTGTTAAATTGTGCTACCAAGGCTCTTACCTATTGGTGATAATTATAGGAATTATCTCTTCTACAAATCACATAATTTAAAACCCATATAGCTTCTTGGGTAGTCATTAGGTTCAAGTGATTATAGGCACTATTTTTGACATAGGATATCAAGAAGTTGAGCCTTTTTTAAAATTATTTTAATTGGTTTTAAAATTTATCACCCTTCCTTATTAAGGTTGTGACTCATTCCTACAAGTCCTTATAGTGTTCAGGATGTCATATAACTTATTTTATACATTTTGAGCATTATTTATTATCTCTCTTGGGTCTTGAATGGTTCTCCTCTATAGGAGCCTTTGTTTGGCTTGTTCCTAGTTTATATACATTTATTTCATGGTCTCCCTTGTATCCATGAAAGAACAAAAATATTTTGCATATTCACTAGGGTCATTGGGGTTATTTTTATATTTATTTTCCAAGGAAAATAAATTACCCCTTTGCTCTAATATTAAGTCTTCCCTTTTCCTATCCATTATATTTCTATTACACACCCTATATATGGTGTCATTTTTTTTATCAAAACATGTGCTTATCATTGGAAATTATGTAAGAAATAGGACCATTCTATCATTTTTCCACTCTTAAGAATCTTTAACCTAATAAGGGATAACGATTTCTCCCTAGTCCTTAAGTTGACTAGTCTATGCAGAGATGGTGGGTGGAAAAAATCCTAGTGGAAGAATTGAAGCACTTATTTGAATTAGAACTTGAATATGTAGTTGAATAACCCTAATTCATCTTGATATATCCCTATTGGTCATATTTTCTACCACACACATTGTATATCCTAGAGTATTTAAAATAACCACAATGGAAGCTTCAGTTTGCATAAACTGAGGAATAGACAAGTCCAATTATGTATATGGCATCAAAGGTGAAGGATTTAATTGAGTGTCAAAAATATAAATAGAAACCAAGTATTAAAAATGAGTATTATTTTTTGGGGCTTGGTGTTTGAACATCATTGAGGTTGTGGTTGAATTAATTAAAAAATAAAAAAATCAAAGGTTTATGGCCTAGTTTGTTCAATACAAGCATGGGCATATAATGACTTGGTTTCTTAAAAATATTTATGAAATGATTAAAATGGATAAAGTGGGTAGTATTTGGACTAGTAGATGACAAATTGATCATGTTATTATGTACAATGGTAATGGAGGGAGTGAAAGAAGACACTACCTCATTCAAAGTTTGCCCTTATTCTTCAATAAGAATATATTTGTTTTGATCAAAATTTGGTATCCCTATTAGTGTTGATGATTATGTAATTATAGTTTAAATGGAGGAACTTGTAGTTGTGGTTATAGATGCATAATTAAGTCTTAGATTAGGGGCTTCTTACAATACATTTTTTGCATCTGACTCCAATGTCGTATCTTCCTCTAATAATTTGATATATTTTGAATCATTACTTTCTTTCTAGAATTATACTTTAGATTATGTATCTATTACTTCAATTTGCTCCACATATTCACCCTCTAATACCATTTCTATACCTCAATATTTAGTTTCTTCCTCTTCATATTCACTTGTTTCCTAAAAAAAGGTGTATCATCTTGAGGTTATATGTCCTCTATAGGCAACTACTCTTATTTAGACAACCACTCTCCTCTTCATCACTATCCAACACTTGGATATAATCCATTTCATTTACTCTATATTTTTATCCCTCCTTTGCCCCCTCTAATTCCTCATATAAAGGGGCCCTTTGGGTCAAAATACCTTTAGTAGGTCTTTCTTCCATTTACACATTTTGAGGAAATAAAAGAGGAGACTTGGGCTTTCTCTTATAAGTAACAAGGGATGGATGAGTAGAAATAGGGAATTATATTGAAATGGATGGAATGGAAGATGAAGGGGCTTCAGAAAATGAAGGTGAAGTGGGAATGGAAGAAGTGGTAGAAATTGAAGGAAATAAAACTATAATTGATAAAGTGATAAAATAACTCTACAACAAAGCAAGTAGACTTAATTTTTAAACCATGGTCAATGGAGGCAAAGATACCAAATAAATTTCTCATGCTTGTAAACCTATAGGAGGTCATGTCCTTAAAATTTCTATGGGAAATTACACTATAGTTACCATTTGAGGGGCTCAGAGTCCCTTAAGAATGTTCTTCCTAATCTGTGGATCCATCTCCCCTTGCAAGGAATATTCCTCTGATAGGCCAACTTCTCCTTGTTGTGGAGAGGAAGGTTGATTATGATGATTGAGCCTAAGTCTAGGTCCATGGATGGATTATTTCTTTATTTTCCTCCTCCATAATTTTATTTTCCCATTCCCTAGTGATTTAAAAATCATATTGGATTTCTTGGGCTACTACCATTGGCATCTTATACTTATTCATATAAGTATAGACCTTTGAATCATATACAACATGGATGAAAATTTGATCATGTTCAAAAATTTTATGATAATAGAGAATATGAACTCACTTTTTCCTAAGGTTATTGAGATATTACTTGATTATATTTATAGGGTCCCAATCTTGGTATTTTGTTTGATTAAAACCATAATGGACCCTAATCTTATCGATTGAATTGAGGTGAATCCTCACTGAGTATTAAACTTGGCCAATGCTCAAAGGGGTCTTATGGTATTACCCTTGGTGTTTGGAAATAATATCTTCATCTACCATATTATATATTTTAAATGTTATCTCTTACTATGCCACCTTTTTGTTGGCCATTTTAGCCCACATACAAGGGTTTTACCTAAATGTGAGAGGATGAGTAAAGCTCCTAATGAATTAGAAAGATCAAATGGCTTAAATAAGGTCTAGAATGGAAAATGAAGGGTTCCAAAGTAGGCCTTCATGGTGTTAATGTAGTTCAAGGTCATGGAATGAGTTTTCATATGCCTTCAAAAATAATTGAGGATTTTAATGATCAAGAAAAAATCCAAAGACATTTCCATCGAAAAAATATCCACAGGAAAAATGTCTTTACAAAAAATCCTAAAGGAAATCACCCACAAGCATAAGTTCTGAAGGCATGAATTATTTCAGGGAAAGTGTTTGTAAAAATGTTAAAGGCATATTTCCTTCAAACAAAATTTATAAAATAAAAGCTTGAAGGCATATTTATTTTAGATAAATTATCTGAGACAAAGTTTCCACATACAAAATTATTCTGGGAGAAAATCCCACAACAATTTTCCCAAAGACATAAAATCCAAAGACAAAAGTTCCATGGGAAAAGGTCCAAAACACAAAGTTTGAAATAATTGTTTGTTGCAGGGAAAATACATGGGAAGTAGATGGAGATGTTTGTGTAAGTGTTTAATTTAGGCCACATCAAGTAACCATTGAATTCAAAATATGTAATGATGGGTGCATGGACATCATTGATGTTCATAAAAATGTTAAAGTAAAGCTCAGGTGTCATCCATTAGGGTCTAAATATTGATAGTCACACAGATGTCATTAATGTTTACATTGATGTCAATTTATGGGTGTGAAAATATCAAATCTAAGTCACAAAAAATGAATTTTTTTTTAAAATATCTTAGTGACGGTCAAATAGACATCAAATACATTAATACAAACATCAAATATAGGCATATATACATCAATTTAAGCCCCTAGGATAGCCATTTCAATTCAAAAGTAGGATTAATAACTCGTGTGTGATCAAATAGGTAAGATCTAATGGTATGAGTGAGTTTGAAAAAGTAAAAGAGATTAGATTAAATTTGAGGCCACCACATGGTACAAACATGACAACAAATAGGATGATATTAGGATTCTAAGTATCAATGTAGGGCTATCTAGTGGCACCAGCTTAGATAGAGATACACAAGTCAAGGGAAAGATTGATGGCTCTTACTCGATCATATAGATCAAGATCAATGGTTTAAGATGAGTCAATGGGTGAATAATTTGAGTCAATTTCAATATCCAATTAAACAAGGTTAGGTCCAAAACTTTCAACAAAATTCAAAGGGGTAGATTTCCTAATAGAGGTCAAAGGGGCAGATTTTTGACCTGAGCAAAGAAAATATAAAGGAACTAGGTCCATATAGGATTAAAGTTAAACCAGTGGGCATGATCATCACCAATATATCTCCTTAGAGATATAATAGGTCTTTTATACCTAATGTAGATTAAAGGTCAGTAGCTTACTGAAAAAATAGGACCAAAACATCAAGCAGAGTGTCACTAATATATGACTATAAGAAAACCAATCATTTTAGATTTGTTTTACATCTATATAATGGACTTATGATCTAGTTATGGAGATAGATAAAATATGTGATTAATAAAAAGGGTATTATTTTTCAACATGGCTCCATCCTTGACAAAATAGGTACTTATCACCATTTATGACACAATATTGTCAGTTTCTAGATTCAAGGATTTATTCTTCATAAGTAAGTTAAGTGGGCAAAAAGTCCCAAAATGAATAATTGATGGTTGAAAAAGTAGTTGGGGTATTGATTCCACTAAAATACACTTTTTAATTATGTATAAAAAACTTTTATCCTCTAGTGAATCTCTCAGCCAATGAGAGGAGCTCACAGATTATGGGAACAAAAGGAGGTTAGCTTGTTGATAAAGATTAATCATGATTAAAGGAAGGCATGCATATAGAGAGGAACTAATGAAATACCACCATGTTTCTTGATGACTAGGATCCTTTCCCCACTCTCTTATTCATTATTCCCATTTCTCTCCCTCCCTTTCTACTATATATAGAGGCATTTGAACCTAAAAAATAATCCCTCTATTCCCTCTCTTGGGCATGACTAGAATCTACCAAGAATGAGCTTGTAACCTCTTGGAATGAATAGAATACTATTTCAGATTTCATTATGATAGTCTAGTGTGTTTATATCAGATGATTTTCATATATGGTATAGCTTTCTCCATTATCAAGTCTTGATCTCACCTAGTTAGTATTTGTCTTGTTATACAGGTCATGTTTTAGTATTTAAATGTCATTTGATTGAAGCTTGTATGTGGATACATTAGTTGGTTAGTGTCTTATATTATACCTCCCCACCACTTCCCTTAGATTTTTATCATTTGGTGAACCTTTGCATGAAATACTAATGTATGATAGATATTTGGAGTCCTAGATCTAGTCTATCACTTGTTTTGTTAGTGTTTTAAGAGTTCAAATAGAATGGATCAACATCATTTAGGTGCATCACCATTGTTAGCTTAGGTTTCACTTTCATGTTATCTCTCTCTCAATTTTCCTTGGTCATTGATAGGTTTTAGTGGAAAATAAGCTAAATGATTCATATGAGGAGCTAGCCTCATTAAAAATTCTAGAGGTTTGACCCGATTATAGGATACCCAAAGCATAGGGTTAGTCCCATGTTGAGATAGATTTAGAAGTAGGATCTGAACATTTATACTTCTAGTTAGAGTGCAATCTACAGATTTTTTGAAAATATATGAGGAGCCTTGTTAAGTTCCTTATGATCCTCATTAATAATATGAGGAACTATATCAATCATAAACTCAAGAGTATTACCCTGACCCTCCATATGAACAAAAATCCTATCATAATAATGCTCCTCACCAACCCTATCATAAGCCATCCATACCAACACTTAAGTTAGATTTAGTGAGCCTTGACAAGCATGTACTATAATTTTTATAACAAATTTATTATGGCCAAGATGTCCCTATTCACCAGATCTATTATGTGAGGGAGTCATTGTAGCAAGTGAAAGAAGAATGGGCACCTATTGAGAGAGCAAATTGAAATAATTTCATAAGAGAAATGATGGATGTAAGTGGTCACATTCAAAGCATTAAGGATAATTTAAAAGGCATTGAAGAATAATAGGTCCAAATCCAACCTTATGTACCTTCATATACACCACCTCAACTTTCATATGTGCCACCCATTGTTCCCTAAGAGACCATTCCAAGTGATCCTTCAGGTGTTCCAAGTTCTTCATATGTTTCTCAGACTTTCCCTTCTTAGATTTCAATTGAAGAGAGCTATCAAAGAGAGGAGGGGACTATTGATGAATGGCCTACTATTGAGGTCCAAGAATCCATTTTTTCTTAAGACCCACTTAAGAAGTCCTTCAAGGTTCTAAAATGAAATCAAGTAGTGAAGTCATGGAGTAGGTAAGGTAAGACAAACCTAGACTGGGGAGCCTAGGTTAAAGGACAAGATAAACTTATAAAAGTCTCTCTCATCCTTCCTCAAGAATCCTCTTGTGTTCCATATCTTCATAGATCCACTGACCTTCTTAAAGAGGAGCTATTCTAAGATAATATAGATAGGTAGATCAAAGAATTTAAATTGAAGACAAAGAAAGAGGAGGACCAAAATCAGAAGGTTAACAAGGAACCTCTAGAATTTCCATCTTGTAAATCCATCCAAAGATGTTCTCAAATAAGAATGAGACTTTAATTGTGAATTCCAAAGAATAGTCTACTAATATTGAAGAGTCTCAAGGAGGCTATCAAGAAAATGAAGATCTAGTAAAAGAAGATTCTCTTTCCATTACCCAAATCAACTTAATTTTGCTTCAAATTTTTTTTCAAGATTCAACCATTCCCAAGGTTCCTAGTTGTAATAATTTCCCTCCATTCCTAGATCCATCCATAAACCATCTATCACACCTCATACTTTATTTCCAACTTATCATCCCCCATCATATCTTACCCTTCACCTCAATCTCCCACCCCATCCATTTTTGAGAAGGATCCTATCTTGATGGAAACAAGTGAGGAAAAAATTCAAGCTATAATTGATCAAGAGGATGTCATGAGTGACTATGAATTAGAAACCAGTATAAGAAATCCTCATGGTGAGCATAAGTGCAACTCTACCTTCTTGGATTAATAAAATCACATTGAATATCCTACCAAAACTACCAGTGCAAAGTTTGATATGGAAGAGAACATAATTGATGAAGACCTCTTACCTACCATCCATAAAGACATAGCTCTTAAATGTGGTATTCATGAGGAATATGGCTTATGGAAAATGTTTGATTCCATATGCAAGGAATTTGAAAATTTGGAACATGAAGGTGAATATATTTTGTTGGTCAGGAGCCTATAGTCAAGGAGTTTGATGTATTTTCCACCCAAGAATTTGTGAACACAGAGGATGAGGCCGAGGTAGAGGTTAAATTTCCTCAAGGATAGTTAGGAGCTCTGTCTAAGGATAAAAAGGCTACCATATATTCAAATTCACAAATTAAAGATCAACTACCTGAGAAGGTAGAGAAGAGGTTTCCCGTGGAAATAAATGACCAAAATTGGGTAGAATATGTAAAACTAATGGATGAGATTGAAGATCTTATAGTTAATAAGAAGCTTAGTCTTATTCAGGGCACCATGGAAACCAAGAAGGTATGTCTTACTAGACCACCATTGGAGGTCATATTTAAGGAGTCATATGAAAAAGTTGAGACTATCTAGATGCACATAACTAACCTATTTAGAGCTGCTTGGTTCTCATTGAACATAATGCTAAAGAAGTTAATAGATGAAATAAAGAAGAAGTAGGCATTAATACCAAGAGTCAAGGATATGAATGCATCATTAAACTCCACATCTCATGTTACAAGAGGATTCTCAAATTTTCATTTTGATCTAGGAGGAAAGGTACACGTAGTTTTAAGATATATATATTAAGATAGTTATTACAAATTCCTCCAACTGTTATGTTAGCACATTTATTTGTTTGTGTTTTATCCCAAGTGAGTTCTTTATTTTCACAACTTGATTTTTTTTAGGATAGGTTCCCCTTCTATTCTATGTTTCATTTCAATAATTGCCTTAGGCACTCTATTTTATTTTGCTCTTTCTTTTGGTCCTCATTTTTTTAAGAGAGGTTAGAGCAAGATTGGAAGCCAATTCTAGATCTAGGTCAATATGTTGGACCCAAATAGAGACCTCATGCCCAATGGACTAAAAAAGTCAAATTCTCTAGGTTCTCCAAGCATAGAAGGCATGCTTCCCTATGAGTCACCAAAAATGTTGGCCATTTTGGCCCACATACTAGGTTTTTTCCTATGTATTAAAAGATAAGCAAAGTTCTTAATGAAGCAAAAAGATCAAATGGCTTAAAGAAGGTCCAGAATGGAAAATGGAGGGTTTTCAAGTAGGCCTTTATGGTGTCAATTCAGTTAAAAGTCGTGGGATGATTTTTTATATGCCGTAGAAAATAATCAAGGCTTTTAATGATCAATTAAAAATCCTGAAGACATTTTCATCGGCAAAAGATCCATGCAAATAATGTCTTTGCAAAAAATTCCAAAGGAAATTGCCCCTAATCATAAGTTCTGAATGGATGAATTATTTTAAGGAAAGTCTTTGAAAAAATGTTAAAGGGATATTTCCTCAGACAAAATGTCTAAAACAAAATCCCAAAGGCATATTTCTTTCAGATAATTTGTCTGAGACAAAGTTTCCATAGATAGAATTATTTTAGTAGAAAATCCTATAATAATTTTATTGAGTACATAAAATCTAAATGCAAAAGGTTCATATAAAAATGTCCAAAACATAAATCCTGAAAGGACTATTTGTTACAAGGAAAATGCATGGGAAGTAAATGGAGACATTCATTCAAGTGTCAAATTTAGGCCACATCAAGTAATAGTTGAAATTTAAATATGTAATGATAGGCATGCAGACGTCATTGATGTTCACACCAATGTCAAAGTAAAGCTCAACAATCATCCATTTGGGTCTAAATATTGATGGTTAAATAGACATCATTGATGTTCTTATGGATGTCAATTGATGAGTGCACAGATGTCAAAATTAAGTAACAAAAAATGAGCATTGGTTTTTAAATATCTCAATGATAGTCACATGGACATTAAATAGGTTCATGAAAGCATCAAATATAAACACATAGATTTAAATTTTAATCCCTTGAGATAGCCATTTGGATTTAAATCAATATCAATGGCTTGCATGTAATCATATAGGTAAGATCTAATAGTGCAAGCAAGTTTGAAAAATTTAAAGAGTTTAGATTAAATGTGAGACCACCACATCACACAGGCATGGTAATAGATAGGATAACAATAGGATACTAAGGATTAATGTGGGTTTACCAAGTGGTACCATCTTAGATAGAGATTTATAAGTCAAAGGTAGGATCGATGGTCTCACTTGATTACATAAATCAAGATCTACAATGCAATATGAGTTGATGGGTTAATAATATGAGTCAATTTTGATAGATAATTAAACAAGGGAAGGCCCAAGACTTTAGATGGAGGTTAAAGGGGTATATTTCCCAACAAAGGTTGAAGGGGAAGTTTTTTGACTCAAGAAAAGAAAATATAAAGGATCTAGGTCTAAATAAGATCAAGGATAAACTAGTGAGACCAAGCATCGCTAGTTGAGCTCTTTAGAGATAGAATAGGTCTTTTAGACCTAATGTAGATCAAAATTTGGCAATTTGTTGAAAAAATAAGACCAAAACAATGAGTAGAGTGTCATTAATATATGATTATGGGAAAACCAATAATATTATATTGGTTTTCTATCTATAGAATGGACCTATGATTTGATTATGGAGATAGAGTATATATGTGACTAATGCAAAGAGTCTCATCTATCAATGTGGCTTCATTATTGATAAAATAAGTACTTATCATCCTTCATGGCATGGCACTATCAATTTCCAAATTCAAGGATTTGATCCTCATAATCAATTCAAGTGGGCTTAGAGTCCCAAGATGAAGAACTGATGGTTGGGAAAGTAGTTGGGCTATTGATTCCACTCAAATAGGTTTTGTCATTACGCAGAATAAACTCTTGTTCTCTAGTGAATCTCTCATCCAATGAGAGGATCTCATAAATTATGGGAAGAAAATGAGGTTAACTTGTTGATAAATATTAATATTGATTAAAAGAAGGCATGTGCATAGAGAAAAACCAATGAACTACCACCATGTTTCCTTATGGCAAGGATCCTTTCCCCACTTTTCTACACATTGGTCCCATCTCTCTCCCTCCCTTTCTACTATATATAAATGCTTTTGACCCTAAAAAATGATCCCTTTATTCCCTATCTTAGGCATGAATAGACTCTACCAAGATTGAGCTTGTAACCTCTTAGAATGAATAGAAGATTATGTTTAATTTTTCATTATGCTAGTCTAGTGAGTTTATATCAGATGATTTGTATAATTAGTAGACCTTTCTCCCTTATCAAATCTTGATCTCACCTAGTTAGTAGCTATCTTGTTATGTAGGTCATGTTTTAGTGTTTAAATTTAATTTAATTAAAGATTTTATGTGGATACATTAGCTGGTTAATGTATTGCATTAGACCTCTCCACCATTTCCCTCAGCTTTTGATCATTTAGTGAACCTCTACATGAAATAATGATGTATGAAAGATATTTGGAGTCCTAAATCTAGTCTTTCACTTGGTTCATTAGTTTTTTAAGAGTTCAAACAAAGTGGATCAACATCATTTAGGTGCATCACCATTGTTATCTTAGGTTTCCCTTCCATGTTATCTCTCTCTCCCTTTTCCCTGGTCATTAATAAGTTTCAATGGAAAATGAGCTAAATGATGCATATGATGAGCTAGCCTCATTAAAAATTCTATAGGTCTCACCCCATTATAGGATACCCATAGCCTGAGGTTAGTCCCATGTTGAGCTATATTTGGAAGTAGGACTTGAACACTTTTGCTTCTAGCTAGGGTGAAATCTAGACCTCCAACACCTATCAATAACATAATGAGGAAAATTTATAAGAGGTGTTCTAGTTCCCTCTATCCTGATTATCATGAAATGAAGATAATACCAATAATCTTCCATATTTGAAATTATTCTTCTTATGTTATCAAATAACTTGGTTATGGTGTATGCACACCATATTTTTAAACTTTATCATTTAATGAAACTTTTTCTCTTATATGAACATTACAAGTTTCAATATCTCTAAGTGAATGCCTTAAATTATGTACCAATAAAGGGGTGGGAATACCTTTGGTGATTTATAATATTTTTGGTCCCTATATCATTACCTAAACCCATTATAAGTCACTTTTATTCAACTCTATAAGAAATAAAATACCATTTATCTACTTCCCTAATAAATTCTCCTTTCAAATATCCCATAAAAAATAAAATTAACTCTTTTCCAACTAATTTTATTGAGTATATATTTTTATAAAGGATTCAATGCACATTACCAAACTAAGTCATCCCCATTTACCAAGTTCGAGGCCTAATGGCTAATTTTCCCACTTAACAAAATCAAGCTAATCAATCTTGTCGATTAAACTTCCAAAAGGGTTTAGGGTCAATACTTGGATATAAATACCACCTTCAATTCATTCCAATGGAGAGGAATATTCATTTTATCATTATTACATCATTCAATTCTGTATATTCTACACTTGAGGAGTCATTGCCTAGGATTTTACCTTAGAAGTAAAGAAACTTATCTTGTGGAAAATTATTGGATGCAAAGTGGGAGTATTTTAACCTAATGTTAGATTATATAGTTTTATCCTTACAAAGACACAACAACCTCTTACAATTCACCATTATGTAAGGGAGGTATTGAGGCATGAAAGGTTCATTAAAGGTAAGTATTCCTATATCTTACCCTTTTAATTTGTTAGATAGATATTACATAAAGTAGTAGGTTGAATGTTTTAATCCTAGCCTAGAATTACCTGTAAAATAACTTGAGTATAATTTTAATCTGGATGTTATGTTTTATTTGTTTAACTATCCCCCTTTCTACCATAAGATTTATTGATCACTAGATTATATTTATTTTCATGTAATTATATACCTAGCTAGGGTTATTTCATGGTGTTACTTGATTAGAGAATTTGGAACACTCTCAAATGGTGTTGTGTGCTAAGATATCCCTTAGGTATGTTTAGTAGATCCAAATTGGTCATGTCTTGATATAAATAGATATGCAATGAGTTTTTGGTAAGATTACCTTCTCTGAGATTTGAATTCACTAAGTAGTAATAGTTGTATGTCCATCATAATTCATTGTATACACATGGGGCACCCATAAATATCTTGGTACACTAGTTGGTATAAGTTTTTTGTATTTTTCATTATTTCCTTTATAAACCTATAAATGTGTAGTATGGAATAGTCATCATAGACCTTATTATTTGCATATATTTTATAGATGGTTCACAAGGTTATCCATAGGTTTTGTGTATTATTCCCATAATTTCATCCACTACATAGGACATCATATAAAAAATTCCCATCAGATGGCTTTCATCAATTTTGAACATCTTTGCTATGATCCTAACACTAATAACTTCATCGAGTGCCACAATTTTATTAGAGGTCAAAGTGATGTCCAAAAAGGGTACCCATTCCTTATGCATGTAAGCCATAATATAAAATCCATATAACCTATTCATCAATGCCATGGGTATTCCAATTATTGGCCTAAATTTGGCTATAAAAATCAAGGAAATAACACCTCAAATATTCAATTTTTCACCTTTCTCCATCTATGTTATGTTCCAACCAAACATTGTTTGGGATCTTGTTATAAGTTATTTTAGGGACAAGAAGGTGTAGATACATTTCAAATGATTTCCCAAAAATATAGTCTACCACATTTTTATGAAGCCCAAAATGCAAGCAATCCCCAGTAATAGTATCATTAATAAATATATATCGAAGTAAATAGATGCATGGCATTATCTCTTATTTTGACGTCACACTATGTAATCACATTATTTTGACTAGTAATAAATTATCCACGTGTATTCTCCTATCTTTGTATAATTGATCCTATGATCAATATGGTTTGATGTTATCTACCTCATCTAAGAGAACAAAATAATGAGGGAATGGTAAATCTTCCTTTGTTAAATACTATGTATAAATAATTACTCTATTCTATGATATAGTATTGACATGGAGGTTGGTTATATGCTTGAGATGAGGAAACCATCGTTATACTATAAAATTTATCATAAGCTAACTAGATTGATTTACAAATTTATTATAAAGAAAGTTAGGGATTTTGATAACTTGGTGGCTAAAATTTGTAGTTTGAAGTTTGTTGATTAATGGAAAAATGATTTCATATCCTTAATATTTTCCCTATATCACTTAACTATTGAGACTTAAATTCCCAATTCATGTGAAGTTAATGAAATAACAACTTCTAGCTACGTTTCCCATTTTGATTTAAAATTTATAAGTCAACTTTGGTAGGTGTATTTCTACCATATGGAAAACTTTCATTCACCATGAATGATTATTCATCATCACAAGCCAAGTACCTATTTCAAGTTTATCAACTTTTGTCTAGTTATCAAATCTTACATGTTTATTCTAGTGATGCATCTTTGTTATTATGACATTTCTTTTGATCTCTCTTACCTTGGGTCTTTAGATTTTCATAATTCTAATTTTTATGCCTAGATAATTATGAATTAATGAGATTTCCCACTTAACATGATCTTGGGGGTCTAGGACTCTTTGAAATTTCAACTATGTACTTATTATGATGAGCACCACATGCATAGAATAGTGCCACATGGAATGATCTTCAGTCTTTAGGGTTTATAAAACTCTAACATTATACTTTTAAATCATAAGCTTTGAGTTAATGAGATCACACTATGTGGCTAACACTCAACCATTTGGATAATTTACTATATTTTGATTTTTTACCTTCCTCTTGATCGGTCCCAAGCTTCCAAGATGATGAACCATGTACGGTCCTCAGGAATCTAGAGAAAATATAACTCTAGACATGTACCTTTACCTGAACAAGTTCTAAGATTCTAATATTATGCCATGTGGATGGTCCTCATTAACTCAAAGACTTCAAAATTTTAGATTTGTACTAGGTTTTCTCAGCCTCTAATCTTTCAAGATCATGTCATGTGGATGGTCCTTAATATTTTAGGTAAATAAAACATTATTTCTATATATTTGACTATCAATATCAAGGATTATATGATGAGGACACATGGATAGCTCTCTTCAATCCAAAATACATATAATATAATTCCATGCTATGGTCATCATATACAGAATGAATGTGATCATTCCACATGGATTAATCTCGATGCTTCAAGGCTATTTGAATATTGACTATGTATTTTCCCCAACTAGCTTTGAAGTAGTGAGACCACACCACTTGTCTCAATCTCAATAATATAGAGATTAGTTAAATGAATTAGGTGTGATAGTTAAACTAAATTCTATGAGTATATATGATGTTAACACATGGATGATTCACAAAGGCTCTTCAAAACTTCTCAATAAGTTGCAGCCTCATAACTTTATAATCAACAATGTGTAGACACATATTGGTAGAATTTGGCAAAGGACCAAATATGAAATAAGATTGAGTCCTAAAATAATCTTGTACACACTCAAAATTTAATATAAATCTAATAGATTCATTAGTCCACAAATTTAAAAAATTCAATCTTGGAGTAAGATTTTGAAATAAAAATCAAAGTGGATAAATAAATCAATTTTTATACCATGCCCAAGCTTTGAAATTTATTCATAAATGTAAAATTAGACTTTGAATAGACCTTAGGTTGTATAGATCAATTAAATATTTGGAATTATAAGGTTCATCTAGACCATGAAAATATTTGGAATTCTAAAGCTCATCTAGACCATGAAGATTTTCTAATAATAATGGGTCCTTATTTGAAATTTTGAAAATGAGATGTGTTGTAGTATAATAAATGGCAACTCAGTGAGGAAATACTCTTAAGTATTTGAGAACCTAGAATCTTAGTTAATGTATTATAATAGAACCTTAGTCTTTATAAGAAAATAATAAATAGACTAGATAACTGAGAAATTCCAACTTCCTCATGCAACATACTAACCCTTTTCATTCCTAGGATATATGTGTGGTCTTATGGAATTCATTTACCCCTTATTATGAGATTTTTTTATAGGGATATTTATAAACATTGTAGGTTTCAGTTTGATTTATAATTTTATAAACAATAATAAATTAAGCGTAGGCATTTCTCTATTGCAAATTAAGCATATATAGCCTTGACAAAGATACTCATGATTTCACTCTAAACATTGCTCTAATACCAGTCAGGTATCTATAGCCCTGATAGAGATTACTTGAATCACCCACCTTACATAAGTTTTTATTATTTTTCATATAACATAGATGGAATAAGGGTTGGGAACCACCATTGGCTGGGTGTAAGTATAAGAAATTTAATTTTTATCAATACATCCCTATCAGCATATATCCATTTCGATTTTTATTAGCTCTCATAAAAGTTTTAACATGTCATAGTGTATTTGATCTTTATAAATAAAAATTATTTATAAAATTTGCATTAATGTATCAGATTTAACTCTCAAATATATGATGAACTTATTCAATACACATAAAAGACTTGATTCTAGTCATAACATAGACCTTAACCTAAGAGTTCCCAAAATATTATCAGAATAAATCTTATTGAATGCCAATTGTATATTTCTTCAACTATCCTTATTTCTTTTGTAAGGTATTTTATATTTACAAAATAATAAATTTATTGGACTATTCTGTAGTTTTAATAAAATTGATCTAGAAAGTTAAATAACTAACTAGGAAAGAAAATGTTGAAAATAAGAAGCTAACCTAAGAAAGTAGGAAATATATCTAGGAAAAAAAATAATAGAAAGTAAGAAATATATATATTATAATAAAGAAAACATAATCTACTCCTAGTTATATGGTGTAACTCACAATCATTTTGAAGCATTCCCAATTAAATTAGACATGAAATAATGTTTCAAAAATTATCCATTGACTAGGAAAGTGAGGCCATTACCTTAGAGATCCTTCAAATGAAAAGAATTATTACCTAAGATTTCAAATATTTGATATGGCCCAATCCATAAAGGGTGAAATTTTTATGTTTTCCTTTATTTTCATGTTCTTTATCACATAAAATCACTAAGTCTGAAATCTTCAAATCCTTTATTTTAAATCTTTTGTCAAACCATCTTTTGACAATACCTTGGTGTTTATTTAAGCTATGTAATGCTTTAGTTCATGTATCCTCCATATGGACTATGTCAAACAACCTATACTAAATCATCCCATCTTCTCCCATGTATTATTATATGAACTATTATGTTGGTAATTTCATAATAATAAGAAAGATTGGTTGTTGTTTGTACACTATAAATAAATATGAAGCCTTGAGGGATTGCTTATGTCTTGTTTTATCTACCCATAGTGCATATTTCAATAATATATGTCATTCTCTTATTTTGTCTTGTGCTAATTTATTGATGGGACCCATCAAATTCTTATTAGTTGACTTAGCTAATCTATTCCCTTGTGGGTAATATCTCGATGAAAACTTGATTGTGATCTATTTTTCATGGACCCATTCTAGAAATTCAATAGACTAAAATGCTGAGCCATTGCCACATACCAATAAAATTAGAGTCCCAAACCTAGTTAATATGTTTTATTATAGAAACTTGATCACATCCTAGTCTCTATAATTATTTATAGCTAGAGCCTCTATCTATCTGGTATAATAATCAATAGTTGTTATGAAAAATTTATTCCATGTCGAAGAGTTTGGATTGATCACTCTAACAAAGTTAAGACCCCATTGATAAAAATAGCATCCCTCAATGATTTGTTATAAAGTCATGGTAGCATGCACCTCTCATTTTCAAAATGTTTGACATTCATGGCATGTTTTGACATGATTATGGGCATCTCTAAAAACTATAGGTCAGTAGTATCTCATTCTTAAGATTTTAAGAACTATTGCATTTCTTGAAGGATGTCCACTACCTATTTTATTGTGTAAATTATCCATGATATTCATAGCTTCTTCCATTGAAACACACCTCAAGTAGATGTATTCATAATTTTATTATATACAATACTCATTTTTTAATCATGTAATAAGCTAAATTGGCCCTAAGGGCTTACCTTTTCTCTTTATTTAACTCAAGGGGATAGGTACCCATGAGTAGTTAATGGATGATATGACCGTACCAATCACCACTAGCTACCTATGATTCATTGCTATATTTAAAATAAATGTGTGGATATATTTTAATCATGAGCTTGATGATCCCTTGGCCACATATCATCTTAACTAGTATGATTTCAAGATAAAACTATTATAATTTAACCATAAATTTACCTCTTCTCTCTCTTATTTTGTTATTACCATGTGTGAGCTTAATGGATGGATCTGGAATGATGGCATATGTATTGTTTCTAATAATGTAGTGCCTAATCTTATTTAATACTTGTATCAGTGCATATATTTGATTATCTACCATTGAATACTTAATCTATGCATCTTTCAAGTTAGTAACATGAAGGCAATTGGGTGTTCATTATCATCTATATTTTATGTGAGCATTATTTCTATAATGTCTTATGAATTAATTGAATATAGAAATAAGTCCTTAGTAAAATCATAACTAATTAAAATTGGAGCATGAGAAATGGTAGTCTTAATATCATGAAATACCTTCTTAGCTTTAGATATCTATTATATTTTAGCATCAAGCTTCAACATGGCATTCCATGGATTGACAATATCTATAAATATAGAAATATATTTTCTCATAAAGTTAATCTTTCCAAATAAAGAATTCAATAATTTTATTATTGTTAGGAGGCATTATCTTTGAAATGGCTTGGGTTTATTCTAATTAGATGGAAATCCCATCTTTGATAATGATATGGCTTAACATTTTTACTTCAATAACTCCAAATATGTTATTCTTTAGATTCAGTGATACTCCATATCTTCTACATCTATCAAATACCGTTTGTAGATGATCTACATGATCGATTTTTTTCTTTGAAAAAACTATAAGATCATCCATGTAGATGATGATTCACTTGCCAATAAGCCCCTATAAATTTAATTCCATGGCACATTATAAGATTGATTCTAAATTAATCAATCCAAAAGGTATCCTTTTATATTCAAAAGCTCCTCACTTGGTGGTAAAAGTGGTCATCATTCTATCTTTTACTTCCACTAAAACTTGATTATATCCTAAAAATCCATCTAGGATGGACATCATTATAGACCCATTGACCATATTTATTACCTCATTTAAGGAGGTCAAAGGTTAGTTGTCTTTTTTTATGCTCAATACAGGTTTATGAATTCAATCCATAGCCTTATTTCTCTATTATTTTTCTTGATAAACACTAGGTTAGTAACCCAAGTGGAATGTTTGACTAGAAACACAATCTTAGCATCTAAAAACTTTTTTCTTAATGAGAGGCTCTAATATTAGATTTACTGGCCTATGTTTCTACTTTAAGGTCCTATGCTCTATATTCAAATTGATAGTGTGTGTGATGACCCTAGGATTAGATATTTTTAGGTCTTTATATGTCCAAGCTATCACATCCTTGTATTCTATGAGTAGATATTTCAATTTATGTCTTTCATTTTCAATGTAACTTACCCCAATGTTGACATACTGAGGATGTTCATTAATTCCCAAATTTTATTTATTGAAATTTGATTCACTTGATTTGTAATATTTCTATTTTTGAGATTATGCATCCATGTCAAAGTTTATTTTTAATGATACCATTACCATAGGTATATGATTCTCTTTCAACTATAAGACACCCTATTCTCCTAGGTCTTCTATGTTCATCAGTTCATAATCATTTTCATCTACTATTTTAGAATCAAAGTACTCATAAGTACTCATAAATTATATGATCTATTCATCATCATCAAATACTTGGATGTTATCCATGTTTTTTGGGATAGAGGGGTAGGGGACCAACTCCACAAAAAAAATTTACATTATAGATTCATAAAGTGGTGATAAGTTAGTATCCAAACTTGTGAATGAACCTTCTATCTAATTTTATTCTCTTAGAACAACTCTAATGTTGAATACTTTGAAACATTAAATCAAATCCTAGGATATATATTTATAATTATTCAAGTAATCAAGCTTACACTAATATTTCATTGTAATTTGGTTGATAAATAGCTCTGAATCACCAAATATTTATAGTTGATTGACATCAAGTTTCATTTCAAACTATAACCCTATAATTGAAACTTCATACTTCACTCAATTATTAGTGTGTGATAACTATAGTATATATGCTTCTAGATATTATTTTTCATCTTGGTCGATCAAAGCTATGCCAATGCCAAAACCTTACTTTGATCTAACACCATCGAAGTGTAGATTGCATAATTATTAAGGGAATATTATTTTTCATGAGGTTGATTCTTTTTAGTGAACATTTAAACACTTCTATGTGAATACACAAAGTCAACCTTTTCATTATTAACATTATATTTTTTATTTAGGTACTTAATTTTTAGTTCCCATTCCACTTGGATCTAATTAATTACCCCTTTCCAAGGTAGCCACATATGTGATAAATTTATTTCCATATATCTATTCAGTGTCTTTGAATAATCACATCTTAGCAATAATCCCTATGCCTTAGCAATGTTAACCATAATAATTTCTATGTATTATTGTACATGTGGATTTAAAGCAAGATATATGTGTACATTTGTAAACTCCTAAACACATGGAGATGATTATTTATCTAGTTGTGGGACCACTCTTTTGGATTTATTTGGGGTCAACCCCATTTTTTCATATATTTGTGGGCATCACATTGGTTGATGCACTTAAGTCTACCAAAAATTTATGCACATCCATACCAAAAATTATGATGGTTAGCAAAATAAGTGATACCCAAGCTTGTCTTTCTAAGAAACCACATTGGTATGATCAGCCTTTGATTTTTTACTTGATGGTCTCCCAGTCAAGGTATTGAGCAATAATTCTCTTAGTTTAGTAATCTAAACTAGCTCATGAATATTGATGTTTACCTTGATATTCTCATATCTTTGACTATATTGTATTCACTTTTATTATGTGTCTTTGCACTTTGTTATTAATTACTTCCTTTTGGAGGAGATATATTGTTGTTTACCTTAAGATCTGGAGGAGTAATAAATTTGTTTTAGAGACATCAAAGTGGTATTAGGCTATTTATACCTCAAGTTATAATTGTCCCTATAAAATTGATAAAATACATGGATTTCATTTGTGTTACCCTCAAGTTCATTCTCATCTTCCATTATAAATGGAAAATCATGCATTTCAAAGACCATTTTTATGTTTTAAAGACCTAGATCAGTGAAATAAGGTGGGTCTAGATGATTTTAAAAACCCTTCACACCTATCATTTCCTTGTTAAATGTCTCAAAGTTAGTTTAGAAATATATGCATTCCAACTCATCATGATGTGTTGTATTATGGACTTAGCACCAATTAAGTAGTGTTGCTTCCAAGATGTTTATTTCAAACTTCTTATTAGGTGGTTATTATTTAGTGTTGTTTTTAGATATATTAAAATGAATTTTATACCTATGTAATGTTAAATTATGATTGCTATTATACCCCATGATGTTTCCCATTTGCTTATACATGATCAAGAACTCATTGCTTACCTTCTACACCATTCACTAGATAACATCCAATTCTACTTTTGTAGAATTAGAAGCAATACTTTGTGTAGTATCATTATTAACTAATATTAAAGACTAACTCTAATTTTATTGATTAGGTTTAGATGTAGGGTTATTCAAAAAGTTGAGGTGTTGGTTAGGTAGATCATGGGCCATAGGCAACTTTGTGTATATACTTGGTACTAATTTTGAGTAACAACATTTTGATTGGTGTTTGGAATATGATTGAGGGATAAAAAATTAGGATTAATATTTGATCGGTCTAAATATTGTAGTTGATAATTTAGCTACTTGTAAATATTAATAACTTTAGCATAGGCTAGTGATAATGAATAAATACCAAGTTCTCTATGGATAAATGTTGTCGTTATAGAGTCTAAGGCATTCTTGTACATTTCAAGGGCTAACATAACATTAGGTTTATAGTCATTTTCAACTCAGCTATAAATATTTTGGAGTATTGCATTAAATGCTCTAATCAACTAATTAGCCTCTCTCTTCATGCTTGAAAATTTTGATATATAACACTTGGTATAGTGACCCATCCAAATCATGCCATAAACTTTTTTTGAGATTAGTTCTAAGAGGTAATTGAATCTTATAGAATATTGAAAAACTAGTCATAAGAAACATCTTGTAAGGTAAAATGGAATATTTTACATGAAAAATATTCATGGGTTACATTTAGTGTGTCTTCAATCAGAATATGACCTGTTTTGATAGTTCTACAAGACAAAGAAGAAGTGGATGGTCTAGAAGGAGAAAGATGAAGAAATCAACCAAGGAAGTGATCCAAAGGATCAATTACCTTGCACAATGATGAATTTTCCTAGAGAAGATAGTCTAGAATTCTATACAGAGAACAAAGTTACTCTATACAAAGGTGGAAGATGGCCACCTCATAAAGGAACATATAAGCAGTCTGTAGGAACTGTACAGTATTTTTCAATTGCTTACCAAGGAGAAGCTAAACCTTTGAATGAATTTAAACACAAAAATTACACTGCAAGGTTCAACTCACACTTCACAGAGAATTTTGATGATCTTTATCGAGATGTTTTGTACATTAAGGATAATATAGAGAAGATACAAAAATAAGTGTCTTCTATTGATTCTAAACTCGATGCTTTAGATGATAGTTTAGACTAGATTTCTAAACAAGATCAGCAGGTAGAATCTTCTGACAAAAGGCTTTTCTACCCCATTTCCTTTAGCTCTAATTTTAAGGCTTATAAAAAGCAGCCCAATACTACCCTTATGCAAAGAACCCATGTCCAGTTGAAACCTTGGTATCTCAATATTGATGATCTCCTTAATCCCTTACATGAAATTATAGCATGGTGCAATTCTATGAGAGTCATCACTATTAATGCTCATTTAGATCCAGCTGGTAGTACTTGTTTTGCTTTAAAGTTTTTCTAGGGTATTATTAACCAATGGTGGAATACTATGTCTGAAGCTGAATAGTTTGAGCATGTACATAATCACCTTGATCCATTAGCCACATTATTTAATTTTTTGATAAATGATTTTGTACCTCCAGTTGCTAATAGAGAACTGGAATCCAAAAAAGGCTTCTGAAAATGGAGCTTTGTGATTTAAAGTAGTTTGATGCATTTGCCAAGCAATTCAGAGAATTGGCATATGAAAGCAAGAGTTTTTCATCCACTGAGATTAAGATCAAATTTTTGCATGCCTTACCATATAATCTTATTGATATAATTATTTCTTATGTTGATCTTAAGGGACTAATATTTGAAGCCCTCTCTCTCTCAAATGTGATTAATTTTTCTAAATAGTAAGCTATGAGTTTAGTCTCTGAGACTAAATCCATCCAGAAACTCACAAAGCATCAAGCCTATCAGATTGCTCCCGCATTTCCTAAAATAGCTTCATTTGGTTGTTGGCTATTTGTACAGCCTTGCAAATAGCAAAAACAGTGTCGCAAGCATCTTTTTTTTTAGTACCACTCTTTTCCCTACAAGCATTCCTATGCACCTCCTCATCATTTCCTCAAGAAATGATGAACTGCTCATCCTACATCCAAATAGCCAATTTGCTACATCTATCACAAACCTGGCCATATTGCTCCTCAATGTCACTACAAAAACCCTATAGTTAAAGCTATATTCACCTCCAACATAGTAGCGTGGTGGAATATTATAGATTTTGATGAAGATCTTTACTTACAGGATAACATCTATGAACCAATTCTAGATGAGCTCCCTAAAGTTGACCCAGAAGACTATGATGATGTAGATGCTCTCGAGTCATTAGCCGATGACTTGGAACAACCGCTAACCAACATGCAATGCCCATGGTACCAACCTCGGCATCATGATCATCCATAGCTACACTATGAAGCACATGGAACCTGGTCTAGACATCATCAAGAAGTACAAGAAAGACTAGAATGACCAAGGACCAGAGGATACTCCAGAGGAGAAGGAACATCTAGAGGGAGACAACCCTCAATGCCAAGAATGCCACCAAGATTGCAAAGACCTCAACATCCTCCTTGGCAATTTTAGAGCTCTTTCAAGCCCAGTGACACTTGGATCAAAAATAAGTTCACCAGTAAAGAACCTCCAAGAGAAATCCCAACACCACAGATAGAGCCACAGTTGGATGTGTTATTGCCCATAGAAGATAAAGAAGAGGATGAGGAAGTAGAAAGTTATTTCTACTTAGACCAAGATTACTACCCAGGTGAATGTAGTAACCTCTGAGAAGAAGAAGCAGAGCAAGAGACTGAAGACATCTACATTGAACAATACATTGTTCAGGATCCAGGGAGATAAAAACTGGTATGTACTAGTATTTCTCCCTTAGAAATTCCACAACCAGCTTACTTAACCCAGTTGATTAATGGAAATTTTTCCCAATTTATCACCTTAAAAATTAATGGAAAACTAGTAGATGCTTAGATAGACACAAGAGCTTCTCTCTCCTTTGCTAAATCACAACTCATCCATGACTGGAAGACATCAGATGATGCTCTAGCTTATAAGAGCTTAGATGTCCAAGGGAATAGTTTTATCTATAACAAATACAAACATCAAAAAACCCTTTGGATACAAAGCAAAATCTTCCATGCTGAATTTTTTGCCTTAGATAGAATGCCTGCAGATATTATTTTAGGTGGTGCCTTTATTGATAGATACCCGCCCTATGGTTCGACTACCAAGAGTATCATGTTCACCATAGAAAATGAAAGGCTAAGAATTCCTTGCCTCATCTATGCCACTGAGAAATTTCCAAGTTCAATGACTCAAATACCAAAGATAATAATCTTAGCTGAAATCCAAGATATAGGAGAAAATATTAAAGCCACTATCTATTCTAATAACCCTCAGTAGTTTTGGTCAAAATCTATGCTTGAGATGGACATAAAAATCCTCGAAGGTAAACATATAAAGATTGGGAAAAAGATCCCAATACCAGCTTAGGATTATAATGATATGGAACTCCAGATCAAAGAACTGGAGATAAATGGTTTTATTGAAAAATCAACTTCCCCTTTCTGTTGTTATGCATTCATGGTTAATAAACATTCTGAGTAGAAAAGAGGAAAGAAAAGAATGGTCATCAATTATCAACCATTAAATGTTATAACACAACCATTTCCATATCCAATTCTAGATAAAAGCTATTTGTTGGAGAAAGTTGCAACATGTAAATACTTCTCCCAGTTTGACTATAAATCTGACTTTTATCATATCAGAGTCAAAGAGGCTGATAGGGAAAAGTCAGCATTCAACTACCCTTTTGGCCATTTCCAGTGGATAGTAATGCCTTTCGGCTTGATGAATGCCCCAGCATATTATCAAGCACATATGGATAAGATATTTCAAGGCACTTCTAACTTTCTATGTGTATATATTGATGATATACTGATTTTTAGTAATTCTCTTACTGACCATTTTACTCATCTCTCCAAATTCTTTCTGTTGGCTCAAGATGCAGGAATAGTACTTTCAGAAACAAAGATTTAGTTATGCAAAATTGAACGTAATTTCCTCAAAATGGTTAGTCGAGATTCCAGACTGTAGATACAGCCACATATTATAGAAAAGGTCATTAGTTTTCCAAAGAATCTAGATAAATCCAAGCTTCAAGCATTTTTGGGATTGCTTAACTATTTAAATAGTTTATATCCTAATTTTGGTGAAGACAGGTTAATACTTCAAGAACTTCTCTAGAAAATAAAAGCTTTTTGTTGGGAAGAGAAGCATATGGTAGCTATCAAAAAGATCAAATCTACAGTTGCTTCACTCCCAAAACTACATATCCTAAAATCTGACCAAATGATGGTTTATATTGATGCCTCTGATATTGCATGGGGAGGAGTACCTATTTCCATAGTTAGCAATAAATAATTCATGTGTGAATTCACTAGTGGAGTTTTCAGTACTGATGTTCTAAAATGGATTTCTTTTGATAAAGAAATCTATGCTGTAAAGAAATGCTTAGAGAAGTTCATGTTAAAACTTCTCCATTTGCCCCATTTTGTTGTAATTACCAACTGTACTAGATTTCTGACCTTTAAAAAAAAGATCATGGTCAGAAAGATGGTCATGGTAAATATGTTAGATGGCAATCATTCTTTAATTAGTTTAATTTTTAAGTAGAACATATCAAAGGTACTGATAATATTATTATAGATTGGCTTAGCAAAAATCCTCCAGCTACACTTATGCATCAACCCATTCCTGGTTTTAATTTAACTAGGATATATAATCAAGGATTTCCATCTCTGAATATCCTTGTCCAAGAACAGATTCTAAGAGAAGGGTTGCATCTAAGATATATAAGGATTTATTATGCAGCAGGACAAGATCTACAAATGTCTTCAGCAACTACTATCCATGCAAATCATCACCAAAATTTTGGAGTCATCTATATTGAAAGATTAAATGGTGAATTTCTTTACCACCAATTCATTGAATTATTAAAACATCCATTATGGACATCACTGATAAAAATTAGGTCTCTATTTAATGAATATTTGTACTGGTGGATTGCAAGGCATGGCCAACACCATATTCATGAAGAGAAGAACCATGATCAAGACACTATCGTGCATACCATTATTAGAAGATAGCTGGAGTGGGAATCTTAGTTTTACATCACTCCACAATATCACGCATGCAAAGTTGGACCCCAACATTGGCACCTTTCTAGTACTTTCCAGCTCAGATGTCTTTTCAATCCAATCAATGAAGATGACTTGTTGACTGAAGCAGAAGCAATGTTAGACCTATCTAACCAAACACCATCATCATCCAGTGCATCCAATATAATTTCCCTATAGATTAACTTTTACGCTGTAATGTATGATGGGACTTGACACCACCTTCATAGAGATTTCAGGCAGGACCTCCCAAAATACTATAAATAAGCCTTCACTCCATAGAGTTTTCATCAAAAAAATTCTAAGCCTTAGAAATCTAGTAGCCTTATTCTAAGAGTATGCTCTTCTCTTGCCCTTTTCGAAGGATCCTAAGAATCAGAAATTAAACAAGTGTTTGTAATATTTGTTTTGTTTAATAGAGTGAAGTCGTAGCCATTCGGCCCCCACCTACTGTCGTAGGTTTTCTATAAAAAAGATTTGTAAAAGAAGGATAAAAGAAGGAGGCATCTACTGACAATAAAAGATTGGTATCAGAGCCATTAAGGATTAGTATTGTGATAGATTGAATGATCTGTAAGAATTTCTAGCTTTGACTTTTTGAGTTCTCTGCTTTGAAAAATTCTTTGGGAAAGTTAATTGCATCGAGTCTCCGGCCGTTTTAAATTGTCATAGGCCTTTTTTATCTCTACATTCTCCTTTTTCCCTTATAGAATTTTCTCACTTACCAGACCTCAAATCTCTCCGCTATGGAATTTGGAAAGGCCCAAACAACCTCCACAATAGAAATCATGATTGAATCTGAATTAGAAGGAACCTATGAACTCCCTTCCTTTTATTCCTAAACAAATATATGATTGTCCAAATATTGAGATCACTGAAGGAAACCTTGAAAAGGAAAATAGCCTATATAAACCCCCAGCTATAAGAGCTTCACATGTCTATAGTATGACAAATACTAATCATCCAAAGATCTTAGAAAATCTACCTTATGCTATAAGATTGAGTGGTATGTCCAGCTTTAGAAAGGTCATATAGAGTCTGTCGAAATACCTTCTGATTGGAAACTTGACTAGTTGCAAAATGTTTCCCCTAGAATGAAATGTCAAGCCACAGTACATAAAAGTGACAGCAAAATTGTAAATATACTTCCCAGATCTTTGTCTGTTAATTATTCCCATCTTTCCTATGACAATTTAAAATGGCCAGAGACTCAATGCAAGTAACTTTCCCAAAGAATTTTTCAAAGCTTACTAGACCTCAAATCTCTCTGCTATGGAATTTGGAAAGGCCCAAACAAACTCCATAGTATAAATCATGAGTGAATCTAAATTAGAAGGAACCTATGAACTCCCTTCCTTTATTCCTGAACAAATATCTGACTGTCTAGATATTGAAATCACTGAAGATCCCCCTTGAAAAGGAAAATAGCCTGTATAAACCCTCAGCTATAAAAGCTTCACATGTCTATAGAAAGTCTAAAATTTTGAAATCTAAGTTTGTTTATAATTCTACATATATGTCTTTTGTTAAACCCTGAATCAAATCTGTTGAGTTAACTCTTAGTTATAAGCCAAAGAAGAATTTCCAAACAAATTTACTATCTTTATTACCTGAAGTAGAAATCAATTATATCAGGTCACATGAAGATGTGAAGTTTTTACAATTTGGTCTTATTAGAATTCATATAACTCCTTTGATTCCCAGTAATATTAAACCTATTATCTATCTAGCTTTGTGTGATCATTGTCAAGTCAGTTTCAAGCATTCTTGTCAAATATCTAGTCTTGGTCGCTTGAACGATGAAGTCATATGTTTTGAATTTTGTCTTAATCTCTCTATTGCAATCCACAATAAGGGATGTAAAGAAGTAAAAAATGGATCTTTAGATTGTTGGGGATTATTCACCTCCCTTTGTGGTCTTGATATGTTTGGTGAATTTAAGTATGCTTCTATAAATATTTTGTCTATAGTATGACAAATACTAATCATCCAAAGATCTTAGAAAATCTGCCTTATGCTAGAAGATTGAGTGGTACTGTCCAGCTTCAAAAAGGTCATATAGAGTCTATCAAAATACCTTCTGATTGGAAACTTGACAGGTTGAAAAATGTTTCCCCTAGAATGAAAATTCAATCCACAGTACATAAAAGTGATGGTAGAACTGTAAATATACTTCACAGATCTTTGTCTATTAATTCTTCCATTCTTTCTCCTTCTAGACTATCCACTTCTTCTTCATCTCGTAGAACTATCAAAATAGGTCATATTCTGATCGAAGATAAATAAATCAACTAAGGAAGTGATCCAAAGGATCAATTAACTTGCATAATGATGAATCTTCCCAGAGAAGGTAGTCTAGAATTCCATACAGAGAACAAAGTTACTCTGTACAAAGGTGGAAGATGGCCACCTCATAAAGGAACATATAAGTAGTCTACAGGAACTGTGCAGTATTTTTAAACTACTTACCAAGGCGAAGCTAAACCTTTTAATGAATTTAAACATAGAAATTACACTGCAAGGTTCAACTCACACTTCACAGAGAATTTTGAAGATCTCAGTCGAGATGTTTTGTACATTAAGGATAATATAGAGAAGATACAAAAATAAGTGTCTTCTATTGATTCTAAACTAGATGGTTTAGATTGGCTTTCTAAATAGGACCAGCAGGCATAATCTTATGACAAAAGGCTTTTCTACACCATTTCTTTTAGCTCTAATTTTAAGGCTTATAAAAAGCAGCCCAATACTACCCTTATGCAAAGAATCCATGTCCAGTTACAGCCTTGGTATCTCAATATTGATGATCTCCTTAATCCATTACATGAAATTATAGCATGGTGCAATTCTATGAGAGTCATCACTATTAATGCTCATTTAGATCCAGCTGGCAGTACTTATTTTGCTTTAAAGTTTTTCTAGGGTATTATTAACCAATGGTGGAATACTATGTCTGAAGCTGAACAGTTTGAGCATGTACATTATAAGCTTGATCCATTTGCCACATTATTTAATTTGTTGATAAATGAGCTTGCACCTCCAGTTGCTAATAGAGAACTAGAATCCAAAAAAATGGCTTTTCAAAATGGAGCTTTGTGATTTAAAACAGTTTGATGCATTTGCCAAGCAATTCAAAGAATTGGCATATGAAATCAAGATTTTTTCATCCATTGAGATTAAGATCAAATTTTTGCATGCCTTACCATACAATCTTATTGACAGAATTATTTCTTATATTGATCTTAAGGGACTGACAATTGAAGACCTCTCTCTCTCAGATGTGATTGATTTTTCTAAACAGCAAGCTATGAGTTTAGTCTCTAAGACTAAATCCATCCAAAAACTCACAAAGCATCAAGCCTCTCAGATTGCTCCCACATTTCCTGGAATAGTTCCATTTACCTATCAGCCATTTATACAGCCTCGCAAATAGCAAAAGCAACATTACAAGCATCTTTCTTTTTAGCATCGCTCTTTTCTTTGCAAGAATTCCTATGCACCTCCTCATCATTTCCTCAAGAAATGATGAACTTCTCATCCTCCATCCAAACAGCCAATTTGCTACATCTATCACAAACCTGGCCATATTGCTCCTAAATGTCACTGTAAAAACCCTATAGTTAAAGCTGTATTCACCTCCAATGTAGTAGTGTGGTGGGATATTGTAGATTCTAATGAAGATCTTTACTTACACAATGATATCTATGAACCAATTCTAGATGATCTCCCTGAAGTTGACTTAGAAGACTATGATGATGCAGATGCTCTCAAGTCATTAACTGATGACTTGGAACAACCACTAACCAACATGCAACACCCATGGTACTGACCTCAACATCATGATCATTCATAGCTACACTATGAAGCACATGGAACTTGGTCTAGACATCATCAAGAAGTACAAGAAAGACTAGAATGACCAAGGACCAGAGGATACTCTAGAGGAGAAGGAACATCTAGAGGGAGACAGCCCTTAATGCTAAGAATGCCACCAACATTTCAAAGACCTCAACATCCTCCTTTGTAATTTTAGAGCTCTTTCAAGCCCAGTTACTCTTGGATCAAAAATAAGTTCACCAGTAAAGAACCTCCAAGAGAAATCCTAGCACCACAGTTAGAGCCATAGTGGGATGTGCTATTTCCCACAAAAGATAAAGAAGAGGATGAAGAAGTAGAAAGCTCTTTCTACTTAGACTAAGATTACTACCCAGGTGAATGCAGTAACCTTTGAGACGAATAATAAGCAGAGCAAGAGATTGAAGACATCTACACTGAACAATCCATTGTTCAAGATCCAGGGAGACAAAAATTGGTATGTACTAGTATTCCTCCCTTAGAAATTCCACAACTAGCTTACTTAACCCAGTTGATTAATGGAAAGTTTGCCCAGTTCATCACCTTAGAAATTAATGGTAGACTAGTAGATGCTTAGATAGATACAGGAGCTTCTCTCTCCTTTGCTAAATCACAACTCATCCATGACTGGAAGATGTTGGATGATGCTCTAGCTTATAAGAGCTTAGATGTCCAAGGGAACATTTTTATCTATAACAAATACAAACATCAATAGACCGTTTGGATACAAAACAAAATCTTCCATGCTAAGTTTTTTGCCTTAGATAGAATGCCTATAGATATTCTTCTAGGCGGTGACTTTATTGACAGATACTCGCCCTATGTTCGACTACCAAGAGTATCATGTTCACCATAGCAAATGAAAGGCTAAGAATTCCTCACCTTATCTATGCCACTAATTAATTTCCAAGTTCAATGACTCAAATACCAGAGATAATAATCCCAGCTAAAATCCAAGAAATAGGAGAAAAGATTAAAGCCACTATCTGTTTTGATAACCCTCAATAGCTTTGGTTAAAATCTATGCCTGAGATGGACATAAAAATCCTCAAAGGTAAACACATGAAGATTGGGAAAAAGATCCAATTACCAGCTCATGATTATAATGATTTGGAACTCCAGATCAAAGAATTCGAGATAAATGGTTTTATTGAAAAATCAACTTCCCCTTTCTATTGTTATGCATTCATGGTTAATAAACATTCTGAGCAGAAAAGAAGAAAGAAAAGAATGGTCATCAATTATTGACCATTAAATGCTATAACACAACCATTTCCATATCCAATTCTAGATAAAAGTTATTTGTTGGAGAAAGTTACAGCATATAAATACTTCTCCCAATTTGACTGTAAATCTGGCTTTTATCAGATCATCAGAGTCAAAGAAGTTGATAGGGAAAAGACAGCATTCAACTACCCTTTTGGCCATTTCTAGTGGACAGTAATGCCTTTTGGCTTGATGAATGCCCCAACATATTATCAAGCACATATGGATAAGATATTTCAAGGAACTTCTAACTTTCTATGTGTATATATTGATGATATACTAATTTTTAGTAATTCTCTTACGGACCATTTTACTCATCTCTCCAAATTCTTTCAGTTAGCTCAAGATGTAGGAATAGTACTTTTAGAAACAAAGATTTAGTTATGAAAAATTGAATGTAATCTCCTTGAAATGGTTGTCCAATATTCCAAACTGTAGATATAGCTACATATTATAGAAAAGGTCATCAATTTTCCAGAGAAGCTAGATAAATCCAAGCTTCAAGCATTTTTGGGATTGCTTAACTATTTAAATAGTTTTTATCCTAATTTTGGTGAAGACAGGTTCATGCTTCAAGAACTTCTCCAGAAGAGAAAAGCTTTTTGTTGGGAAGAAAAACACATAGTAGCTGTCAAAAAGATCAAATTTATAGTTTCTTCACTCCCACAACTACATATCCCAAAATCTGACCAAATGAAGGTTTATACTGATGCCTCCGATTTTACATGGGGAGGAGTACTTGTTTCCATAGTTAACAATAAAGAATTCATGTGTGATTTTGCTAGTGGAGTTTTCAGTACTAATGTTCTAAAATGGATTTCTTCTGATAAAGAAATATATGTTGTAAAGAAATGCTTAGAGAAGTTCATGTTAAAACTTCTCCATTTGCCCCATTTTGTTGTAATTATCGACTGTACTAGATTTCTGACCTTTAAAGAAAAGGATCATGGTCAGAAATATGGTTGCGGTAAATACGTTAGATGGAAATCATTTTTCAATCAGTTTAATTTTTCAGTAGAACATATCAAAGGTACTAATAATATTATTACACATTGGCTTAGTAGAAATCCTCTAGCTACACTTATGCATCAACCCATTCCTAGTTTTAATTTAACTAGGATATATAATCAAGGATTTCCATCTCTGAATATCCTTGTCCAAGAATAGATTCTAAGAGAAGGGTTGCATCCAAGATATACAAGGATTTCTTATGTAGTAAGACAAGATATACAAATGTCTTCAGCAACTACTATCCAGGAAAATCATCACCAAAATTCTAAATTCATCTATATTGAAAGATTAAATAGTGAATTTCTTTACCACCAATTCACTGAATTATTAAAACATCCATTATGGACATGGCTGATAAAAATCAGGTCTCCATTTAATGAACATCTGTACTAGTGTATTGCAAGGCATGGCACACACCGTATTCATGAAGAGGAGAAACATGATCAAGACACTGTCATCCATACCATTATTAGAAGATATCTAGAGTGGGAATCTTACTTTTACATCACTCCACGATATCATGCATGCAAAGCTGGACCCTAGCACTGGCACCTTTCCAGTACTTTCTAGCTCAGATGTCTTTTCAATCCAATCAGTGAAGATAACTTGTTGACTGAAGCGAAAGCAATGTTGAACCCACCTAACCAAACATCATCATCATCCAACACATCTAACAACATTACCCTGTAGATTAACTTTTACGTTGTAAAGTATGATGGGACTTAACACTGCCTTGATAGAGATTTTGGGCAGGACCTCCCAAAATACTATAAATAATCCTTCACTCCATAGATTTTTCATCAAAAAATTTCTATGCCTTAGAAATCTATTAGCCTTGTTTTAAGAGTATGCTCTTCTCTTGCCCTTTTCGAAGGATCCTGAGAATCAGAAATTAAACAAGTGTTTGTAATACTTGTTTTGTTTAATAGAGTGAAGTTGTAGCCATTCGGCCCCTGCCTACTATCGTAGGTTTTCTATAAGAAATATTTGTAAAAGAAGGATAAAAAGAGGCATCTACTGATGATAAAATATTGGTATCATCCCTAAAGTAATCTTTAAATACTTTATGTGTTCTTTGGTAGTCCTACCTCCCAAGTGAGAAAAGGTAAGAAGATACTTTTTAGGGTTTTTAGGTAGGTTATTTATGTCTCTATGAATAACATTATTAGAAATAGATAACCAAGATAGGGCCATCATACATGGAAGGAGATGTCCTCTTCTAATTTGGAATATGATAGATTCTAGGGTCCCCTTAAGATTCCTCTATTTGACTTAACATTTGTATGGACCTAAAAGGGTGGGGAATAGTAGTCCAATATCTGAGATGTACCTTATTAGCCTTCTAGATATATCTAATGCAACTCAAGTAATCTTTTAAATAAATAAACATTTGGCCCTCCTTAAATTAGAAATCAAATTCCTATTGATTTAAGTTTTATGCGCACTAAGGAATATTACGAGATAGTCTATAATGTTTTAGGATTGGTGAAAACAATTCACTAAAAGGCATGAGTTGCAAGGTATTCAATTTTGTAAACAACTTAGTAATGGAATAATGTTGAGAAGAATACTTGTTTACCTCAAATGGTTAGGATATAATGTGAGTATATACCTACTTGATATGGTTGGATAGGGAGTGAATCTAACCTAAAGTGGACATGATCAAAATAAAACTCAAAAAATAAAGAAGGGTAGGGTAAGGAATAAGGTTTATGAATCAAAGGTAGATGAAACCCTTTTAAATTGCATCATGTACTATGGGTTAGATAATTAGCTAGAGAAATAATGTTTGTTTTAAGTCACTATTAACACACAAAATAGATAAACACAATTAAGAGTCTAATAGAATAAAATATGGTAAACTCTAGTGTTAATAATCAAAGGTTATTGCAGATGAAAGATTTTGATTTCACATATACAAAAAGAGATTATGAATATTTTAACATAAAATCATCAAAATTAGTTGTTTACACAATATGAATAATTTTATTAAATAACACTTATACACAATTGAATGACTAAAATACTAGAATAATGTAACTTCTTCAATGAATCAAAGGTTTTGAGAAGAACAAAACTTACACATCAAGATAAATTTACATAACAATCCATAGAATTTATTATTCCCCTTAATATCCAAACTTATCCTCCTTTTTGAATTAGGAGGATATAATGTATATATCTTGGGGAGGGGTTGCCTCATCCTCCAAAGACTATCTAATTTTACAATTCTAATTATATAATTATATGCAATGTATGCATGTGTAGGATATAAATAAGATAGCTAGCCAAAATTTCATAATTATAATATAAATACATGAATTCTTACAAAAATGTATATTTTATTTCTTCTTACAATAAATTACATTCAAACACATACATTTAATTTAACCATGATGCCATCTTGGAACCACTCAAAGAAGAAGGGATTGCATGCTTTTCATAGTAACTGAAGTAGTCTGATAACTGGCATGTAAAGAATAAGATGAAGTGGCAACTGATAGTGATGTGGTAATAGTTATTTCTTGAGTGGCACTAATGGGCCTAGTAGAAATATTCACCATTGTATTAGTTTTCCCCTGATGTTGAGTGCATGTAAGTGTGATTTGTGTTGTACTAGTAAATCCCTTAATTGATTTAAGTTGTTCATATTATGCATATACGATGTAAAACTTAGTATTAATAATACTAAAATTAAGCATGGATGGTTTAAATAATCATGGGATTTATCCATAATCATTTTGTCATCAAGTTTTGAAGATCTAAATCTACCTTTGAGGGCTTATACCTGGGTCACTTTGTCTTTAGAAAAATTAATCAATTATAATTATTTGTCACTAGTCTTATACACAATGCCTTCAACTTCAGCCTTGAATCTCTCTATAGTTCTAATTAATCTCTTAAAATTGGGCCTATTAACTAGCTTCTCTATGGGGCTAATCATATTCATGAATATCATATCTCTCAAAATTTCTATAGGCTTTTTTTATTGATTGGTAAACTATGCTACCAAGGATTTACTATTGGTGTCAATGATAAGAACTATCTCTTCTGGGAATCATATAATTTTAATTCCATATTAATTATTGGGTAGTTATTAGGTTCAAGTGATTTTAGTCATTATTTCTAGCATAAGATATCGAGAAGTTGAGCCTCTTTTCCAATTATTTTAATTGGTTCCAAAAATTTATCACCCTTCCCCATTAAGGCTAGGAATCACCCCTAGAAGTCCTTAAAGTTTTCATATGTCATATAAATTCTTTGTTAAACTCTAAACATTATCTATTATCTCTCTTTTGGATTACATTATTTGCCTCTATAAGAGCATTTGTCTAGATTGTTCTTGGTTTCTATACATTTCTTTTATGGCCTCCCCTATTGTATCCATGTAATCAAAAAAATCTTCTACATATTCAATAGGGTCATTAGGGTTTTCTTTTCTTTTCTTTTCTTTTCTAAGATAAGTAAATTCTCCCTTTACTCCAATATTAATTTTTCCCCTTTCTTGTCTAGTATCTTTCTCTTCTTCACCCTCTATATGGTGCCACTTTTATTATAAAAATATGTGCTTAGCATTGGAACTTATATAAGGACTAGGCGTATTATATCATTTTTCCACTCTTGAGACTCTTTGACCCAAGAAGGGACAAATGAGTTCTCCCTAGTCCTCAAGTTAACTAGTCTATATAGAGGTGGTGGGAGGAAAAAATCTTGCTGGAAGAACTGGAGCACTTATTTGAATTGGCACTTGAATAGGTGGTTGATTAACCTTGATCCATCCTAATATATCCCTCTAGGGCATAGTTTTAACCACATACCTTGTCTATCCTAGAGACTTTAAATTAGTAACAATCAAAGAATCAATTTTATTAGATTGAAGAATCGACATGTCCAATTGGGCAGACAGGTTCAAAGGTGAAAGGTGTGTTTGTGTATCAAGAATAGAAATAGATAGGAAGTCTTAAAAATTAACCTTCCTTTTGGGGGCTTATCGTTTTAACATTATTGGGTATGTGGTCAAAGGATTTCAAGAATTAAAAAAAATAGAGGTTTGTGGCCTAGTATGCTCAATACTTATACAATTATTCAAATGGATAAAGGGGAGTATTATCTGGACTAGTAGATGTAAAATTGACCATGTGAGTATCTAAAATTACAATGAAGGGAGTGAGAGAAGACACTACATCTTTCAAATCTTTCCCTTCTTTAATAATAATATCCTTATTTTGATTGCCATATGGTGTCTCTATTGGTGTATGATTTTAAAGTAATAAATTTAGGGAAAGAACTTGAAGCTATGGTTGTAGATGTATGAGTAAGTCCTAGAGTAGGGGCTTCTTACAATATATATTTTGCATTTGACTCTAATGTCCTATCTTCCTCCAATAATTTGGTATTTATTGATTCATTCTTTTCTTTCCCAACATCTCCTTTATATTTTTTATATATTACTTCTTTTCACTCCACCTCTTCACCTTATCCTAATATTTATGTACCTATAGATTCAATTTCTTCCTCTTCATATTAATTTGTTTCCTAAAAAAAAGTGTGACCTCTTTTGGTTTTATGTCCTCTCCAGACAATCACTCTTCTTTAGATGGACACTCTCATTCTTCATTGTTATCCAACACTTAGATATGCTCCATTTAATTTGCTCCCTATTTTGATCCCTCATTTTCCTCCTCTAATTCATCATATATAGGTACCCCTTCAGTAAATATACATTCATTATATTTTTCCTCCATTTGCACATTTTGATGAGATACAGGAGTCTTGGGCTTTTTCTTGTAAGTAACAAGGGATGGCTGAGTAGAAATAGGGCCTTGTCCTAAAATGGATGGAATGGAAGATGAAGGGGATATGATAAATTGTGGTGAATTTGGAATGGAATAAATGATAGGAGGTGAAATAACTAAAACTACAGGTGATATAGTGATAAAATACCTCTTTAAAAAAGAAGGAAATCTTACTTGATAAACCATGGTCAATAGAGGCAAAGGTGCCAAATAAATTGGTCCTACTTGTGCACCTATATAATTTGATCTCCTTTCATTTATTTTGGTGAGTTACATTATATTTTTTGGTTAAGGGGTTGGGAGTCCCTTAATAATGCTCTTCCTAATCTGGGGATCCATCTCCCTTTATGTAGCACATTCCTTTGATAGGTCAGATTCTCATTATTATGGAGAGGAAGGGTGACCATGATCTGGTGATTATTGAGCCTATGGTTAGGGCTATTAGTGGATTGTGGATTTAAATACCTCTATAATTTTATTAGCCTAATCCCTAGTTATTTAATGATCATATTTGATTTTTGGGCCACTACCATTAGCAACTTCTACTTATTCATATAAGTATAGACCTCTGAATCATCTCCAACATTGATGAAAATTTTATCATATTCAAAACTTTTATGATTATAGGGAATATATAATCCCTTTTTCTAAAGGTCATTGAGATATTTTTTTATTCTATTTCTAGAGTCCAACTATTAGTATTATTCTTGATTCAAACCATAATGAAACCTGATATTACTAACTTAATTGAGGTGCCTCCTTATTGAGTACTAAATTTGGCTAGTGCTAGAGGGGTCTTATGGCAGTACCCTTGGTGCTTGGAATTAATATATTCATCCACACTATTATATATTTAAAATGATATATCTTGCCTACCAGCTTGTCTAGAACATAATGAGACAAATTTAGAGGAGATACCCTAGTTACCTCTATCTTTATTATAGTGTATTTGAGATAATACCAATAGTTTCCCATATTTTAAATGCTTCTTCTTATGTTATCAAAGATCCTAGGAATGGGTAACCCATAAATATATTGGTACACTAATGAGTATATGTCTTCTAAAATTATCTTTATTTCCATTTTAAACCTATAAATGTGTTATATGGAGTAAACCACAAACCTTATTATTTACATATTATGAATATGGTTCTTAGGTCTATCTATAAATTATTTCATTATTCCCATAATTACATATATAACATAGGACATCATATAAAAATTCCCATCATATGGCATTTCATCAATTTTGAACATCTATGATATAAGCCTAACACTAATAACTTCTTCAAGTTTCACAATTTTATCAAAAGTCAAAATGATGTTCAATAAGGGCACCCATGACTCATACATGTAAGTGATAATAGAAAGTATATACAACCTATTCATCAATTCCATGGATCTTCTAATTCCTAGCATAAATTTGGCTATAGGAATCAAGGAAATAACACATCTCATAGTCAAATTTTCACTTTTGTCTATATATTGCATAAGTTTTCCCTCGATTGTGTTATGTTCCAACCAAGCATTAGCTTCAGCCTAGTTATAAATTATTTTAAGGAAAGGAAGGCAAAAATACATTTGAAAGGCTTATTCCAAAATATAGGCTACCACATTTTTGTGAAACTTAAAATGCAAACAATCCCAAGTAATAGTGACATTAAGAAATAAATCTTAAGTTAAATCTATGCACAATATTACCTTAGATTTCACTTTCATGTTATGAAATCCTATTATTTCAACTATTAACAAATCATCCATGTATCTTCTCCTATATTCATCTAATAGGTCTTAGCTTGAATATGGTTTTATGTCACCTACATCATCCTATAGAGCAGAGTAATGAGGGAATGGTAATGCTCCTTTATAAAATATTATGTCTAAATACTTAGTCCCTACTATGATATAATATTGAGATGGACGTTGGCTACATGATAGAGATGAGGAAGCCATCGTCATACTATAGAATTTTCCATAACCTAATTGGATTGATTCATAAATTCTCTAGTAGGAAAGTTATGGCTTTTAATAGTTTGGTGGCTCAAATTCCACTTTTTTATTTTGTTGATTCATGTAAAATTAATTTTATGTCCTTAATATTTTACCTATATCACTTAAAGCTTGAGACTTGAATGCTCAGTTCATGAAAATTTAGTGTAACAATAGATTTTATCTTTGTTTCTCATTATGATTTGAAATTTACAAGTCATCTTTGGTAGGTGTCTTTATTCCATGTGGTAGCTTTTCATTCAATATGAATGCTTAGTCATCATCATGATCCAAGTGTCTAGTGCTCGTGTATCAATTTTTTCCTATCTATCAAATCTTGAATTTGTATTCTATCTATACATCTCTGAGATTATGACACTTGTTTTCATCTTGCTTGCCTAGGGGTATTTAAATTTTCATAATTCTATTTTCTATTCTTGATAGAATATGAATTAATGATATTTTTCCACTTGGCATGATGTCAGGGCTCTGAGAATCTTTGAAATTTGAACTATTTGCTTATCCCAATGAGCACCACACACATGGGATGGTGCCATATGGAATGATCTCAGGGCTTTGGGGTTCACATAAATATTACATTATAATTTTGAATGATAAGCTTTGAGTTAACAAAATCACACCATGTGGCTATCTCTTAGCCCTCTATAAACTCTATTGTATTTTTATTTTGTACCTTCCTCTTGGCAGGTCTCAAGTTTATAAGATGATGAAATGTGTACATTCCTTAGAAATCTAAAGAAAATGAAACTTTGGTAATGTACATTCAATTGAATAATTCTCAAGGTTATGAGATTGTGCCACATGGATGCTCCTTATTAACTCAAATACTTAGAAATTTTGGAGTTTTGCTTGGTCTTATCAAGATCTAGGATTTTTATATCATGCCACATGGATGAATATCAATGTTCTAGGGAAATAAAACCTTGTTGTTATATCTTTGACTATCAAGTCTAGGATTTTGAGACAAGGGCATGTGGATGGATCACAAGGATCCAAAAAACTTATAAGATAAGTTCATATACTATAGTCTTATATATACCAAATGAACATGATCATACCATGTGGAATGATCTCGAGGCTCTAGAGATGCTCGAATATTGACTATATACTTTCCATGACTAGCTCCAAGTAATCAAAACCATGCCACTTGTCTCAATCTTAGGAATCTAGAGATTAGGAGAAGGAAGTAAGCTCAAAATTCTAATTGTATACTATGAGTATACATTATGTTAACATGTGGATGGTTTGTGGGGACTCTTTGGAATTTATAAATAAACTACATCCTCATAACTTTAGAATTAACATGATGTAGACATGTCATGGTAGAATTTAGTGAAGGACAAAATATGGAATAATATTGAGTCCTAAAATAGTCCTACACACATTCAAAAGTTGAGACACACTAGAATATAACGTTATTATCTCTGTGAGTTCACAAATCTAAAAATTCATTCTTGGAGTAAGCTTTTTGAAACAAAAATCAAAGTGGATAAATAAAGTAATTTTTATACCATGCCCAAGATTTTAAATTTATTCATAAATGTAAAATTAAACTTTTAATAGACCTTAGGCTACATAGATCAATTCAATATTTTTAATTCTAAGGTTCATCTAGATAATGAATATATTTAAAATTCCAAGGTTCATCTATACCATGAAGCTTTTTGGTAATAATGGGTCCATGCTTGAAATTTTTAAAATGGGATGTGTAGGGGTGTAAAATTATGTACCAGGACCTATAGGTGTGAATAGCTTATGTGAGAAATTATCAAGTGGATAAAAGTTTTGTTTTTCCAATTGTTTAGATATCATAGTATGAGGAGGTTCATCATCACTATTATAGTAATCTATTTTTTTTCATCTTATTACTCGATGTTAACCAATAAAGGAAGTTTAAATGTCAAAATTTCCTATTTTTTTGGTATCATTAGCTCTTTTAGTAATGGTTATTATTATACTTGTGTATCCATGTGTACCTTAGTAGTTAGTGCCTTATAAGCATCTTGAGGTATATGTGTTATTCTACTTGATTATCCCATCTCATAACTTGATATACTTTCAAGTGGAATGTATTGCATTGGTGGTATGAGTTTTGGAACCCCTTCCATGTTGTAATGTAACATTTGATAAAATTTGAAAGGTTCATCATCGGTAGGCATTGGAAACAAGGTCCCATCATGTATGAATTTAACATATAGATGTAGTGTAGATGGGATGGCCTCCATTGTGTGTATTGAAGGTCTACCTAACAGTAAGTTATAATGAAATATTTGAGACATTACCTGGAATGTATTTGGAATCATTTTTGGTCCCAATGTCACATTTAATTTAATTTTTCCAATTGGAGGGCTACATGAACTATCAAATTCTTTAATTTGTACGTCTGATTTTTGAATAAGATTGGTGCTAACACCCATGGAGGATAATAATTTTATGTCTTAAATATTTAGGCCAAATCCATTATCAACTACTACCCTTTTTATTCTTCTATTATGCATACTCACTTGTATGAATAAAATTAAATATTGGTTAATAATATCTTTTAATGGTAAATCTCTTAGACCAAAGGTAATGAGATTTGTGTTGATTTTTATATCTTGCATAATATCTGTAAAGTCACTTGGTTCTATATCACTTGGTAGTTTTATTTCATAAAATACTTCATATATATTGTAGATTATTTTAAAATCTCAAGAATTGAAATCTTAGCATGTGTATTGCTTAGTTGGTCAACAATATCATATCATTTACTTTTAATCACTAGTTTAGCTTTAGGAGGAACTTGTTATATATTAATAGGTGGCAAGATAGATAATGCAGCCTTAACATTTTGTGTAGTGATAGAGTTGATCATGAAATACAATATAAGTCATGGTAGAATAATATGAGGTAAATAGTAGTTGTCGCTCAAATAAGATCTAGGAGGAACAAAGGTTTGTGTTGGACCATTTTTTCCCACAAGCCAAAATGGGTCAACCTCTTATAGTCAAAATATTGTATAGGGGACCTTTATAATGTCATGAATAATGTTGAAGAGACCCTATGGGATGTTAAGAGTGCTTGGAATGACTAAGGAAGATCCTAGTATTCATCCAATTCTTCATTGTGTTCACCTAATCATTTTGGGTCCAGTTGTAAAAAGTACAAGTGGGTAATTTATTGAGGCCAGATCTCACACATGGATAAATCAAGAGAAAGTGACCACATGGGTTTGTTCACCTTGGTCCCAAGTTGTTATGTGAAAAGTCTAAGGTTCTCCACTAAAGTGAAAATGGATTTATCCATGTACAAATATGGGCTTCCAAGCATTTATACTAAGTTTCCCAAACTTAGTTGTTTTAACTTAACCATCCCAAGGGCATTATACAGAAGTAGTTATGGATCAACCATATGAAACTTTGAATATATTTGCTTTAAAATATCTTAAGACCATTGGATCAAATGGGTTCATCATTTTTGTTAATAAGAACATCTCCTACAAATTTGAGTCATCCATATTTCTTACACTTCAAGATCCAAGATTTTAAAGTTCATCAAAAACATATGATATTCATGTGAACATCAAGTTAAAGATCAATAAAAAATATACCTTTGATTAAATTTGATGTCTTATGGGATGTCAATCACATTTTGTGTAATGCTGATTTATGGTCATGAAAACATTAAATGACGTCCTGCAATCTATCAATTTTAAGATCATGGATTAATTTTTGGCTTTCAAACAATGGGTCCCAACAAGATCAATGGTCCACACTTGATTATACATATCAATCCTATGGTGCATAGAGGTTAAAGGGTCAATAAATCACAAGGGAAAATGTGTGCATGATAAGTGTCAAAGATGCATTCAATCGGTAGAGTATTGATAGTTCTTAGGCATTCATATCAATCCAAATCAATGGAGCAAGTTGGTCAAAGAGTTAAGGATCCAGATCAAGCATCAACAAATAATGAAAATAAAGGTTGAGAGTAATGATGATCCTAATATTTTAAATGAGGATTGAAAGGATATTTTTGACCATAAAATCAAGGTTTTTCAAGGGCTTCTTGATGCCATTAAAGCTCATTCAAATGTCATAGAGGAGATGATATGATGTAGTGAGATATAAAAAACATATAGAGATGCCATTGGAGATCAACATGAACCTTTAATTCATAGATTTATTACATACATGATTCATATTTTAAGTATCATTATTTGGTGATTGTGTTCATGATTCTAAAATAAGGGTCCATGCATATATAAACCTTTGACTCCTATAGTAATATAATGACTATAGGAAAACTAATAGTCTAAGATTACTTTTCCATCTATAGTGGATCCATGAGTATAAGAACCAATTCAATCATGATTTGGGTGAAGTAAGAGCTGGCATTCTGATGGGTACCATGAAGTCATACACATAGGCCCATATGATCTCATCTCCAAGACCTACTACATAAAAAGACCCTTCTTTCCACTTTAGCACGCATCAACAAACTAGTCATGAGTAGCTTAGCATCAAGAAAGATGTCAAAACAACTTGATATTTACATTGTAACCATTAGGGAGCATCAGTTAGAGAATATGTACCTATGCAACTACTCTAAGTGACCTATATCAATTAAGTGGTTTGAATGAGTATATTTTGCAAAGGAAATTGTAACGGTGTTTCAAATGGAGTTTTACTCATTTGATTCATTTCCTTAGTTCTAAAATTAGTCTCTATTATTTCCATTTTCTATAAATATATCTCTTGAGATATTTTAAATAATTTCCACTCCATATATGGTGAATCCTTACTAGAATGACGTCATACTTTGCCTTTGAGCATTAATACAATTCTGATTTTCAGTTCTTGAATAATTATTTGAGTCTGCAAGTGATGTATGGTTATGATAAGTGATAATTCTCTATCCTTTCATATTTATGCAATATTTATTGATCTAATAGGTCAAATGGAGTGTTTTCAAGTGTATGAGCCTATCTTTTAAGTATACAATGATCCTTAGTGCCTGCAGCTAGCCTATCGTTCACTGACCTTGGATAGATCTCATGCATCTCACTTCCATATTGAAATACTCATGTTAGAATCCATAAGACTTGTAAGTTAGTTTATGTGTCTTATTTCTTTGTGCAATAAATTATGATGATCATATGGAACACATCTTAGTGTATCATTCCCTTATATTAGGTTTATTTCATGTAACTTCTAACTCTTTTCCCATAAGTAAGAAGTAGCATAGGTGAAAGCACTTCAAGATACATTTAGGGAGCTAGCCCTTAAAATCTAGAGGCTCAATTCCACTATAGGTACACCTACACACCTAGAAGTGTTCCCATGTTGCCCAAATTTTGAATAAGATTGGACACCCTCTTCTAAGGTGAGATTTGGTGATGCTAGTTTTGGCATGCCTAGTAGGATGAAGGTATAAGAGAATGGAAAAATTATTGGTGTGTCTTTCCTATATCACATTTTAGAAGTAATCAATCCATCACAAATGGTGACTCTGAATGATAGCTTCTAGTTGTAAGTAGCCTCGATATATCTGATTGAAATTTTTGATCAATTCTTGTATTTCCCTTAATATACGAGGTTAACATGGACATCCATGGTGAATATCCCTACCATGGACCTCCTTATTAACCTTGTTATGAACCATAGTATACTCCCCAACAGTCCTATTAAAATGGCTATCAGTCCTATGAGCCATGGCAGCCCTATAATCTACCATTTCCCCCCCCCCCCCCCCATATAGACATCAAGTTATTAGATAGCCCTATGAGGAAGGCTACCAAGAAACCTATCAAGAAACACCTCTCTATCAGTCCCAATATGACCCCTATAATTCATACCATGATGCTTATCAGCCCCAAGAGTACTAATATGAGTCTTGTCATGAGGAAAAAGATATTTCTATGCACTCTATATCAAGGTATTTCAATGCAAGATATAGAATCCTACAAGCTATAATGCAATAAGTTAAATTTGGTTTTGATCCTCATCATTACCCTCCCCTTCCTCCATCATCCCCACCTCATGTCCAATCCTTCTTGGCATTCCTACTAGAACTAATAGATAATTAAGACAATTTGGGAACATATGATGATGAGTTTGATGTACTTCCTAACCATCTCATAGAATGGTTAAGAAGTTTTATCCAAAAATGGATGAGTGCATGGAAGGTGTTTGAAGATGAAATTCAATGGGATATCAAAGGAAAGATATAATTGTTAAAGAGGTGCCTTTAATGCTTAATAGATAGGCTAAGTATGTGGGAGGATAAAGAGATCAAAAATAAATATGTTATTTTTGAAGAGTTTCAAGAAAGCTATTGGTAAGATGCATCTCATACTTATGTAGGTGTCCCTCCTTATAATTATCCCAAGAAGTCACTTTCCTATGAGCTTACTAGTGCTTTCCTCTTTCTTGAATCCACTCACAATCCCTTTCCTACCCCTCACACTCCATCTCCAGTTCATTAACCCCCATCACATCTCATCCTTCTACTACATCTCATATTCTAGCTCCTTCACATGATCCCATCTTAAGAGAAGCAAGTGAAAAGGAGAAAATATAAGTTAAGGCTAAACAAGAGGATGCCATGAGTGACTATGAAGAGGAAATAACCATAGGGACTCCCCTCAGTGACCACAAGTGTAATCCTACCTTCTTAAATGAAAAGAAACATATTGAATATTCTATTGTAGTTGTTCATGAGGAATATGGCCAAGACTTGAAGAGAGAGGCATTTGAATAAGACTCCATGTCTAATCATGAAGTTGTGGATGACCATCTCTAGCATGAAGTGGAGAATAATATCAAGTAAGACCAAGTCACTCCTCAATAAACTATAGTCTTAAGGGAGTCTCATGAGACTAAGGTAGATGAAATAGCTCTTGAAGATAACATTCATGAGGAAGAAGATTTATTACAAAGGTTCAATGCTATATGCAAGGAATTTGATAGGTTGGGTAAAAATTTTCCTCCAAAAGATTACATATCTGATGGTAGGTTTGTTGATGATCCTGATAAACATGATCTTAAGTGTTCAATCAAACATGAAGGTGAATGTCTTTATTTTAATCATGAACCTATAGTCATAAAGGAATTTGATGTAGTTTTTGCCCAAGAAGTTATGAACCTGGAAGATGAAGTCAAGGTAGAAGTTTAAATTCCTCAAGGATAGCCAAGATCTCTATCTAAGGTTGAAACATTTTCAAAGGTATTAAACCATGAAGAAGAATATATTTATTCTTTCAAACATCAAGTACATTATATCAAGGAGGAGAACAAGGTTGAGATGATTGCCATATTCATAAATTTACATATCAACAGCCAAGTAAATGATAAGGTAAAAGATCTTTCCATAGAGGATAATGATAAAGATTGGGTAGACTATGAATAGCTCCAGGATAAGCTTGAAGAACTTGTAGCTAAAAATAAACCCAATCTTATTGATGACACTATGAAAACCAAAAAGGAAATCCTTGTTTAACCATCATTATAGGTCATAGTTAAGGAACCATATGAGATATTTGAGGCTACTAAGATGCAAGATGAGTTCATTTCTATAGATATCCTATTTGGATTTACTTGGTTCTCATTGAAAATTATGACAATGGAGTTGGAAAACAACATGAAGAATATGGAGACATCAATGTCAATGGTCAAAAGGCTACATGTCTCATTCAACCCTTCAAGTCATAAATAAAGTGAGTTTTCAAACTTCCCCTTTGATCTAGTAGAGTCATCTTAGGTTAGGTAGTGATTATGTCAATTTTTTTAGGTGTGTGTTTCCCTTTTTGTTATGTGGTGTTGCAATAAGTGATCTTGAGCACATGTGTGTTTGTCTTAGTTCCCTTATTTGTGTTTTATTCCTATTGTTTGGTGTGTTATTCAAGGTAACTTATGTGTCAAACCTATTTTACATATGACTCAATATCCCAATGGATAGGATTAGGAAACTGGTTTGGGTTTTTTTCATATAGGTAGCCATGCACCCTTGGGAAATTTATAATAATGTTAACCATTTTTTCCCACAAGTCAAAATGGGTCAACCCCCTATAGTCAAAATATTTTATAGGGGCCCTTTATAATGTCATGAAGAATGTTTTAGAGACCTAATGGGATGTTAAGAGTGATTGAAATGACTTAATAAGATCCTATTATTCATCTGGTTCTTCATTATGTTCACTTAGGCATTTTGGGTCTAGTGGTAAAAAGTATAAGTAGGTAGTTTGATGAGGCTAGATATTGCATGTGTGGATAAACAAGTAGAAAGTGACCATATGGGTTTATTCACTTTGGTCCCAAGCTTCTATGCACCAAGTATGAGGTCCTCTTCCAAGGCATAAATGGAGTTATTCAAGTGAAAATATGGGCTTCCAAGCATTTTTGCTAAGTTTCCCATACTTAGTCATTTGAGCTCGACTGTCCCCATGGCATCATGCAAAAGTAGTTATGGATCAGCCATCTTGAACTTTGAATATATTTGATTTGGAAGATCCTAAGACTAATGGACCAAATGAGTTCATCCTTTTTGGCAAGAAGAACATCTCCTATAAATTTGGAACCTCCATTTTTCTCATGCTTCAAGATCCAAGATTTCAAAGTTGGTCAAAAACATAAGATGCTCATGAAAATGTCAAGTTAAATCTCAAGAAAAAATATACCTATGATTAAATTTGATGTATTGATAGATGTCAATCATGTTTTATGGAATGATAAATGATGGCCATGCAAATTAAAATTTAAAGACATAGCAAGACAATACTTTTGAGCTTAAATTTGATGGTCACGTGACTGTCAATGACAATCATGCGAATGTCAAATGACATCTTATAGACTATCAATTTTAAGATCATAGACTAGTCATTAGATTTTTAAAAATGGGTCCTAGCAAGATCAATTGTCCATACTCAATCGTACATCTCAATCCAAAGGTGCACAAAGGTAAAAGGGTCAACAAATCTTAATAGAAAATGTGTGCATGACAAGTATCAAAGATGTGTTCAACTGGTAGAGGATTGATGGTTTTTGATCATTCATACTAATCTAAATCGAGAAAAGCAAGTTGTTTAATGAGTTAAAGATCTAGATCAAGCATTGATAGCCAATGAAAAATAAGGCTTAGATTAATGGTGAGCCCAAGATTCTTGATGAGAGTTGAAAGGCTATTTTCAACCTTAAAATCAAGGTTTTATAGGGTCTTCTTGATGCCATTAAAGTTCATTAAAACACATAGGAGTGGATGATATGATGCATTCAGATATAAATAACATATAGGGATGCCACTGTATATTAGTATGGACCTCTAGTTAGTAGATTTATTACATATAAGGTCTATCTTTTAAGTAGCATTACCTAGTGACTATGTTTGCCATTCTAAAATAAGGGTCCATACATGTATAAACCCTTGAATTATATAGTAATATAATGACTATAGGAAAATCAATTGTTTGAGTTTGGTTGTCAATCTATAATGGACCCATGATAAAAATAACCAATTCAATCATGATCTAGGTGAAGTGAGAGTTGGCATTCCAATGGGTGCCATGAAGGCATACACATAGGCCTTAACAATCTCATCTCTAGGACCAAATACATGAAAAAGACCCTTCTTTCCACTTTGGCATGCATCAACAAACTAGTCATGAGAAATTTAGCATCAAGACAAAGCTTTAAATAACCTGATATCACTATTGTAATTTTCAGGGAGCATCAATGAGAGAATATGTAACTATGAAACCACTCTAGGTAACCTAGATCAATTAAGTGGTATGAATGAGCATATTTTAAAAAGGAAATTATAACAATATTTCAAAGGGAGTTGAACTCATTTGATTCACTTCTTCAGTGCCAAAATCCCTCTCTCTTGCTCCACTTTTCTATAAATATAGCTCTTGAGATATTATAAATAAGTTCAACTCCATGTATGGCAAAGCCCTATTGGAATGATGTCATACTTTGCCTTTAAACATTAATACAATTCTAATTTTTAGTTTTTGAACAATTTTATGAGTGTGCAATTGATGTATGGTGATACTAAGTGATAATTATTTATCCTTTATTCCCTTGTCCTTTCATATTTGTGTAAGAGTTCATGTTCTAACAGGTCATATGGAGTTTTATCAAGTGTATGAGCCTATATTTTCAGTGTAAAATGAGCCTTAGTACCTACAAATAGCCTATGGTTCACTTACCTTGGATAGATCTCATGCATCTCACCTCCATATTTGAATACTCATGTTAGAATCTATAGGACTTGGAAGTTAGTTTATGTGTCTCATTTCTTAGTGTGGGAACATATGATGGTCATATGGAATACATCTTGGTGTATCACTCCCTTAGATTAGGTTTATTTCATGAAAATTCTAACTCCTTTACCATAATCAAGCATTGAAATAGGTGAAATCACTTCAAGATACATTCAAGGAGATAAACCTTAACATATAGAGGCTCACTTCCACTATAGGTACACCCACATACCCAGAAGTGTTCCCATGTTGCCCAAATCTAGAAGAGGATTGAACACCCTCTTCTAGGGTGTGATATTTGGTAACAATAGTTTGGGAAAATTCATGTTGGCATCAAGAAACTAGTTTTTTACTATGAAAAAAATAATTATAGAGAGTTTACAAGAATATTGTTAATCCACAAAGGATCAACACCAAGCAAGGAATGCCTCTTTGTTAGATTCTAACTAGCAACATCAATATTCCCTAGATAAATAATAGTAATTCTAAAGTTATTAAGGGAACCCCTCCATCCCATGGGGAGAATTGGATAAAGGCAAAAAATTTAAAAAAGGAAAGGAAAAAAGTGGATTTTGGTGCCAATATTAGGGGAAAGAAAGCTCAAATTAAAAAAGGAAAAATCCCAAATACTAGAAAATGAAATTCCCATGGATCACAGGGGATATTGAGATATTCCAAGCTCATATGATCTCCATGAAACATGTTTTTATGGACCAAGGTCCCTTAGGACGTGTACTTCTTATTATGATTTTTTTGGAAGCCATGTTTTGGATGTTCATAAATTTTAAAATAACTATAGAATGGATTATTTGGGATTTGGACTCTTTAGTGATTGTTCAGTTACTCAATATGGATGTAACATGCACCTACTTCCAATTCCCAAGTGTGTTCTTGGTTTGAGCCATTAGCACATTAATTATATCTCTTGTATAGTTGTTTTAATTTTAAATGACTAGATAAAAGTTCCCTCCAAAAAGGGTTGGTGGGAATAGAATTTATTACTTTGCCTACATAGGAATAAATTCAAACATTATATGGCTAGCCTTGTTGCCATTGGTTCAGAAAGTTAGGTTTCACTTTCTAAAAACTTAGTTATTTCTAAAAGGATGGAAGATTTAGAGGGACACTATAAGAACTTAAAGCAACTTGAGAGAGGTGACTACAAACACTTGACCAAAATTCCCATAAGTAGGAATCCAATTTTTTATATCGATAATAAGATTTTAGATGATGATAAATAAAATTACAATGCCTCCTTGGTTGGAATTTTTTTGGAGCTATACATGGCATGGAAGCAACTAGGAATTAGACCAAAAGGAAGTGGACTAGGATAGAAAGAGTTAAAATTGTGGCTCTCTCTAATGATTGTTCATTATTTTCTTTTGCTTATAGAAAAGATAGTATGTGAATCCCTAATGGAGGCCCATGGGTGATGGGAAGGGCTATCCTCATGATCCAACCCTACAAACTAAATTGGTCTCACTTGAATTTGAAAATGGATCAAATCCCTTTGTGGCTAGAACTCCATGTCCTCCTTCTTATGTTTTAAATGAATTTGATTATGGAAAGTATTACTAGAATCTTTTATTTGCTTATAACTATTGACCCTACTACCTACTCTTGAAAAAGGATGATTTTAACTAGACTCTATGTGTTATTTTCTATGGACTAGACCCTTTGTAACTCTATTTAGTTTAGGTCTGTTATAAACCACTGGAACTAAGAAATTATGTTTGATAGGTAGAAATAAATTTGCTCAAGATGAAGTAAAATTTATCATTACAATATTTTTTTCATGAAGGCCTAAGGAATTCATAATTGTAACCTCAATATGGAGGAGCATAATGCTTAATAGGGGTTCTAGAAGTATGATGAGGAAATTCTAGATCTTCCCCTGTGATGAAATTTTTATAAAAGACAAGATCCAAGAAGATTTAAAACACATCTTGGGTATGAACAATTTGGATAATTTTTAGTAATTGGTTATATTGGATCTTGTTTTTGGTCGATGATGCTCATTTTTTTTTTGGGTCTTTTTCTTTTCTTTCATGGATTGTTTTTTGGGTTTGGGTCATTTTTGTGCCTTGATGGTCCCCCACATGTACTTGGTCTTATGAGGGACTTTTAGTTGCTTGTGTTTTTCTGTATGGTATCTTGAACCTTTTTGTTTTCACTATTTTGGATTCTCTTCCTATTCTTGTTGGTACTTTCTATTTATTTTTCTTTTTGGGGATACCCAAGCCTTCCTTTGTGCCCAACCGAGATTCCACACCAGTCAAAGGTGGGTTCATCTTAATTTGAAAAAACCATGGCTATAATTATATATTGATAATGGATGTATCCATATTAAACATGATTTTGGGAAAATAAATTATGATTTTTAAATTTTGGAAACTTTGAAATTGAAATTTAGGAAAATAGTAAATCAAGATACCCTAGGTCAAACTAGGGTTTTGAGAGAAAAGGTCAGGTTCACCAAATGCTTAACCCTAAATTTGAAATGGTTTTATATATGGTTCAGAATATATAATTAGTTCAAGTATAAGGGTGATAAATTAATATATAACAACCCAATTAATATAATAATTAGGTAAATAATATTATGAATTTATAAAACTAAGATTGCTAAAAATAGGAAAGCATATATATTGAAAGATCTTGAAATAACCAGGAAATAATTTTCCTTATCTATTTTACAATGTGTAAGAAAATCTAGACTAGAAACAAGTGTAAAGTATACAAGATTAGTATTTTGGATTAGTTTTTAGATTCTAAAAATTATAATTATATGGTTGCAGACACTTGATTAATAGTCTTAAAATATACAAGACTAAGAAATTATAAATATTTAGTTTTAGTATCTACATAATGGTGTATCATAACCATTTAGAAAGGAAAAGATCTATGAAAATTTGAATAAGTGCAAGTTTATACAAAAGAGTTTGGTATTTTGGGGATTTATCATATCAAAAGATGGTGTAAAAATGGATGAAAGAAAGATAAAGGAAATTGTTGAGTGATCTACTCCAAGAATTATATCATAATTAATAAATTTCCATGGTTTATAAATGTTTTATATAAAATTCATTAATAATTTTATTAGTGTTTTTGCATGAATAATAAATTTCAAAAGGAGAAAAAAAATATTTGGATAAGGGAAACAACAAAATGTTTCTAATTATTGAAGAAGGTGTCAGATACCACTAATTTAACATCACCATTTTTAACAAGGTGTTTGAGCTAGAATATGATGCTTCACATGTATATTTTGGGGCAATATTGGGTTATGAATGAAGGCCAATATCATAATATAATGAAAATTTAAATGAGGTAAGGAAGAAATATGATACATATGATGTTGAATTTTATGCCATTGTAAAATCAATGAGACATTGGAGGCATTATCTACAAATGATGTTGACTTTTATGCCAATGTACAAGCATTGAGAAATTGAAAGCATTATTTAGTTCCTAAGGATTTTATTCTATTTACAAAACATGAGGCCATAAGGTAAGTGAGAACTTAGAAGAAATTAAATATTATACATGCAAAATGGGTTTCTTTCTTGTAGGGATATACTTTTGTTTTGAGGCATAAGTTAGGAAAATAGAATCATGTAGTTTATTCTTTGAGAATGTGTGGCATTATTAACTAATATGATGAGTGAAGTAACTATGTTTGAGACTATCAAAGACTTGTACAATTTTGACCCAAGATTAAAATAATATTATTGAAAAATACAGGAATCCATTAGTAGGTGAGGTAGGTATTATTCATGATGATTATCTTATGCATGATGGTTTTCTCTTTAGGGAAAGTAACCATGTATTATAGTTTGTTTTATGAGAGACAATATTGTGTGAGAACTTCATAGTAGTGGTTTGTGGACACTTTGGTAAAAATTAGAAAATAGCTTTGGTGGAAGAGAAGTATTTTTATTCAAAGATGAAGATATATGTTGCAATGTATGTGTAAATATGTATAATATGTCAAGTGGGTAATGGGTCATGTACAAAATGTAGGACTATACATACCATTTCTAGTGCCAAAAATACCATGGATAGATTTAGGTATGGATTTTGTATTGGGGATACCAAACACACAAAAAGGTAATGATTAATTTTTTTTTAATTTCAGATAGGTTCTCTATTATGGTTCATTTTATTACATGCAAAAAATACCAATGATACCACTAGAGTATCGAATCTAATTTTAAAATATGTTAGATTACATGGTGTTCAAAAAACCATAAATTTAAAATGTAGACACATAAATATGGTCACAAGTACTTAACAATGCTAATTATTGACATATCCAAAACTATATGACTTACACCTAAGTACATGACACTTATTTTCCATTCCTTTAATCCATTCATCTATATGCAAGATTGACTCTTTGTTTCTCATCATTGCTACATAGAGATTCCAAATTCAAGTTCTTAAACTCCTTTATACTATCCTCAAATTGTCTCTAGCTAAGGATAAATGTCCCTAAATTTATAAGATAAGTCCATGCTAGGTATAAAATAACATTATCATAGGTCTATCTATGTATAGCATCTATGTCCCACCAAAATAATGACTAGTTTATAAATATTGAATCATTCTTCTAGGTCTTCCCACATGCTTTTCAAGGTTGACTAAAGGAAATGATAAAAAAAAATTCTATACACATCAAAGGTCCTTCATTATCCCCACTTTTTTATCTCTTGGTTCTTAGCTTACACATTGAGTAAATTTTTATTATTCCTCTCAAATTCAAGATCATATACAAGGAGTAGCCATAAGTAAAGTCTAAATCATATCAAATAAAGTCAATATGAATCATTTTCAAGTAAAAAATCCATATTTCTAGATACAAAAATATATTCAAAAGAGAACAATTGCACAATCACTCTATTCATAATTTGGCCCCCTAGGCCAAAATCAACCCCTATCATTTTAAACTTGACCATTACATTAGTTTTTCCTCAAAAGAGGACTTAAGTTCATTAGTTGTTTTCATGAGATGAGGTTAAACATGTTTTAGAGTCCATAACAGCTCTAATTAACCCTTATTAAGGTTTATTTGTGGAGATTTATAAATGAAAAAAATGAAGCCAAAAGGTGTCTAATGAGGTTTTAAGGTCATAAATGCACTCAAGAGGATCTTCAAATACATATGAGGATATAAAAAGGGTCATAATCTCACTCATTTTAGTTATTCAAGTCATTTATGAAATAAAAACCCATCTTTTAATGTCTTAAAAGGCCACTTAATAGCAAAAATGAACCGCATGATCCTTATAATCCATACAAAGAGAGTCAATTACATTAAATGATTTATTTTTCTCCCTCTCTTACATTTGAAATTCTTAATTTATCCTCCAAACATGAAAAAGTACCCTCAATGGTCCAAAAGTATACTAATTCAAGAAGAGCATGTAGGTTTCTTGGTTTTTGGAGATTTTTGTAGGGTTTTATAGAGATAAGGCTCATTCATGGCTAAAGATCATCAACATCATGTAAGAAGTAGAATAACCTTTTAAAATGTGATTTTTGTTTAGTAAATTTTACCCTAGGTCAAATTTGGTCAAACTCCCTTGCATATTCAAACTTATCATAACATCTCCTGGGTTTTAAATGTTCACCACAGTCATTAATGAGGTCATATAATATGTTTTCACCTTGTCATATTTGATCACTTTTTCTTAATGTCATTTTGTGCCACTTTTGGTCATGTTCAAGTGAAATGTATAAGTAAAAAATTTTAAAGATGAAATATAACATACAACCTATCAAATAATGTTAGAGGAAGACTAACAAACTAAAAAAAATTAGGTTCAATATACAAGAAAGGAGATCAATTATAAACATGGTAGTTTTAGACACTTGTACAGAATGAAGGACACATTTGGCATATGTGAAGGCTTCAAGATGGTATGGTGAGATCCCCATAGTTTATTTTTAGGCTCAAGAAGCTTTAATAGGTCCAAATTTTATCAAAAATAATCTATCTCTCTCTCTCTCTCTCATCACTCTCTTGTGCATGTCAAAAGAGGTCAATAATTTTTAGTTGGTATGGACATGAGAAGAAGATTTAGGCTGAGTACACTTTGTGGATGTTAGTATTCTTTATGGCCTTCCATTTCATGGCCATGGTTTATGTATTAGTGGTATGTGCTTCATGAACAATCACTAATATTTTTAGCACCTCCAAGCTGCTTATAAACCCCTAACACCTCAATTTTCTCATCTATTTGTAGTGATCTGATGTTTCCAAGTGATGTATGTGGAATTATATAGTATGCTCATACTTATCATATGGTTTTTAATATTTTTATCATGTGTGGCCATGGAGGTTAAGAATAAATTTTCCATGGTGTTAGAAATGAAAACCATCATGATTTGCATAGTAATGTTTGGGAATTGTAGTATTTTGATCTTTTGAGAGTAACTGCAAGTCAAAGATAACACATTGGTTTTCATCTCATAATATCATGTACTATTCATAAATACCTAGACATTCATTGGGATGAGGTTCTAAATCACTAAGTAAAGACCAACTAGATCCCTAAGGTGCACAGTCAACTATAGTCACTTGTAAGTATGTATGTAACATGGCAAGACTATCCAAAACCTAAGACATAGGTTGTATATAATTTCATTAATTTAATGGAGTTATAAAATCATTAAACTTGTATCAACTCATCAAAACCCAAATCATAGTTAAAGTTTCAAAAGGAGCATCTACAGCTAGTTGGAAATAGGTTTTGAATAGTCATATTGATGAAGTTGGAGTTTCAAGGTTTTGAGAAGATTCTCAGGGTAACAATAGTATGACTAAACCATTAGGAGAGATTGGAGATTCATTTTGAAAGTTAGTTCAAGATCAAAATCAGTCAATAAACTCTCAAACCAACACCTACAATTAGTCAAGTTGAGAAAGTTGTAAATGGGACTATTTACCTTAAGTTATCTATAAAAGGGATCCTATCTATAGAGTAATATTTATTGGTGAAAGTTCATAAGGTCTATGTAAGCCTAAATGGCCTCATCCTTGTATCCTAAGCCTTAGAGATCACATCTTAACATATGATGAATTTTTATGGTCAAGATAAGAGGATATAATGGTTTCCATCTTAGACAAGTTTTTACTAAAGATTAGAGAGATATAGTGTTATAAAGCCCAAGTACAACTTGTAAGTAACCTATAATGTTGATGGTAGAAGGATAAGGATGTGAAAATAGAGATGAGATTATTTAGGTTTGAGATGGATTTAGTTACTTGAAGAGGAAATATATGTATGTAACACAATTCAAAAACACATATCACCATCTATAGGAATATCTCATATTCCCTAAATAACACCTATAGTTTGGTTCATACTATAGACTAGTCTAAGTTAATGGAGAATATAAGTTTGGGATGTTAAATGAGATATAAGGTGGATTATCACATAATAACTCAATCTCATAGTGATTATAACAAATTTTCATGTGATTCTTAGATGGAAGGATAAATTTGAGAAAATTGGGTTTTCAAACTCCATGCTCAGTAAACCAAAACCCTGCACAGACATAGCACCTAAAATCTAGTCATGAGATATTATGATGTTGAGGGATTTAGAGGCATAGTTAGACCTTAAAAATTGAAAAATAGGGTCATAATGACCCAAAAACACCCTCTATTGTCTCTTTTAATTCAAATTAATAGGGGAAGTTTCCTTTATTTTGTCTCAAAGAGGGGTCACTTCACAATCAAGCCAACATACAAACCTAATACATGGATAGTAAAAATAATGAATGGGATTGTATATAAGTATTTTAAGAAAATTTTTAGGGTTGATTTTAACATGAATAAGTGTTCAGGAATACCTATAGTCATTAGAAACAAGTATAAGTGTTTATATACTCAAAAACATAGTTTAGGTCTACTAGGCCTAAAATTGAACATAAACCCTCAGGGTGTCTAATATCATCCATATGACCATATTATATTCAAAAATAGTTTTATATCCTTAATTTTAAAGTATAATACTGATTAGATGCATTGGTTTATATAGAAAAACTCAGTATTGTTCATTTTGGCCTAAATTTGTCTCAGGCCTATGCAAAATGCAAGTGAGAGCTCGAGAAGCCAACTTAATTCACTCATATATATATAGATATATATATGAATTGCATGTTTACTCAATAAATTAGGGTTATTTTATGAGGATATTGAACTCAAACTCACTGGAATTTGTTTGAGGTTTAAGAGTCTAACCTTTATGAATCATCACTAAGAACCTAAACCTCCTAAAAACCTTATATGAACCTAATGAAGAATATATGAAGGGAAATGCATCCAAAATTTGTCAATTGGACTTATAAGTAATTTTAAATTATTTTTAACTTTCTAAATCTCCATAAAATCTATTTATTTCATACTATCACTTGTATAGATAGTCTTAATTCTATGTTTTTATAGGATTTGAGGTGTATTAAAGTTGAAGAAGGGAATAGATGAATGAAGGCCATTATAGAATGTGAGTGGAGAATTATTATAAATACTCATAATAATTTTTAAACTTTTTCATGCCTAAAATTCCCTCTTTTAACTTGGTCATTATAGGTAGTCTTGGATAAGATAATGAGAAAGAGGGTGATGGCCAAAGTTAGAAGTGTGTTTTGAGTTTCATTGAGGTATATTTGATATACCAAAAGATAAGGAATGTCTAAATGAGTTATTTAAAACCTATAAAATTAATATCCTTGAACAAATTCAATTCACCATAGTGACAAGTGTGAATCTTGAGGCCTAAAGGGATAATGAGTGACTGCAAGAGAGTAAAGGATAAGTGGTGCAGAGAAATTCATCAATTGAGGGATGTACATTACTATCTTAAATATTATTTCCATCTTATCATGTCAGGGCATATGTGTCAAATAATTCTAGGTTATTTCAAGGTAGTTAAGTGAATTCATCATCAAGAAGGACATGGAGTGTCTATATACCAACTTTAAGAATGTGTCATGTTTCAAATGGACACTTGTCTAAGAGGACCTCATGACCTATTCCCTAAATTTATTTTATTTAATTTTAAATATATTTCAATCCTTGATATTTTGCCTTATGACCATCCACATTCACTTCTTCTCTCTCTTATTTTATGCTCTATATACTCAAGCCATTTTGGCATGGTAATAAGTCCACAATTAGTATGACAAAGACCTACTAATTTTGACATCTTTTTTTGCCTTTAAATAAATTTTTGAAGTTGATTTAGTCTCTACAACTCTTTCCTAAGTATTTCAAGTAGTGTATTTGGATGACAAGTGATGAATGTCTTCTCCTTACTTCCATTTTGCTCTTGTATGCATTGTGTGAGTAGTAGCATTTCTTATAATAGGTCTCATGAAGTGTATGTGTTTTTAAGGTGTGTCTAAAAGTGTGAGAGAGACTAGTAGTGTCTAATAGTATAAATTATTTTCACCCACCTTTGGATATACATAGTCATCTGCCTCCATGTAGAAACTCTTATACTAAAAAACATTGAGTTGAGATCAGTTTTAGTTAGTATTTTTCTTTCTTAGTACAAATGCAAGTATGTTTGTGGAGTTATCTTTGGTGTATCACCCTCATTAGTATAGGATGATTTTATATTTCCTTACCTTTTCACCCCTAATAGTGATTAGTCTAGTGTAGTGTGTGAGCCTAAAAGATAAATCTAGGGAGCTAGCCCTTTTAAATCTAGAGATCTATCTCTTGTAGTAGATTACCTATATGTAGATATAGTTACATGTTATCCCAAATTTGAGAATATCTCTTTGAATTATCTAGGGTGTAAATTTAGGATATAAAAGTTCTAGAATGCCTAGTGGGACATGAATCCAAGAAGTTTGTTCAAGGTGGATGTTGGATTTGACAATAAGAGGTTGTAATAGTCTACTTCCTATAGTATCTGGAGACTCCAACATTTGAATCTTAGTTACATACTAGTTCAATCTTTCATGCCTAAAGTAATCATATTATCTCATACTTCAATCATTTATTTTTATCTCTAATATATTTATTAATATACACCTCCCTACCAACCTTTTCATGACCCATACTATGTCCCTCAATAGCCTTATCAATGTTGTTATCATTCCTATGAGCCATGGCATCCCAATGATCAGCCTATTCCTTCTCCATATGAACATGATGTTATTGAGCATCCCTATCAAGAAGCTTAGGAAGAAGTCTATCAAGAAGATGTGATTAAGGAAATTGAATATGAAGTCCAATATTTTAAGAGGTAGATTCTTAGAGGCAGTCTTCCTCAAGCCATACCTATCCCTCCTTAAGAGTCATTTTATGTTCCATATAATTTTCCTTATTATCCTCATGATATTATTCATTATCCTTAAGATGAACCAATCCAACCTCTAAGAGATTCTAATATTTTCAAAACTCCAACATGGAACCAAGTAGCGAAGTCTTCAAAAAAGAAGGATGAGGAGAATGAGGACCAAGAAGTTGATGTCAAGAAATAAAACATTCTTTTTTAGCAATCCCCATTACCCTTTCCCTAATAAACTATATCTTGGAAGCCTATCTAATAATATTTTCAACATCAATTGGAGGCCATATTTGAGAAGGTGGGAGATAAATTTGTAGCTATTGAAGAGCCTCAAGAGGGCTACAATAAAATTTTGACCACTTTATATTCCTAAACCTAGAAAGGGGTCAACCTTATGCCTTAAGTCATTATCCATATTTAATACCATTATTTTTAGTCATATCATGAGTTGAAATGGTTGTTTAGATAGTTTACTATTTTTTTATGTCACACCTTTGCTTTGATATCCTTAATTCCTTCTTTACAACTTAATTTAAGTAGTGTCATGATGATAAAACATGATTATATAGTCCTTTATCACTTTTAAATGTCCCCAACATGTGAAAGATGCCATGGTGAAGGTAAACTAAGGAGTTAGTTTGATACAAGGTCATAAACACATTGGTTTTTCCTAATAACATGAGGTATGCTTATTTTAAAACTTTAAAATAATATCATAGGTGTCTTAAGGTTCAAATAAGGATTCATAGATAATAAAGGTCTTTTATGTGTATTAACATGATAATCCAATTGATATAAACCCCTTTCAAGGCCATATATGTGTGTAAAGTTAATGATTTTCTGTCATAATGAGACCCAATTTAGCCTTGATAGACCAATAAGTCACCGTACATGCCTTTAATAGACCTCATAAACCTCATCAAGTCATCACTAGACTATTTCATGCCTCATTAAATCCACTAACACCATGGTCAATTTCAATTTTTCCTAAATGGGCCCCACACATGATAAATTATGACTCTTCAACTCCTTCAATTCACACCATTAGTTTCAAAGTGATATATGGCACCAATTTTCCCTCCACAACACTTGATAACAATGTTTTAGGTCTAAAACAAGGAGAATTGTAGAGAAAATGGTAGGTTGTAGAGGTTTCTTTAGTAATACAAATTCATACTATATGAACCAACCCAAGTGGAATCATGATTTTGTAAAGGGATGTTAGGAATGTTAAGTGGTGAAGAGAGTAGTACATGTTAGTGATATAGAATCTCAATACCATTCCATCTCTCCCTCAAGCTCATTGGGAGATTCAGAGAGCTCCTTAGGTTCATGCTCATACTATATAAAAGAGAGAGAATGGGGGACCAAGCTCATAACCATATAAACTAGGCTCAATAAGCTTCCACCCATGGTAATTTATCTATGGATTAGTCTCCAAATCTTTATGAACATTCCTTAAGAATTTAAGGAATCCCTGTTCCTTTTTCATATGCACAAGCCCATTTAGACTAAATAATTTTCAAAGATTTTTATCCTATCTGATCAAACAAATAATGGATATTGCTTCCATGAGTCTTGAATGATCCTTCCATGGAATTATCAGCACATGAATCATGCATGTGATCTCACATAATTGGAAAACCTTCATAGATGGCTCCTATGTATATTATATAGACAAGTCTGTGCAATAGATAGAGGTTTGATGCCTTCATCAAGGTGTTGTGGGCTGGGTTGAAGAGTTTGTAGAAGTGTTTCAAGGCTTATAATGTCATTTTTATTATATTTAATGTCTAATGTAATTTTTTTACCTCAGGAGTATCCCAAGGAAGAAGTATTTGTACTTTTTTTAGAACCACTATATGGGGAACAATGTATGGCTCAATGGCACATACAAAACCTACAATGTAACTCAAAACATGTGATAGGGTGTTGGAGTGATACTGGAATGTCATCATAGCCTTAAAAAAACCTCCCTAGATTTCATGTAAACCTAAAAATATTATAAAATATCCTTCTCACCTCCAAGTCCACTTAGTCACCTTTTAGATGAGTTTAAGGTTTTTTGTGAAAATTAAGATTATTCTGAGTTTCTGAGGTTTCATTTTAAGACAATATATGATTCATCCCTACCTCCAAACTTCCATGTTTTATTTATTATTTGTATAAAGGTATATAAGGTTTAATTTATTGGTCTTTGAAGGTATATTACCCTCCATTTCATGTCACTTTCATACTCCTATAGTTTCATTTTTTTTCAGTTTCATTTGCATTGTGTTACTCCTTTTTTCTTGCCCTACACTCCATATATCTCACAATTTCCACCCTCCTCCATTCATCCACTCTTCACTCCAAGTGTATAACATTAAATATACCTCCATTTAAACCATAAAAACTAGTGAAGACACAAGTTTTTGGACCCATATGGTCATATAGTGATTTGAGAGTTCAAATGTGCACCTACAGTCAATCCTTTTAGGGCTACCATAGTAGGGTCCCAAGTAACACTATGTAGACCATCCAAGGCATGATAATTGGTGTGAGTATTAAAGGAAATACATCTTAAATAATTTAATTATATCATGATCATATCACACTATGGTTTCAAGTACTATGTAGACTACCTTCTTACATAGATTTGGTAACCACATTCCTATAGACAATCATATCGATAGGAGGATACATGTCGCAACACTGATCTATATCAGTATCTTCATATCTTATAGTATAAGGGAAAAATTCATAAAAATATTATTGATTTTTAGATCAAATTAGGATGTAACTTAATGTTTATCACCTTTGTGAAGGTAAAGTGACATCTACATAGTCTTGGAGCCACATAGGCATACACAGACTTGAGATATAAGTTTGATTAGAGGATAAGGAATACAAAGGAATAAGCATTGAAAAATAACCACTTGAGTATGATAACGAATATTAGAACATGATTAAAGTAATCATGGTCCCAAATAACTCAAGATATAATGTTGAAGGCCATACTCATAATTTGTATGCCTAAGTGCATAATCAATAGGCAATTTGAATCCAATTTGAGCCAAAATGGTGATTTAAGACCTATTTAGGCATGGATAAGTATTAAAAATCAGTATGAATGGTCAAAATTAACCATTCAAGACACTCATATGTTTACTTTGGATATAAAAATAATGGGTATACCCATTATTTTATCTCAGACCAAGGCTTGACTGTCATAATTATTTAGTGAGTTGAAGAATGCATTCATGATTTAAAGGGTTTGAAGGTAGTTTAGAACCCATATAAGTTTTTATTTTAGTGAATGATGATGGTTAATGGTTCCTAAATATCCTCTAAAGTTATAAAACATAGATCTATAGTCAAAAGTCTTACATATAGGCCAACATAGTCAAACATATAGGCCTGCACATAAACCCTAGTGTCATCTCGAGATACCTCCAAGCCCTTACAACAAGTTGGATGGTTAGGGTAAAGTGTGTGAATAAGTGTGAGGTATAAAAACAAGGTTTCAAGTATAAGGAAATGAATAAAATGGTTTAAATTGCCTTAAACCCTACTCAATCTAGTCAACATATGCATAATCAATTCAAAGACCATCTTCAAATGATCACCCACTTCACCACATGCATGCTCAAGGCCAAATATTCTATGGATATTTAAGTATCCCTATGGACCAAAATTTCATGAAGTATTGGTTAGTAGCTAGGGGCTAACCTTTATGAATGAACCTTAATAAAATAAGCACTTAGAACTACTTATAAATAACCCTAACCTCATATTCTAACATTCATATCTCTAAGAACCCTCTGCACGGGAACCCAACCCATTCATGAAAGATGAGGAGGTAAATTCCATACACATTCATGGAATTTATTCTAGGTTTTGATGCCCATACTCTATGAACCATCATTTATATGGTCGACATCTTAAACCTTACATAAACCCTAAAAATGATTTGATGGTGGAATTTGACCTCAAAACCCATACAAATGAGATAATTTGACCATGAAATGATTTTTAAGGTCTCCTAAGGTCCTTTAAGCATCAAATTGGCCCTTTAGTCAGTACCTGTATGGGTCAAGTTGTATGAAATGAACCTTAAAGTTATATTCTAAGCTCAAAAGTAAAGAGATTGAAATGGTTTGTATGCACAATGAAGTTGGAGAGGAATAATGCATCTTAGATCATCAAGTAGTCATCAAGGTGACCTCCATGACTGGTTCAATAAGTAGAAAGGTACAAGACTTGTGATTTATGAATGTATGCACCCAAAGGGAGTCAAATGATTCAATCATGATAATAATGCTAATTTATTAGGTACTTAAGGTGATGTTTAAGTTATATGTGATGCATTAATGCCTTATAACCCTAGGGTTTAGGCTAGTCTTCATGATCTAGGTTTATAAATAGATAAATATAAAACATTTAGCATGATTGTGCCTTCAAAAGGTGAAGTAGAGATCAATTTGTGAAGTTTGAATGTTTCCAACCCAAGTTTTGGGGGCCATCATAGTGTTTTAGATCCCTTTAGATAATTCAAACCCTTAGAGAAACCATTACAAGAGACCCTTCTACTTGTAAACAGATAGAAGTCACTCAAAGGGCATGTTCCTCATAAAAAAGGCATATTCAAGTGCTCATTATAGCTTGAATATTATGCATTAGTAGTCCAACAATTTAAGGAAGGTAATTAGGGTTATTTTTTTAAGTTTTATGAAATTGGTTCAAATATCTAAGATCTAATCTCTATAAACCACCCCTGAGACCCCCAAGCACTCCTAAGCCTCTTTTAAACCCTAAAGCCTCTGGTAAATGCCCAAAAATTGCTTATCTAACACCTAAATCATGTTACCATCTCAAGGGGGCTCATGTTTATGGCTTTTGATGGTATAGAAACTATATGAACACTTCCTAAAAAGGTAAGTTTGTAGGATTTTAGGTATAAATTGTGTTGTAGGGCTTGAATAAAAGTTTTTAACTATTGAAAGGTAAGCTCAAGACTTATTATTCTCATTAAATGTCAATATAATCTATGTAACTAAATTGAAGTGTCTATTTTCTCTCTATCTAAGCTACCAGTCTATGAAGTAGCCTAAATGGCCTAGTCATGCAAGGATAATATGTCTTTGAAGATAAATAACACTTGAAAGATCTCAAATATAATACATAAGGGGTTATCTAAAGATGATCTAAGTCTTATCAAATTAATTGAGAGCCTAGTTCAATTATTTCATCATTCAAGCAATGGATATGAGCAGAAGGTTGAAGGATAAGCAAATAGGCCTACTTATCTTGCATATAGAAGAGTCTAGAAGATAAAAGGTGGCATGGTAGCATTGATTGACCATATTTAATAATTTTTAGCTATCATCCAAGTGAGAATACCTCAAAATAGAAGCCATTATGACATGTTTGAGGTAGTTTTATGAACCTTTCAATATACACATTGAAGGAGAGGTTGCCCAATGCCTCAATAAGTCCTATTCACACTCCATTTTCATTGATTAACTACCATTGGAAGGAGTCTTAGGAAATTTCAATCATGATTCAATCCTAATTAAAATCAAATGAGGGAGTTACAACCTCCACATCTTTCTCAAATGTGAAAATGGACCTATTGAATACATGTCAATGCTTGAGGAAGGAAATAGGCATGTTGTAACTATCATACACCACATTGGCCTCATTCATGTTCTCTCCCATGATCGTAATCTTCTCTCTTCTCTTTAAAACTTTATATTTAAGAAGGCATTGAGATCTTTATTTAGTATCCCTTTGTTGGGTTTAGAAAAACTCTATCAAAACTACCTTATAACTATTTTGAATCAATAAAAGACATTTGTAGACTTCTTATTTAATCTTAGTGTGCTCTATGTAAGTTTTATCTATATAATGTATGCATCATGTCATCATATATAGGTCCTTTCATGTACCTATATTTAGTTTTTTATTTTATTGTAGGTTGTATGAAGTGTTAGAAAGTAGGAGTGTTCTTGAAGTATCACAAGTCACTGGTATCTTATGTAGATATGGGCTTAGTCCTTCAAGTTGTAGAGTCTTATTCAACATCCATACAAAATATTCATGCTTAGAACACCATCAAATATTCTAATTATTCATTTTATCCATCAAGTTCATTAGTAGGTTTCAAAGGAGATAACTAAGAGTGTATCTTTAATCAATTGGTGCATCACCATTTAGAGTAGGTTATTTCATTAGTTTTCATATATCTTTCCCTTTTCATTATGATAATTTTAGGTCTTAGAGAGATAATTAAATTGACAAATCATGGGATCTATCTCCATAAAATCTGTAGGTTTTACCTGCATATTACGCATCCCACAGTCTATAGGCCATTCCAATGTTATACTAGGTTTAAGGTTTAGACATGGACACTCTTCTCCTCAATAAGGGTGCAATCAAGATCACCAACAATTTTGGCATGCTCAGTGGGACCAGATATCAAGGGCCTTGGATACATGATTTGAAAATATTGACAATGTGGGAAGACATTTGGAAGGTTTAGGATAATCATTAACAAATTGGAAAGTAGTTTCATTCACCAATTTTCCATTAGATTAGTTTTAAAAGGTAAGAAAATTCAGTGTGCTAAATTACCATTATAAATAGCAAGGATAAAGAGGGTTCCTATAGTTAATCCAAATCCCACACCCCCAATTCTACAAAGTCTCCTAATTTTTCTAATTTTATCCATACATAGCCTACTACAAGTCTACCAATCCCAATGGCAATGCCTAAATTATAAGAATTTGTACCCTATAATGGTCACACCCCTCTTAACCTCAAGAAATTTTATGATATCCCAGTTGTTGCCTTTAATAATTTTCCATATTTCATAGGGGAAAACTTCACCACTCTTATAGAATACATAGCTGATATAGCAAACCTATTTTCACTACATAACATCACCCTAGAAAATGTAGCCATGAGGCTTTTAGAAACTTCCTTGATAGGCAAAGCCCTTAAATGGTATATATGTCTCAATCATGCCTCTATAAAAACATTGGACAAGTTTGGTGAGTTCCTTTTAAAACACTTTGAAGATATAAGTGACCATGTGTCGTTAGTTGAGCAACTCACCTCAATCAAGAGGGTACCCCAAGAATCTATGGTTGACTTTAACTATAGATTTCAAAAGACTTGGGATAGAATCCTTGTTAATATAAAGCCTACACCCAATTATGTTTTTTTTTATATTATTTAAGAGCCTTAAACTCTGATGTTATTATAATGATACATTCTATGGGTGGGACAACACTATCAGAGGAATATGAAATATCCATTAGGGAAGAAAATTGCTTGATACAAGTAGGGATGTTGACTCCTAGAACCCTCACACCCCTATTTATTTAGCTCCAACATAATTCCAGCAAAATTGCTCCATTTATTACTCTAAATAATTAATAAAAATATGAGGGTAGCCAAGTATATAGGCTTGGAAATATTGAAGGTTTGTTAAAAGCATAAAATAACAAGTTGGTGGCTTTAGAGAGGAAACAACATACTTATTACAGACCTTATCAACCCCCTATCAAGATCCATATCCATCTTGTCCTTATAATAGACCCCCTTATGCACCAAATAAATAATCCCAAGGTCAAATCACATAAGGTAGATCATTAAACAACTATAACCCTAATGTTTCAAGCAACTCTAGGGCATTGGTGTCAACATAAAATAATCTTGTATAATAATGTCAATGGTCTACTCTATGAGGGTACTAAAATGAGATGGTGATGTCTACAAGTAATGAAACATATCAAAACTCTTGTTTTCAATAGGCTTCTTTATTTCAAGCTCATGACACCATGCCTCCCCCACCATAAGGTCCTCTAATACCTCATGGTGATATGCACATCATGATACCAGCAAAAGTTCTAAATTGAAAATAAGGGAATGTGATCAAATAACCTATTGAAACCACCCTTGTAAATTTTTAATAAGCATATCATACCTTTGAACATGTGGCAACAAACATGGGGCAAAATGCATTAAGATTAGATGATGCAGTTGCATCCCATACAAGAGATAAAAGGAGAATAGTTGATGATAGCTTGGGGCATCCTAAGGCCTCCCCAACACATCCTCAAATGACCTAGTATCTTTCCACTTAGAGTACATTAAACAAAACCTCTCCAAATTAGTAAACATCTCAAAGTCATGGGAAGCAGTAAAAGACTCCATTCATTCTTCAAATTAATCAAGCCACAAGTGATGCTTCCATTTCTAAGTTGTAGCCCAAGAGTGCTAATTCTCCATTCAACATTATGGACTACATGAATAGATATAATTTTCACATTCATATGTGGGATTCTCTACTCATTTTAGGTTAGAAAGATATTCTCCAATAAGATCTATCCAAGCTCTCTCTCATGAACAAGATAGTTGATAAAGTGAGTTCAGTTTATGTTAATGATAGTCATCCTAGTGAGTTCTAAGCTCCCAAGGTTCTTAATCCACCCCAATTCAACTTGTCATTCATAATATAATATTGTCTTGTCCATAATTTCATGATAGATAGTGGTGCCTCTACCTCAATCATGTCAAAGGCCATACTTGATAAATTAGAACTCAAGTATGAGCCCAATGAGAAAGGAGTCTTGAAACTAGATGTATCTCCCACAAAGTTAGTAGGTATCTTAAAGGACCTCAAAATTGTTTTATCATCTTTCCCCAATTACACCATCTCATATGACATCATGATTTTTGATATACCTCTATACTTTTCCCTATGCCTATATAGGGACTTCATTGTAAAGATGGTGGGATACCTTTCATTTGACTACTCATGATCTTTAGGACCAAATATGGAACTAGAGTCACTATTAAGTCTGAACCTATTTTTAGGTTCCACTTATAACCCTATATTTCCAATCTCTCTAATGTACAATACATTATACTTGATGAGGATGAGAATGTTAGTGAGAAAAAACCAAAAGATCATCTTGAAGGCATTTTAGATCTTCTCCTTGATGAATGGGTAGTTGATAACCATGGATTTGACCCCTATAATACCAATGATGAGGTAGACCTAGGGGTATAATGAATGCATGAGGAAGGGGTTGTTATTCCTAGTCTCACAAACTCAATTCAAGAACATGATGGCATATGGACCTTGTTCTTTGATGGGTCAAAATCAAATAATGGCATTGGATCTAGGCTAATGTTAGTTTATCCTTAAAATAAAAATTACTACTTTTTTGTAAGGTTCTAATTTAGTTTTACTTCAAACACAACTAAGTATGAATCCCTTGTACATGGGCACAAGAGGCAAGGAGGAGAGGCATCAAAATTCTACAAGTGAAAGGTGATAGTAAACTTATAGTGAAACAAGCAAGGGATTTTAACTCAGTAAATAACCATCTATTTAAGTCATATAAGCATCAATTATGGTACCTCTTAGAGGACTTCTTCACATTTTACATTTGTTCCATACCAAGGGAGTCCAATCACCATGTAGATAGACTTGTAACTATTGATTGTCAATATGAAATTAAATATGGAGTCAATGGAACTCAAGGAAAATCACAATTCAAGGTCATATGTAGGACATATATACCTTATAATGAGGTAATTTGGTAGGTATTTAACTATTGAGTTATGGAGTTAAAAGCTTCACTAATGAGCAATGTTGAGGTTGTTGGGCTTACACAGTTACTGACATCGGTCAAAAACAATCGACATCAGTTAGGGGTTGACTGGCATCAGTCAGAACTAACTAGCATCGATTATGGATCAGTCGGCATTGGTCATCTTCAGACTGACACTGACTTCTTTGCATTTTCAGAATTGTTATTTTTAGATAGCTTTTCTATTTTTAGGAGAATAGATTTGAGCCTTTGATTTAGAGGTGGATCCAAGGGTGGAGAATGCATGGCTCATGAACCCTAGTGTTGTAGTATACTATATAGTAGGGTTAGATCCTCATACCATGTACAACAATTTAGTAATTGAGTTAATTGTAATTGATTGAGAGAGAGAGAGAACTCTTGAGGGAGAATTACTGTACATCTGCGAGGTGTGAGGAGAGAGAGATTTCTTCATTGTATTTCTTTCTGGAAGAGTTTAATATAGATTGGTTGTTTCTCATATCTCTTATTATTTGTTGTTTCTGATTTGTAGTTACTTATTACTTTTGGTTTCAATTCCATGTTTAGTTGCTTATACAAAATTAATCAATTGTACTCTAAGATCCTAACAACTAGTATCAGAGCATGTTAGTATTTTTTGATTACAGAATTCACTCATAGGGGTTTCTGATTGAGTGGGAGCAAAGCGATGGCAGAAGAAAGTAAACTAAGAATGGAGAAATTCAATGGCAAGAATTATCAATTATGGAGGATGCAGATTGAATATTATCTGTATCAGAAAGATCTGTATTTACCATTGGGTGGGGTTTTAAGGAAGCCCACAGATATGTAAGATGAAGAATGGAGTGTTCTTGATAAAAAGGCTCTTGGATTTATAAAGTTGAGCTTGGGAGCTTCTGTGATTTCCAACTTATCACAGGCAAAGACAACAGTAGAGTTAATGGATACTTTGGAAAATTTATATGAAAAACCCTCAGCTTCGAATAAGGTATATCTTATGAAGCAATTATTTAATTTGCAAATGTAGGAAGGTGGATCTATATCTAGTCATTTTAATGATTTCCATATAATAGTAAATCAGTTAAATTTAGTCAAAATAGTTTTCGATGATGAATTTAAGGCTCTCTTAATCTTATTCTCTTTACCTGAAAGTTGGCATAGTTTGGTAATGGCAGTTAGTAATACTGCATCTACTTCAAATATTTTGAAAGTTGATGATGTTGTTAGTGTAATCTTGAATGAAGAAATTCATAGGAAAAGCATAGGGGAAACATCAAGTAATGCTTTAAGTGTTGAAATCAGGGGAGGCAAAGAGAGAAGGGCAAGCAAGGGAAATCAAGGTCAAAGATGGGAAGTAGATCCAAGTCCAGAAATGGAAGAATAACCTGCTAGAATTGTGGAAAGAAAGGGTATGCAAAGAAAGATTGTTGGTTGAAGGATAACAAATAAAATCAGCATGAAGGTAATAAATAAGCAAAATTTGTAGGTATTGTTGCACATGATGCTCTTATATTTTCTTTGGATAATAAAGTAGAATCATAGGTTTTGAATTATGGTGCCTCTTTCCATGCAACCCCAAATAGAGAGTTTTTCAATGATTATATCCATGGAGATTTTGGAAAATTTTATTTAGGAGATGATGAGCCTTGTAAAATTGTTGGCAAAGGAAAAGTGAAGCTAAAATTGCAGAATGGCAACACATGGGTGTTGAAGGATGTCATGCATGTACCCATCCTGAAAAGGAATTTGATTTCTATAGGAAAGTTGAGCGATGAGGGTTGTACAGTAACTCTCATAGCTAAATCTTGGAAAGTTTCTAAGGGTGCACTTGTATTAGTAAAATGTAAGAGAGCAGGTACACTTTATCTATCTACTTGTATTACTGATTATCCTCCTTCTATTTTATGTACTTCAAATGTAGATGCAAAGTTGTGGCACTATAGGCTTAGTCACATGAGTGAGAAGGGAATGAATGTTCTTAAGTCAAAAGGTAAGCTTTCAAATTTAAAAATCATATATCTAGATTTTTTTGAGCATTGTATTTTTGGGAAATAGAAGAAAGTGAGGTTTCTCAAAACTGGGTCAACAAAGAAGAAGCACAAGTTGGAGCTTGTTCACACAGATATGTGGGGAACAACTCAGGTAGCTTCTATTGGAGGATCACAGTATTATGTTTCTTTCATTGATGATGCTATAAGAAAGGTATGGGTTTATTGCATAAAGAGGAAATCTAATGTTTTTGATACATTTAAGAAATGGAAAGCTTTGGTTGAGAATGAAACAAGTTTGAGATTGAAGTGCCTTAGATCTAAAAATGGTGGTGAGTACTGCAACAATAAATTCAATAGTTACTATTCTATGAGTGGAATACATAGGGAAAGGATGGTTCCAAGGACACCTCAGCAAAATGAAGTTGCTAAAAGGATGAATAGAACAATAATGGAGCATGCACAGAGTATGAGGTTGCATGTTGGTTTGCCCTTACAGTTTTGGGTAGAAGCTGTAGATACTATAGTTTACCTGATTAGCAGAGGACCTTCTACTGCACTAGATGGTGGAATTCTAGAAGAGGCTTGGATAGGTAAAAAGATAGATCTTCATTTCTCAGAGTTTTTAGTTTTGAAGCTTTTGTGCACATTAATAAATAAAATAGAAAGAAGCTGGATGCTAAATCTATGCGGTGCACTTTCATTAGTTATGGTTTTAGAGATTTCAGATTCTGTTTGTGGAATTTAGAAACTAACAAAATTATTAGAAGTCATGATGTAGTTTTCAATGAGAAGGTGATGTACAGTGATCAACTCAAGAGGTTGAATAATTTTGAGCAGGGCAATATTGATTTGGAAGAGGTTATGATCCAAAATGAGCTCATGGGTAAAAATCATCACTCACAAAAAAACATAGAGACTGACGTCGGTCAGGTGGAAATTGATGGCGGTCAAGTGGAAACCAATGTCAGTCATGTGGAAATCAGCATCGGTCAGGTGGAATTGACATCGATCGGGTGCAGACTGACATCGATCAGAGATGACCAGGATCAGTCACTGTTAGAAGAAAATTTAGGCAGACAGCAAGCTGTAAATGAGTCTCAAATGCCCATAAGGAGGTCTAAAAGGGTAAGTAAACCTCCAATATGTTATTCCCTTTTGTTATACTACTTATTGTTCACTGATGGTGGAGAACCAAAAAGTCTTGATGAGGCAATGTAGGTAGAATATAGGAAATAGTGGGAGCATGGCATGAATGAGGAAATTGATTCCTTGGAAGAGAACCATACGTGGGATTTGGTTGAGTTGTCAGTCATAAATAAAGAACTGAAAAACAAATGGGTATATAGGTTAAAGGAAGGAGAGAATGGACAAATGAGACATAAGGCCAGGTTGGTAGTAAAGGGATTTACACAGAAACCATGTATTTATTTTGGTGAAATTTTTTCTCTTGTAGTAAAGATGACTTCTATTCAGACTGTATTGTCTTTAGTTGCTATTGAGAATTTACATCTTGATCAGCTTGATGTTAAGACAATATTTCTTCATGGAGATTTGGATGAAGAGATATATATGGATCAGCCAGAAGGTTTTGAGGTCAAAGGTAAGGAGAAACTTGTGTGTAAGTTGAAGAAAAGCTTATATGGTCTTAAGCAAGCTCCAAGACAATGGTATTTGAGGTTTGACAGGTTTATGACAGAGCAGGGCTTTAGTAAATGTCAATCTAACCATTGTGTTTATTTTAACAGATTAGATAATGGTAGTTATATTATCATATTACTGTATGTAGATGATATGCTTGTTGTAGGTTCACACATGCAGGAAATTACTGAGCTTAAGGTAAAATTAGCTCACACATTTGCCATGAAGGATTTGGGAGCAACAAAGAAAATATTTGGCATGAGTATTAAAAGAGACAGGAAAAATCACAGTTTGATTTTGTCTAAGAGGATTATATGAATAAGGTGTTGGAGAGGTTCAATATGCATGATGCAAAATTGGTAAGCACACCTATGGCTGGACACTTCAAGTTGAGCAAAGAACAGTGTCCTAAATCACATGATGAGGTTGAGTACATTAGTAGAGTTCCATATGCTTTAGTAGTTGGGAGCTTGATGTATGTAATGGTATGTACTAGACCATATATTGCCCAAGTAGTGGGAGTTTTTAGCATGTTTATGGCCAATCTAGGAAAGGAACACTGGAAAGTAGTTTAGTGGATTCTCAGATATCTGAGAGGGACTAGCAGTAGGCATTTATGCTATGGAGGGTCAAACACTTCTCTACATGGGTATGTAGACTCAGATATGGCAGGTGACTTGGATGGTAGGAGAAGCACCACAGGATATGTGTTCACCATTGGTGGAATGGCGGTTAGCTAGATTTCAAAGTTGCAAAAGGTTGTGGCCTTCTACTACAGAGGCAAAATACATTGCAGTCAGAGAGGCTAGCAAGGAAATGATTTGGATGACTCAGTTCATGGAAGAGTTGGGAAAGGAGAAAGAGAGTTGCGAATTGTATAGTGATAGTCAAAGTGTAATTCATTTGGCAAAGAATTCAGCCTTTCATTCAAGAACCAAACATATACAACTTATGTACCACTTCATTAGATAGGTATTGGAGGATGGACAATTGAAGCTAGAAAAAATCCATATGGGTAAAAACCTTGCTGATATGTTAAAAATGCTTATAATAAAGGAGAAGCTGAATCTTCATTCAACTTTTGTTGGTCTTAAAGATTGAACTTGAAGAGGGAGAAACAAGCCAGAGATGTTTAGAGGATGTTGCTGTACAGGTACAGGTGCAGCTCTTTATCTCCAAGTGGGAGATTATTGAGTTGTGGAGATAAAAGCTTCACTAATAAGCAATGTTGAGGTTGTTGGGCTTACACAGTAATTGACATCGGTCAGAACCAACCAACATCAGTTAGGGGTCGATCGGCATCGGTCATGGCATCAGTCAGAACTGACTGGCATCGGTTATGGATCGGTCGGCATCGGTCATCTTCAGACCGACACCAACTTTTGTGCATTTTCAAAAAAAAAAAATTTAGATAGCTTTTCTATTTTTATGAGAACAAATTTGAGCCTTTTATTTAGAGGTGGATCTAAGGGTGGTGAATGCATGGCTCATGAACCCTAGTGTTGTAGTATACTATATAGTAGGGTTAGATCCTCATAGCATTTACAACAATTCAGTAATTGAGTTGATTGTAATTAATTGAGAGAGAGAGAGAGAGAGAGAACTCTTAAGGGAGAATTACTCTACATTTGTGAGGTGTGAGGAGCGAGATATTTCTTCATTATATTTCCTTCTGGAAGAGTTTAATACAGATTGGTTGTTTCTCGTATCTCCTATTATTTGATGTTTCTAATTTCTAGTTACTTATTACTTTTGGTTTCAATTCTGTGTTTAGTTTCTTATACAAAAGTAATCAATTGTACTTTAAGATCCTAACATTAACAATGATGAGTATATTATGTGTTTTCTCATGCAAGAGGTAGAATTCTACCATAAGAATCAAGGTAAGTTTCAACATTAATTTTTATGATTAGATAATATAGATAAGGTCTGATAAATTACCTAAGGTACTAGTGGCATTAGAGAGAATCTTAAATGAAGATTATTAGATGGGAAGGGATAAAGTAGGTATCTCAACTAAAGAAGAGAATTATGAGAAGATGGCCATCTTTAAGGACAAGCTACTTAAGTTGTGAAAAGTTAACACAAAAAAAGATAAAGTTTCCTTCATACCTTGTGTTAGGAGTATGATGATGTTTTTTCATGGGAATGCCATGATCTGAAGGGATTTGACCCCAAGCTTTCCCAACATACCATAGAATTGGAAAATAATGCAAAATTGGTAAGGCAAAATCAAAGGCTAATCAACCCTAAGGTGGAAGAGATCATGAGAAGAGAATTGTTCAAACTAATTAAATCTAAGATAATACTCCCCATCAAGTATTACTCATGGGTAGAAAACCTTGTGTCTTTGAGGAAGAAGAATGGAGTGATATGCCTATGTGTTGACTCTAGAGACCTTAATAAGGTGTCTTTGAGGGACCATTACCCACTGCCCTCCATATATCAGATCATTCAAAAGGTTTTAGGCTCTTAGAGGTTTTCCTTGCTTAATGGTTACTCTAGTTGCAATAATTTATTGGTCAAAGAAGAGGATATACATAATACTTACTTTACTACGAAGTGGGGCACTTATGCATATATGAAAATGCCCTTTAGACTGTCCAATATAGGGGCAAATTTATAAATGGAAATGGATGCTGATTTTGAGGGGTTAATAAATGAAATGGTGCTCATCTATATTTATTACATCACTATGTTCTCAAAGAATTCATTAGAACATATGGCACATTTAAAGTTGTTATTTTATAGGTGTAGGCAATTTAGAGTGTCATTCAATCCTAAGAAATGCATCTTTGATATTCATGAGGGTAGATTGTTTGGGCATGTATTCTCAAAGTATGGTATTTATATAGACCCTAAGATAGTTGAATAAATATTGGCCTTACCCCTACCCAATCATAATAAATTTTTACAGAGCTTCTTAGGTAAGATCAACTTCATAAGGAGATTTATCCCAAGTTTTACAGAGTTGGTCAAGCCTCTTACTCACATTCTTTGGAAGCACAAAATGTTCATATAGAGTAAATAAGGAAAGAGGAGTTTTGAGTCCATAAAATAATCCACATCTCAATCCCATACACTCATTGATCCTAATTTTACAAAATAATTTTTCTTATATGCTTTCTCTACATCAGATGAAATGTTTGTTATGCTTATGTAGTAGAATGGTAAAGGTCTAGAACAACCAATTACCTTCTTTAGTTAGGACTTATAGGAATAGGAGAAAATATATAATTTTTTGGAGAATCATGTGCTTGATATGATGAGAGGATTGAATAAGTTTAGGCACATGGTGTCTAAAAATAAGGTCATAGTTATGGTGGTACACCTAAGTATCAAATAATTCATACTCAATAGATATCTAAGTGAAAAGAAAGTTGGGTGGGTAAAAAAATGTATGGAATATGACCTTGAGGTGAGAGTGACCAATTTTATTAGAGTTAGAAGTCTATGTGATCATATTGAAGTAGAGGTAAAGGAAAAAAGGACCAAGTGTTGGCAATCTATGACAGTCAACAAGCAATTGCAAGAAACACTCCTCTCAACTAAACCAATGATGTGGTCAAATTCCTTTAAATAGGCCAATGTACTATAGTATTTTATAGTGAAAAAATGAGTAAATTTATATTTCATAGCATACCCTATGTCTTGATAGATGGAGTGTTCCTTAAGAAATACATAGGAGGCATGCTTTTGAGATGTGTTGAATTGAGCCAAGTTGACAAGCTACTTGAATAATTTCACAATGGCTCTACTGGTTGAAACTTTGCTGCCAAGACCACAACCTCAAAAATAATCATAGTTGGATAATTTTGGCCTAAATTTTTTAGAGATTTACATAGTTGGGTGAGGAAGTGCTCAAAGTGTGTCATGTTCACTAGCAATAAAAATTTAGTTAATCCAAGTTAAATATCCCTTCATGTAGTGGGGTTTATATTTCATAGGAATGATCCATACCAATACTATTTTTACACATAAGTGGGTCATCACAACCATTGATTACTTCACAATTTTGATGGAGGTAGTTGCACTTAAGGATGCCAATGAAAATTATGTATTAAAATTATATGATAATCTTGTAACTAGATTTTGTGTGCATTCAACCATCATCTTTTATAATGACTTGGCATTTAGTAGTTATAAGGCATGTTAGTTAGCCCTTAATAATGGAATATACCTCAAGGAATCCTCCAATTATTACCCAAATGGAAATAGACTAGTAGAGTCCATAAACAAGAACTTGATAAGGATCACCAAAATAACTATGGAGGACAGTCAAAGAGAGTGGTATACAAGGTTGAGAACTACACTATGAGAAGATAGAGTGACACCTAAGAGGTATAATGGATACTCTCCATACCTCCTTGTTTATGTTATAAAGTAAATATTTCCTATTTCCCTTAAACCTCCTACCTTAGAGCTTTCCCATCAACTAGATCTTTAGAAGATGATGCATTGTAAGTGAGGATGAATGAGTTGAGACAGTTAGAGGAGACAAGAGATAGTTCCATACATATAATGTGGTATAATAATCATAAAGTAAAGAAGTAATTTATCATAAGGGATTCATATAATATATTATAATAGGTAGATGTAGTCCTCAAATGGGATGAGGATCATGCAAAGCCAGGAAAACACTCCAAATTTGACATCCTTTAGAGTGGACCTTACATCATCACCTAATGAAAATAAATTAATTCCTTTGAAATTTATATATTTAATGGTGATGAACTCCCCATACCTATCAATGGGAGGTTCCTAATTTTTTTTAATTAGTCTCCTTCATGTTCCTCTTATATATAAGTGGATAGAGTTATCTTTTCTCTCTAAGTGCTTCTACACATGTGCTTAGTGTTTATTGCTTGGTTTTGTTGTTATATATTGTGTTTTATATTTATTATTTTGTTGTTCCATTATTTAAATGTAATAAAGGTATAAGTAAGAGTTCATGAGCAATAAATTCCCATTTTCTAATCCATCAAGACTAGGTTCAAAACAATTTTGAGTTCTTTGACTAGCAGGCTGGTCAAGTGAGCTGAGTCACCAAAATTGTTGACCAGTTTCTAGTCCCAAACCTAGAAAGGGGTAAAACTTATGCCTTAAGTCATGATCCATATTTGGTACCATAGTTTTTATTTATATCATGAGTTGAGACGGTTGCTTAGATAGTTCACTATTTTGACATGTCACACCTTTACTTTGGCAAACTTCATTCCTTTTATCCAAACCAAGTCAAGTAGTTTCATGATGATCAAACATGCTTAGATAGTCCTTTATCACTTTTAAAGGTCCCCAACATGTGAAATATTCCATGGTGAAGGTAAAATAAGTATTTATTTGGATAGAGGCTTATAAACACATTGATCCTACCTGATAACATGATGTATTCTTATTTTCAAGCTTTCAAAGAATATCATAGAAGGTGTCTTAAGGTTCAAATAAAGTTTCATAGATCATAAAGGTAATTTATATGTATTAACATGATAGTATAATTGATAGAACCCATTTTAAAGGTCATATATGTGTGTAAAGTCAATGGGTTTTTATCATAATGAGACCCAATCTGGCCTTGATAGACCACTAAGTCACCCTACACACCTCATCAAGCCATCACTAGACTGTTTCATTCCTCATTGAATCCACTAGCACTATGGCCAACACCAATTCCTCACAAATGGGCCCCACACATGATAAATTGTGAGTATTCAACTCCCTCAATTCACACCATCAATTTCAAAGTATTATATGGCTCCTATTTTCCCTTCACAACACCTGATAACAATGTTTTAGGTCTGAAACAAGGAGAATTGCAGAGAAAATGGTAGGTTATAAGGGTTTCTTCAGTAGTATGGATTTTTACTATACAAACCAATCTATGTGAGGTCATTATTTTTTAGAGGGATGTTAATAATGTTAAGTGGTGAAGATATTAGTGTTTGTCAGTGCCATGGAAGATCAAAACCATTCCATCTATCCATCAAGCTCATTGGTATATTCAAAGAATTCCTCAAGTTCATGCTCATACCATATAGAGGAAAGAGAGTGGGGGCCCATAATCATAACAAAATAAAGTAGGCTCAGGTATCTTTAACCCATGGACATTTTTTTATGGATTGGTATCCTAATATTTATGAACATTCCTTAAATAAGTTTTAGAATCCATATGCCCTTCTCATCTGCATAGACCCATTTGGACTGAATGGTCTTCAGATATTTTTACCTTGTCTACTCAAATAAATAATGGATGTTGCTTCCATGAGTCTTGAATGATCCTTATATTTCATTCTTATCACTTGAATCACATGTGTGAGCTCACATAACTGGAAAAACTTCATAATTGGCTCCTATTTATGGTCTATAGATAGGTATGTGTAATAGACAAAGGTTTGATGCCTTCATCAAGGGGTTATGGGCTGAGTTGAAGATTTTTTAGAAAAAAATCAAGGATTTCAATTCCTTCTTGTTTATATTTAATGTCCAATCACCTTTTATCACCTTAGGAGTATCCCAAGGAATAATGATTTATACATATTTAAGAACCACTATATGAGGAACAATGTATGGTTCAATGACACACAAAACCTCCAATGTATCTCAAAACATATAATATGGTGTTGGAGTGATAGTGTAATGTCATAACAATGATACAATAACTTTACCAACTTTCATGGTAGCATCACAGCCTTAGAAACTATCCTTTTAACCTCTAAGTTCACTGTCACTTTTTAGCTAAGTTTAAGGTTTTTTATGGAAATTAAGGTTGTTTTGAGTTTCCAAAGTTTCAATTTAAGACTGTTTATGTTTCATCTCTACCTCAAAAATTTCATGTTTTCTTAGATATTTGTATAAAGGTTTTAAAGTTTCAATTTTTTTATATTTTAAGGGATCATACCCTCCATTTCATGTTGTTTTCATACTCTTATAGTTTCACTATGTTTTCACTACAATTTGCATTAAGTTACCTCTATTCTCATGCCCTGCACTCCATATATCTATCTATTTCCACCCTTATCCATTCATGAGATATTCAATCCAAGTATATACCATACCATATACCTCCATACCTTCCTTGAAATCATTATAAGTAGTGAATCAAAAATATATTGGACCCATATGGTCATATAATGATTTGAGAGTGCAAATGTACACCTACAACCAGCCCTTTTAGGGCTATTATACCAAGGTCCCAAAAAACACTATGTAGAATATCCAAGGCATGATAATTGGTGTGAGTATTAAAGTATGTGCATTATAAACAAGTTAATGATGGTATGATCATGTCACATCAAGGTTTCAAGTACTATGTAAACCACCTTCTTCCTACATAGACCTGGTAGCCAAGCTCCTATAAGTAGTCATAATGATAGGAGGATACATGTGACATCATGGATCTATATTAATACAAAGATGATTGAGGTTTAGATATAATGAAGATTAAAATTAATGGTTATCACCTCTTGGAAGGTAAAGTAACATCTACATAGTCTTGGAACCACACAAGCATATACAAACATGAGATCTAAGTCTGAATAGAGGATAAAGCATAAAAAAGAACAAGCATTCAAAAATCACCACCTAAGCATGATAATAACTCTAATAAAATTATGGAAATCCCCATGGTCCCAAATACCTCAAGATATTATGTTGAAGGCCATACTTAGAATTTGCTTGCTTGAGTACATAGTCAACAGGTAGTTTGAAGCTAATTTGAGCCAAAATGGTGATTTAAGACCTCGTTAGACATTGAAAAGTCTTAAAAATTAGTATAAATGGTTATCATGACCCATTAAAATCACTATTATGTTTAATTATTCTATTCAAATAGTTGGTATACCCACTATTTTATCTCAGACCAAGTATTGTCTATCACATTTGTTTAATGAGTTAAAGAATGCATCCATGCTTTGAAGGGTCTACATATAGTTTAGAACCAATAGAAGGTTTTGTTTCAATGAAGTATGATGGTAAATGATTCCCAAATATCCTATAAATGTATAAAACCTATATATACAATCAAAAGCCTTGAAGATAAACCAACACAGTCAAATACATAGGCCTGCACACAGACGCTAGTGTCATCTTGAGATACCTCCAAGCCCTTACAATAAGTTAGATGGTCAGGGTAAGGTGTTTAGAGATGTGTGAGACCTAAAAATAATGTTTAAAGTATAATTAAGTGAATAAAATGGTTCAAAGTTCCTTTAAACCCTACTCGAGTCAATCAATATATGCATAGTCAATTCAAGGACCATCTTCAAATGCTCACCCACTCCACCTCATGCATGCTCAAGGAAAAAGATTATAGGGAATTTTAATTATCCTTATGACCAAAAATTCATGAAATATTGGTTTTAAATTATGGCTAACCTTTAGAATGAACCTGAAGACAATAAGCACTTAGAACTTCTTGTAGACAACCCTAACCTCATCTTCTAATATTCATATCTCTAAGCACCCTTTGCATGGGAACCCATTCCATTCATGAAATATTAGGAGGTTAGTGACCTACACATTCATGGCATTTATTCTAGGTCTAGATTTCCATACTCTATGAACCATCGTTAAGATGTTGGACATCTCAAACCCTACACAAACCCCAAAAGTGACCCAATGATGGAATTTAACCTCAAAACCCATCTAAATGAGATAATTATTATTTATGTATCCTTAATACATTAAATTAAATTGGTTAAATAATAATAATCTATTTTATTATTTATCATGTGTTTATCTTCATGTAAATAAATGATAACATATATTAAATTACCTTTAGAAAGGTTGGACCCATTAATGTGGTGGTTAGAAAAAGTCATTTATAATGGACAGATTACTTTGCCTATATAATAAAGAGTTTATATTATAAGATGTAATGAAAAAATAAAAAGTGAGAGGAAGAAAGACTATAATTTTACTTGTTAGTTTCTCATAATATGAATAATTTTTGTGGGTTTTTTTACCTCTTTGAAGGTTTTTCCACGTATATTTGTGTTATGGTGTGTTCAAATTTGCTCTCATTGTTTCATGGTGAATGTATTTGCTATTGGTATCACATCTATATCAGGTGTTCATATACAATCATATTGTTTGTTCTATCATGGTATCAAAGCAATTTGATGCTTGATCAAATTGTAATATCATAGATCAAAGTTTTTTAGTTTGTGTTCAAGCCTAGATTCATCTATTTTTAAAATCATGGTATGATCATGAAATTTTTCAAGCTTCTCTTTCTGTAGGAAGTAAGTTATTCTACTGTTTCCTCTCTTAAAATCTTAGAAATATCAGATATATGTAATTTTTCATATTTTAAGCCTATTTTCATGTGATAGATCTAATTGAGAATCTTAAAATGGGTTAAAAATGCTTTTTTAAGCATTAAATTTTTTTAAGATTTTCTTGTTTTTTAGACTAATAATCTGTATGAAGGTGGTTGAAGCTCTTTAGTTACAAATCTAACACTTACAAGGAGTTGAAATCATTAAGAGAGCCAACAAGTGAGTGAATCAGTGCTTGAAATTTTTTTTATGGCCTTTGTATGACCTTGTTTATTTTTAAAAATCATATAGTAAATCTCTATGTTGGTCACTACATTGGCTTGGTTTGACCATTTCCAAGCATTTTTTACCTTTATTTCACTTTATTTAGACTCTTGTAGCTCATTTTGAAAAAACTTCTCTCCTCTCAAATGTCATTTTTAGCATGTGTGAAATAAAAATTAGTGAAAGATCAGATTTTAGATATTAAATCTTAGTTTTACTTTTTCTATTTGCTTAGTTTGGCCATTTCTAAGTAATTTTGATATTTACTTTGTCTGTCATGGTCTCTTACATCTTTTTTTTTTTTCTCTCCTCTCAAGCATCATGCTTCAGCTTGTATGGCTATGGAATAAGAAAAAAAATATAAATCATGTATTCTTAGTCATTTTCTGAGATTTAAAAGTTGATTTCATGTTTTCTACAATATTTAAGCTTGTTTGAGCCATTTTTAGACCTTGAAGAGCATCAAAATGAAATATAATTTTTTTTTACTTCTATCTGGGTGCCATAATAGTATTAGGAGCATTAAAATATCATTTTATAGTCATAAAATCATATATATGGGTCTAATAATAGCTTTGGATGGTAATTTACAAGTGTTTTAAAGCTTTGGATCACTAAAAATAGATGTATAGAGCTCCTACAATCTTTTCCTGCTCTCCACATGTGTCATGCTTCTGTACAAAACATGATATAGAAAATAATTAATGTGTATTTTAAAGTTTTAATGCAAGTATTTTAAAAATAAAAAATTTATTTAATTGGCTTTATTCCACCCAAGCAGTCAACCCCACTTAAGTTTTTTTTTAAATCCTTTTTTTCCAAATTTTAAATAAAATCTTGCTTTTTATTATGAAAGTATTTAATTATGGTTTATTTATTTTTAAAAGTAAAAATAAAAATTATATCAAAAAATTATTAAACATAAGACATAAGTTAGTGCTTAGTGGGTGAGTTGTAATTAGCCAATTTTTTATGCAAGCACATGGTGGGCCCATGTGTGTTAACTTGTGTTTTCCAAAAAAGGATTAAAAAATATATTTAATTTTTTTATTTATACAATCATGAGATATTTATTTTACATGCATTTAATATTTTGAATTTTTTTTAAAAACAAAATTAATTAAATCATGTAGCTTGCGTGTGAATTCTTGTATTGGACAAAGAGAAGTTTACTAGTATTTTTTGAAAAATATTTATAGATCCAAAGTCCTTAAATTAAATATCAATTCTTATATTTTTTTTGATAAAAATTAATTAATTAATCAATTTTAAAATAATTAGTTAAAAATTTTGGTTATTAGTCGTGGAAAATCTCATGTGTGAAGCTTGCAACGTTTTTGACACTTTTAACACCCTTGACTTGTCATATTCATTATCAAAGATGGTCGTGTGACTTGTTGATATTTCAGTTTGTGAACCTTATAGACACATTGGGATGGTATTTTATTTTATTTTAAACCTCTTACTATTGATTTTACAATAATTTATTCAAATAGTGTAATTTGTGATACTATTTATGATACTTGCAACTTTCACCCTTGTTGCAATTATCTGTGTTTTTAAATTGTTTTGTAATCAAATAAAGTGGCTAGTGTTGTTTACATACTATAATATGTATATTTATAACAAAATCAAGTATAAATCACATTAAAAAAAAAACTTTTTTTTTCAATTTAATATAAAATGCAAACTTGTACTACCAACTTTAAAAAGAAGGAAAAATATTCATGACTCAAATTATAATATGAAATTATTTATAATAATATATGTAATGTTTTTTTAACTTATTATTTAATTTATTGTATGTACATCACATAACCTACTTGTTGAATTTAACATGCTTGATTGCAAGCTTACATATATTTCTATTCAAGGTTGTGTTAAACTTTGATCCCAAATAACCCCTATTTACAAATATCATGTTGGTATTTTTATTTATACAACCATTATTAGGATAGATATTTGATAAGATGTGGGTGTTGCTTCTATATTCATGCAAGATCTATACTTGGATCATTAGAAATTAGCAAAGTGAATACTTAGATATATAAAAGAAACTGTAAACTTTAGTTTAGATTATTGTTTCTTTAATTATACTAATTTACTTGGTTATTTTGATGTTAACCATACTATAATGAGTCTACTTCTAGATATATGTTTATGTTTGGTGTATGTGATATCACTTGGAACACTTCATGTGAAAGTTTTTAAAGACGCCTTGTGGCTATGAAGGATGATAAAAGAACATCATGTGCAAGTTCCTCATTATACCAACCTTCTTGTTGATAGTCAAAATTTTATAACTTTGGTGAAAAATCTAATGTAGCATCAATAAATTAAATCCTATGGAATTTAATTCAATGTTGGACTTATCGAAGTTACCATTGAGGGGGAGTGTGCATGGCAATGTCACTTCTTATGGTTCATGTGTTTCCTTATATTTATCTATACTTCTTATTATTATAAAGCATTGTAATATATCACTTTATATGATTTTAGTAAACTTCATATAGAAATTTATATTGTACCCAAAAAATAGCAACATGGAGGTCTTTATGTTATTAAATACTTTAATATGTTTGATTAATTATTCATGAGAAATTATGAGATGTATTCTCACTGTGGGATGTAGTCTCACAATCATGCTAACCTAAACTCACTTTATGTGGTTTAGGATAACATAGTTTAAATCTTTTAAAGGTTCCTATGGGGACATAGTGCAAAACCTTTAGGTGTCTATGGATGTATAGTGTAATTCCTTTAAAGGTGACTATGCAATTGTGGTTACATAGTGTAATACCTTTGGGTATCTATAGTTATATAGTGTAATTCCTTTAAAGGTGATTATGTGATTGTGGTTACATAGTGTAATACCTTTGGGTGTCTATATTTAAATAGTGTAATACCTCTGGGTGACTATGTTTATATAGCATAATTCCTTTAAAGGTGACTATGGCATGATGAAGGATGTTTCCTTCAATTATTACCTCTTAAAACTCACCATGTATGGTTCATATAGTGTAAGTTCATTATGTTCTTACCTCCTAAAAATCAAAATGTATCCCCACTTAACATTAAGGGGGAGTATTAGAACAATTAATGGTTAAGTGGTATTATTTATGTACTCTTAATACATTAAATTACATTGGTTAAATAATAATATATTTTATTATTTATCATGAATGTATCCTCGTGTAAATAAATAATAAAATATATTAAATGACCTTTAGAGAGGTTTGACCCATTAATGTTGTGATTGGAAAAAGTCATTTATAATGTGTAAATAAATAATAAAATATATTAAATGACCTTTACGGAGGTTGGATCCATTAATGTGGCGGTTGAAAAAAGTCATTTATAATGGGTAGATTACCTTGCCTATATAATAAAGAGTTTATATTGTAAGATGTAATTAAAAAAAATTGAGATGAAGAAAGACTATAATTTTATTTGTTAGTTTCCCATAATATGAATAATTTTTGTGGGTTTTTTACCTCTTTGAAGGTTTTTCCATGTATATTTATGTTATGGTGTATTCAACTTTTCTCTCATTGCTTCATGGTGAATGTATTTTCTATTTGTCTCACATATATATCATGTGTTCATATGAAATTTTATTGTTTTTTTTTCAATAATTTCACCATGAAATGATCTTTAAGGTCTCCTAAGGTCCTCTGAGCATCGCAGTGACCCACTGGTTGGCATGTTCATGGGTTAAGTTGTAATTAATAAATCTAAAAGTGTTAGTTTGAGCTCAAAATCAAAGAGATTGAAATGGTTTATATTAAAAATGAAGTTATAGAGGAATAATGAGTCCTAAATCATCTATTCAAACCCTCTAGTAGTCATCAGGGTGACCTACATGACTAGTTCAGTAAGTAGAAAGGTATAAACCTTGGGATTCATGACTATATGCACCCAAAGGGAGTCAAATAATGTAATCAGGATAATAATGTTATTCCATGTGGTCTCTAAGGTGATTATAAAGTCATATGTGATGCATTAATACCTTGAATCCATAAGGTTTAGGCCAATCTTCATGATCCACGTCTATAAACAAGCAAATCTACAACCTCCACCATGACTATGCCTTCAAAAGGTGAAGTAAAGATCAGTTTGAGAAGTGTGAATTTTTCCATCCTAGGTGTTAACATCCATAAAAAAAATTTAAATCCCTTTGGCTAATTCAAACCCCTAGATAAATAATTACAGTAGAACCTTCTACTTTTAGACACACAAAGGTCACTTAAAGGGCATGATCTTCATATAAAAATTACTTCAAGTGATCATCACATCTTTAATCTTATGCATGGGGAGTCAAATAGTTTAGGGAAGGTAAGTAGGGATTATGTATTAAGTTTTATGAAATTAGTTCAGAGATCCAAGCTCTGATCTCTATGAACCACCCCTAAAACCCCCAAGCACTCCTAAACCTCCCTTAAACCCTAATAGTGAATTGACTAGGAAGGTTTAAGAAAAAGTGAATTAAAATTCATATAATTTTCTTATCTAACACCTAATTCATGTTTCTAACTTAAGGGGATAATTTCCATGGCTTTTGATGGTACATAAACTGTACGAATACTTCTTAAAAAGGCAAGTTTTTAGGGTTTTAGGAATAAATTGTGTTTCAAAGCCTAACTAAGTGTTATAAGATATTAAATAGGTAATCTTAGGACTTATTCTACTCAATAAATTTCAATATGATCCATGAAATTGATTGGAAGTGTCTTTGTTCTCTATATATAAATTCCCAGTCTGTGAAGTAGCCCAAATGACCTAGTCATGTAAGGCTAATATGTATTTTCAGATAAAGAACACCTAAAATATATTAATACCAATACATAAGATGATATTCAAAGATGATATAATTCTTATCATATGAATTGGGATCCTAGTTCAATTTTATGATCATTTAAGCTATGGATATGAGTATAAGGTTGAAGGACAAGAAAATAGGCCTACTTATTTTGAAAGTAGAAAAGTCTAGTAAGCAAAAGGTGGAATGGTAGCATTTATTGACCATATTTAATAATTTTTCAGTATCATCCAAGATATCATACCTTAAAATTGAATCCATTATGACATGTTAGAGGTAGTTTCATGAACCATTCAACATGCACATTAAAAGAGATGCTACCCAACACCTCAAAAAGGCCAATTCACACTCCATTTGCATTGAGTAACTTCCATTGGAAGGAATATTAGGCTATTTTAAGCATGATTCAGTTTTTAATAAAGTTAAATGAGTGAGTTACAACCTACACATCTTCCCCAAACACCAAAGTGGACCTATTAAATGCATGTCAATGCTTGAGGAAGGAAATAAGCATGTTATAACTATCATATGCCTCATTGGCCTCATTCATGGTCTCTCACATGCCTATAATCTTCTATCTTATCCTTTAAAATTTATATTTAAGAAAACATTAAGATATTTCTTTGGTATCCTTTATTTGGGTGTAGCAAACCTTTACCAAAATGGCCTTGTAACTCTTCTGAATCAATAGAAGACATTTGCATACTTCTTATTGAATCTTAGCATGTTTTATGGAAGTTTGATGTACAAAATGTATGTATCATGTTATTATCTATAGGTCCTTTCATGTACCTAAATTTATTTTGTTAGTTTATTGCAGGTTATATGAAGTGTTGTCAAGTAGGAGTGTTCTTGAAGTGTCACATGTCACTAGTATCTTGTGAAGATCTAGGCTTAGTATTTCAAGTTTCAGAGCCCTATTCAACCTCCATAAAAAATTTTAATGCTTAAACACCATCAAAGAGTCTAATTAATAATTATCTCCATCGGGTTCATTACTAAGTTTCAAAGGAGATAACTAAGAGTGGATCTTTAGTCAATCGATGCATCATCACTTAGAGTAGGTTCTTTCATTGGTTTTCAAATCTCTTTCCCTTTTCATTAGGATAAGTTTAAGTCTTAGAGAGAGAATTGAATTGAAAAATTAGGAGAGTTATCCCCATAAAATATAGAGGTTTAACCTACATATTAGGCAGCCCATCATCTATAAGTAGTTCCAATGTTGGACTAGGTTTGAGGTTTGGACATGAACACTCTTCTCCTTAGTAAGGGTGAAACCTAGATCACCAAAAAAGAGGTAAGATAGTTAATGAATAAAATGGAACACTTATAGAAAATCTAAGCCTCCACTCTCTTCAAGAACTATTTCAAGAATCTCCCATTTCCAAATCACCAAATTGCAAGATTTTTCCCTCCATCCATAATCCCATTCATGATCCCTCCATCACACCTCATACCTATGAATCCATTAAACACCTTCCAACCTCATTACTTCTTGAAGGAGAACCCATCCTATGGGATATTAGTGAAGAGGAGCAAACTCAAGTTATAGCTGATCAAGGAGATGACTCAAGTGTCTATGATGAAGATTTCATCATAGAGACTCCCCATGGTGAAGACAAGAACAAGTCAACCTTATTGAGTAAATAAATAGAAGTTATATATGAAGTTATAGATGTCCAAAAAGAGATTGATCAAGATATAAGAGAGGAGGTGCTTAAAACTCATGTGTATGATCAAGAGGTTGAATCTAAAAATGTGATAGAAGATGGATTTGTTGCTAATTCCATGGAACAAGATTATTTTTGGTAAAGATTCAATGAGGTATGTAGTGAATTTGAAGCCCTTAAAATTCTTATACCTCTTGTTATCCAAGTTGAATACATTGTTAAAAATTCATTGATTTTTGGATTATAACATGACAATCTTAAAAGTATCAAGATAGAGGTTTTATACACATAATATTTTCAAACTTTATCAATTACTGACACTCTTTATCTTGTAGGAACCCATCAAGTCTCAATCTCTTTGAGTGCACACCTTAAGGAGTGTACTGAAAAAGGTGTGGGCTGACAATTGGTACTTCACATGATTGTTGTCCCCTTTACCACTTGCTATATACATAATTATCACCTAAAAACCATTTCCCTAAGCTTTGCCTTCCATTTTACTTGTATAGTCTTTTATCACTTATATTAGCCCTTTACCTAACCTAAACCCATTTTTGATAGTTTACATGATTATGTCAACCACATCGACCTTGTATTCTTATTGACAAAACTTATTAGGGATTTGGTCAGGCCCTGGCTGACCTAGTCTATGACCATATTATTTTTTCTCAATTATGATAGTAGGTCAATAGGGTCGACCTTGTTAGCCAAAACTTTTAGAAGGGTTTAGGGTTAGATTAACCTATATAAACATAATCATTTCACCATTTCTAAAAGAAGAGAAGAAGAATTAAGGTATATTATACATCTACTTATCCACCATTCTACTTAAAGAGAAATCTTAGGGTTTCATACTTTCTTTAGAGATATAGGTCTTGTCTTGTGGAGAAGTCTTTTAGATGCATTGATAGGTTGTATATCGTAGAGATGATTTATCCTTGTCATCCTTACATACCACAAAAACCTCTTCTAAAGCACCTTGTCCAAGGGAGAGATTGAGGATTAGTGGGTTTGTATTCAAAGATAAGTATTCCTAGCATTGTTCCTCCTTTTTAAGAGTAGATAGATGTGTATTTTTACTTCTCTTCCATGAATTAGGATTTTATATACATTAACATGAGTATATGTATTCTATACATGTTTAATTTTAATGTTTATTACCCCCATTTTGTGCCACATGCTTTGATGAGCACTATATTATATTATACTTTACCTTTTATTAGTTTAGTGAATATGAAAACATAAGACCTAGTTAGGGTTATTGTATAATTTTTCTTGATTGGAGGATTTGTAATCCTCCCTAGTGACATTATTTTGGTAAAATATCCCTTAATTAGATCTAATAGATACATATAGGTCATAACCTAGATTATCTAATTTATCTCCAATTGGAAGTGTAAGTAGGATCTATTTTCTAAGAGATAAGATTGATTTGTAGATTATGTTGCATTTCCCATTGCATACATTCTGGTAAAACTGATGTGAATTAACCCTTGTACGTTTTATTTCATGATTCTCATTTCTAACATTTTATTATTTTTCTATATTTATGATACAAATTCAACTAGGCCGGTATAGATCTAACTTTTGTGCATAGGTTTAACACATAGTCACATCAAAATGACTATATTCTTTATGTTCAGATCTTCATTAGATATAGGTTACTAGATCGATCAGGTTAACACAATACTCTTATTTAGTGTCAGATAACAAACTATGGTTAATAGGTAAACTTAGTATTACATTCAACTTCTAGATAACAAACTAAGTCAACCAAATTGACTTAGTCATCTTAATAGGCTTCAACAAATAGGGTTTCATAAAACTAGGTTGATCTAGTCAACTTAGTTGGCATAAACATCAAGAATCATTCAACACACTTCAACATAAAACTTGAAATCTTTGACATATTCCAAACCACTAAGGTTCCTTTTTCTCTCTCTCTCTCTTTCAATTTAGTACTTCATTACAGTTCTATTTTATGCAAGTTTGTAGTCTTCAAAACTATAATCTTATAGCAAACTAAATTGACCTAGTCAACTTTGTTTTATAACCTATCTTTTGTCTAAAATACTAAGTCAACCTAGTCATCTTAGTTCTTAAGGAATATTGCTTCTACATAATAGTAGTGACCCAATCAAATCTATTCTATAATGTTTGCATATAGTGTCATTTGAATCAATTATGTACCATTCTTAATTTGGTAACTAACAACTATATGTTAGTAATTAATTCACACTTTAATTTCTAGTTGTTTACATGTTTAGAGTAGATCACATAGTCTAACTAGGTGGTATTTTAAAACACCATTTAGTTTCACTATTTTGTTCTTTTTTCACACACTACCAAATCAAACAAATTTTAAAATGATTTAACATTTATCTTCCCAAGGCCTACCTATTTGGATATCATCAGCAAGGGGAAAGCCAACTTGGTTTTTTGGATAATTATAAACACATGGTTAATGGTATATAGTAGCTAAGCAAACAACACCCTTATCACTATGGGATTATGAAGTGAGGGGCTAAGACCCAATACCAAGCCAGTACCATTGCCAACATAGATCCCTTTCATCCTAAACATCTTAAAACCATCTATAGATTGCTTTTTAATTCCTTATTTTTAGCTAACTTCTCTTTCACTCAAAATAACATTTCATAATAATCTAACAACACTCAAGATGACCACTTAGTTATCATTTAATTTTTTTCTATATGCTCATTATCTATTGTATTGTAAAAAATTTCATTAGATAACATTGCTGAAATGTTTTGTCTTCTGCGTCAATCATATCATTATTATTGATCTAATTATTTGTGTTTGCTTCCATTTATTTCTTCAAATTACATTAAAAAATCTTTCCCTATTTTCAATACATTATCATTCTATTCAACATAGTCTCTTATAGATTGTCTATTTTTTTACTGTAGTATTAAGTTTACCTAGTTGACCCAATACTCATTTTTGCTAATCAGGTTATAGTACTAAGTCAACATGGTTGAACATGTAGTATTTTGCCTTATATTTAGTAGTATTAAGTTGACTTGGGAAACTTTGTACTCTTATCTATATTTTTACTTTTGCATCAGCTTTGCCATCCCTAATCTCTCTCCTTCATCATGAACTTATTTTTTGAAGACAAAATTGAGTTAAATTTAATAGATATGATGAGTTTTACCAATCCGAATAGGTTATCCCATAAGTAGCTTGTGGCTCCTACCCTATATGAAAGTAATATGCATGTAGCCACTCACACTATAAACTATGGGATCCTTCCTCATTCCTCTTCACTTTGCAATCCTCTCTTCTGAATTAAAGATCAACTAAAATTATAGTATACCCTAGAAATTATCTTCTTCATCAATGAGTTTCCTCAACATCAAGGAAAATATCCTTCTAATATTTACCATCTCATGATAAGTGGTCAAGTCAATGATCCCCATTCACCTTTTCCTGCATTCTCACATGGATTTGGAGACACTATCTTATTTTCTTCTCAACCTCTTCCCTCTATTTTTACCCATTCTCATACTATGACATCCTCCTTTTTCATTTCCTCCACCTCCATGCCTAGTATCTCTATTAACATGGTAGGTTTTACATCTAGTGGGCCTATTCTAAGACCCACCCTTCTCAATCCTTCCACTAATGCATCATTTTATAAACATGGTAATCATGCCTTTAGTGATGCTTCTTCTCATCCCTCTACTAGCACATCATTTTCCACACAAGAAAATCATGCTACCAGTGCCTTACCTACCAAAAATTCTTATTAATATACTACTAGCACCAATAGTGGTACCAATTCTAATGCTTCACACAATAACAATAATACCACTAAAACCCATCAACTTCTATTAAAAACTCTTAATAAAATGAATGCTTTCCACGCTAAAAATGTAAATAAAATAATGGAAATGTAAAATCATCTTATCCATCTTCAAACCCACCCTCAACAGGCTCTATGGGCATGCATAACCAAAAAGCTCCCCCACCTCCTCTTTAAGATTCCCATGGTAATCTTATCTCTCAACCTCCCCTTGTTAATAAAATGATCAAGAACCTTCAAAATGAGCCTCTGACATCTTAAATTTCTAATATCGACATAGGAGGTATCACCCCTACCATTACTTACAAGGGGTCAAATGATCCTACTTTTCACTTTAAAACTTTTGGGAACCTATATGAAGACTAGGTCAAGTTCTATAATGTCCCCAATTTTCTATTAAAATGGTTTAATTAATTAATTAAATTATTATAGAAATAAAATCGACTTCTTCTAGAAGTTTCCTGGAAGGATTTAAAAGAAGGGGAAAGCAAAGCATTTGGATCATCTAATATCTTTGTTGCAAAAATTATTCTGAGTATTGTGAAGCTTGAATCGGTGATTCAGCTGAAATCTCTGAGGACGCAAACCTTCAGTAGATTGGAGAAGAGTTGGATGAAAACCCAGCCCTTTTCAGAGGTGGATTCATGACGGAATTCAGATTGGGCATATTGATCAGATCTGGAGCTTCAGAGGCCATTCACTGAGTATATCAGGGTTCAGCGTATGTAAAGGTTTCCAGGTATTTACTCATTATTTTGATTTTAGATTTATATATTTATATCATCAGATCAGGTTTGGTACAGAATCCATACAGATCGGCACCAGGCCATACCAGAAGATCCAGAAAAGGAAAGGGCATAGTTCACAGTTGTGGGCTACCAGGTATTACAGAGGCTGACATCGATAGTTAAGTGACCGGCATCAGCATGTAGACTGACATCAGCCGATCAGCGACCGACACCGGTAGTCAGGCAATCACAGGCAGTCACAGGCAGGTAGAGATTGCCACCAGAAGATCGATGGTGGTAGTGTATCGACTGATGTCAGCACCATCATCACCGACATTAGCAACTATGTTTTTCTTGGACAGTAGGCCGAGCACGCAGTCCCAGGTTTTTATTTCCAGTTTGGTAGTTTGATATAATAATTGGGTTTTGAGACCACATCTGTAATAATTTTATGACATCTGGACTATATTATCTATTACATTCAGATTTATATCTTTGTCCATTTGATTGAATGCTTCAAGTAGTTGAAATCAATTTTATTTGCATTCAATTCTAGTTTGGGATCTTTCAGTGGTATCAGAGCCATGCATCTTGCCAGCCTGTAGGGGTGAATATATTTTATTTCTATGCATCCTAGAAGATTTGATAGAAGCCATAGATATTTTACATGTAGTAGAGCTTAGTACGAGTGAGAGTTGGGTTTAGGACAGCCACCTATCATGGTCGAAGAACAGAGGCATGCCCATAGAAACCAGGATGAGGAAGAAAGAGAGATGATGAGGACCCTCATCACTACCCAGCCTAGGATTGTTCAGGCTCTAGACCAATTACAAGATACCATGGAGCATTTAGAGGTGGAGAGACATAGAGGGAGAAGGAATAGATCAGTTTTAGTGACAGGCAGTCAGTCCAGTCAGCATAGTCACCATTCCCATTCTTCAATGGGGAGCTCCCGTCATTCCTCTAGGTGAAATCATCATCATACACCTACTCCAAATAGACCATTACTACCTCAGTTTGTACTAGGTGGACAACCAGTACAAGTGGAACTACCAGAGATGGGGTTCCAAGAGTCCATTTTGGCAGTGACAGCAGAGTGGAGAGCTTTACCCCCAGAGGTTAGGGAGGTTTTTCCTTTGCCCTAGTATTGTGCACAGCGTAGAGACATAGCCAGACTCAGGGGAGATCAGGGTAATAGACCACCACAACAGCAACATAATCATGACCTCAATAGAGCTACAGGGAAGATTACATTGGCTTCATATAATGGCTCTAGAGAGACTAGTGCAAGAGCTTGGGTCCACAAGCTGGACATATATCTTTCTTTGAGGCCCATGCCTGAGTGTGAGGCCATTCAGTTTGCGGTATTACATCTAGAGGGGATTGCATATGATTGGTGGCACCTAGGATCATGCTTTAGTTCACTCCTATGTTGAGTTCACTGAGAGACTTATTGCACGGTTTGACCGTAAGGATACAGAACTTTACTACAGGGAGTTGGCTCATCTTAGACAGAGTGGTCACGCAAAAACTTATATTAATGAGTTAAAGCGTATTGCGGTTATGGTACCTGATATGCCTCAGAGATGGAGTGTGATGTTATTTATTGAGGGATTATAGGATAGACTTAAGGGACTGGTATGTGCTTTCCAACCAGCCACTCTTAAGGATGCCATTGATGTGACATTGAGACTGGATATTGTTCCCACTTCTTATCAGGGTGATAATAAAATAGCCGTGAACTCTCGGCCTATACAGAAGGCCAACACACCACAAATTAAAGAAGGGTCATCCTCTATAAATCCTTGGATGAATCAGGAGACTAGGAATGACTTGAGGAGGAAAAAGTTATGTTTTTCCTGCAAAGACCCATGGGAACCAGGACACCGTTGCATGGGTAAAGGAAAGGTTCATTTGATTGAGGTAACTTCTGAGTGTGGAGATGAGGAGCTTCTTGATATAGACATTGAGGATAATATTGAGCAGGTTCAGACATAGTTGGAGTTAGACACCCCGAAGCCTTTGGCATCAGCCAAAGCAATTATGGCTACTCTCTCCAGTTATCCTAACTTTCATGCCTTTCAGTTGAAAGGTACACTTAAGGGTAAGTGGGTCATGAGCTTGGTAGATACAAGTGCTACACATAACTTCATTGACCGGAAGTTAGTGGGAAGGCGTGGATTACAGTATGAGAAGTTTGGTGGTTTTGTGGTAAAGGTGGCAGATGGTGCAGTTTTGGGTTGTACCAAACGGATTCCACAGCTTAGCATTTATATGGGGGATTACACTCTAACCGATGATTTTTATGTGTTTCCTTTAAAGGATTATGATGTGGTCTTGGGCATGTAGTGGTTACAGGGTATTGGGCGCTACATTATTGATCACCACCGTATGCAGTTAGAATTCCTTTCTGGGGGAAGGAAGATTATCTTGAAGGCAGCACAAGATGGATGACCTAAGGAGGGGTCATCTCACAGGATGGAGTCTCATTTTATAGGTGATGTGGTAAATAATTCTATTTGTTGCAGGGCATTTTCCTTTCCAATTATAAGTCAACATCCTTATGGGGATTGTGAGAGTTTGATAATCAGAGTAGCGCAGCGGCCCTTTTCTAAGTCTAAGGTATGTGATGGTGAATTTGCTAGATACATGTTGAGGATTATCACACTCCTCTCTAGGAGAAATAAGGAGAAGGTAATCACAAATATTTTCTAGCCTGGTGTTTTTGATAGAAGAATTTGCAAGTTTTTGAGAATAATATGGGATCCAAGAAGTTGGTGTTGGAGAGAATTGCTTGAGGAGAAGTAATCTCCAGGAAGGGAGGACTGTAATGTCCCCAATTTTCTATTAAAATGGTTTAATTAATTAATTAAATTATTATAGAAATAAAATTGACTTCTTCTAGAAGTTTCCTGGAAGGCTTTAAAAGAAGGGGAAAGCAAAGCATTTGGATCATCTAATATCTTTGTTGCAAAAATTATTCTAAGTATTGTGAAGCTTGAATCGGTGATTCAGCTGAAATCTCTGAGGACACAAACCTTCAGTAGATTGGAGAAGAGTTGGACAAAAACCTAGCCCTTTTCAGAGGTGGATTCGTGACAGAATTCAGATTAGGCATATTGATTAGATCTGGAGCTTTAGAGGCCATTCACTGAGTATATCAGGGTTCAGCCTATGCAAAGGTTTCCAGGTATTTACTCATTGTTTTGATTTCAGATTTATATATTTATATCATCAGATCAGGTTCGATACGGAATCCGTACAGATCGGCACCAGGCCATACCAGTAGATCCAGAAAAGGAAAGGGCACAGTTCGCAGTTGTGGGCTGTCAGGTATTACAGAGGTTGACATCGGTAGTTAAGTGACCGGCATCGGCATATAGACCGACATCGACCGATCAGCGATCGACGCCGGTAGTCAGGCAATCACAGGCAGTCACAGGCAGATAGAGATTGCCACCAGACAACCGACGGCGACAGTGTATCGACTGACGTCAGCATCATCATCACCGACGTCGGCGACTATGTTTTTCTTGGATAGCAGGCTGAGCATGCAGTCCCGGGTTTTTATTTCTAGTTTGGTAGTTTGATATAATAATTGGGTTTTGAGACCACATCTGTAATAATTTTATGACATCTGGACTATATTATCTATTACATTCAGATTTATATCTTTGTCCATTTGATTGAATGCTTCAAGTACCTGAAATCAATTTTATTTGCATTCAATTCTAGTTTGGGATCTTTCAAAATACCTTTTCCTCTACCAAGATATTAGTAAATACTCTCATGGGTGATGGTTTTTATTGGTAAAACCAACTCAAATCTCATTCTATCACTTGTTTAAAAGATTTAGTCAATGATCTAGTCTAAGATTTCTAAACTAGTGATCTCCCTAAGAATACCTTGTCCCATTTTATCAATTGTAAGAAACTCGAGACTAAAATCACATAAGATTTTATCAAACAATGTAAAATCTTGTCTAATAAATGTTAACATAATATGGCAGATGATAACTATTATCTCTTGAACCTTGCATCTGCTAAATTGTAATAATTGGTTTAATGAGACAATGAGAACATCCCTAAGGTTATCAGACCCTTGTTCTCCTTGGGATGAACCTATGGAGAAGTTTAGATTCTTTATATCCTAGGCACGCTAGTTTAAGAATAACATGCAGACTTAAAGAGCATAAAGGTAAATCTACCACTAATGTAAACCTAAAATTTTAAAGGAAAATGGAGGGATAAGGTAAGAGAGTGATAAAATAAATAAAAGGTGATCCACAAAGTGTAGATAAATCACCCTTACTACCTTGATGAATATAGTACAAATTTATAGGAAATAGACAATATCACACATACTCTACCAAGGATACTCTAAATACATAAGTATTTCATATGGAGCCATAAGAACATAGAGTAGCATTGAGAAGGATGAAGGTTATCCATAGACAATGCCTACATAGACTTTATTGTGCAAAAAATATAACCTACAAGTGAGTTTCAAGTTCTACATAGAAGTGTTAGGAATGGACAACAATGAGAGGAGTGAACATTACCCACAAACAAAGATCAACAAACATAAATAACACATAGAATACAAGAAGAATGAAGGGAGGTGAACTTAATTTTTATTAAAGTGCAAGGTTCAGCCAATAGAGGTAATCCTAGATGGAAGGTTTTTATAGAATTTTTGTGTTCAAAAAGTCCCTTTCTTACAAAGATAAATTTTCCTGCTTATATAGGTAATTGGAGAGCTCATGGTCATTAATCCATCTCACCCACTATTGAGGTAGTTACAATATTCAATAACTATTTTGGAATTAGATGAGATATTTTTGGGAAATTAATACATGTTCATGCTCTACATTCTTGGAAGTGGTGCCTAGTATTAGTAGTCATCTTTGCATTGAAGTCTGTAGACTTGTCAAATTAATACACCACTCTAGCTGTAACATTGACCAATTTAACTATACACTTCTCTAATTTTAAATAAATAAAATTATAAAGAGGGATAATTCATATTTATAATGAAAAAAATTGAATAAAAAATGTAGCTACAAATCAAAATATATGATTAAAAAATTGACACGTAGTCACATAGTCACATCAACACCTTCAAAACATGGAAAAATTGAAAATTGTAGCATAAAATATGAGAAAAACTCATCATATATTATATCCCCATAAATATATTTAAAATACACTAAAAATGGTATTTTAAAATTTTTAAATTATTAAAATAACCCATGTGACCTACCCTCTGAGTGTTTTCTAGTAAAATGTTGGTTGAGTGATAAATCCTCCCAAAAAGGTCACTTCACACCATCATAACTTTTCAAGTAGCTATAATAATAGCTATGAACCCAATTTTATTACCTTATCATGACATTAAGCTATAATAATAATACAAATTTTCATGTAATTTGGACTTCATTTTATACTACACAAATGGTGTTTAAAAATTGTTGCACAAGCTGATTTGGAACATAGAAACACATAGAAATCTATGTACTGGGTAATTTTCATGCCTGCGTATCTTTAAAATGAAGGATTATTTTCTAATACCACTTTCACCATTGTATTCCCATGACATTTGAATACCCTTATAAAAAAATTTGAGATAAATGAGAAAGATTTAGTCTTTCTAAACTTGTCCTGAAAAGCACTACACATGTTGATTTTGCACAAAGAGTTCTACTTTCACAACAGATCAAGGTGACTTGAATATTAAACATTCTTTGAGACCTATATGGGTTATTTTCCTACTGATCAGATATATATTATCCTTAACCAATCCATTGGTCATGTATTTGTATAATCATCCAAAACTCCTCACATTTGAAAATGCAAGATAACTGCAATCTATCTGCCCTTGCACCTGAGCCAATATTTTAAATTTGAAAGTGCATCTTGACAAAAAAAAGGAAATAAAAAAACATAAAATATACCATAGGCACTTAGAGGAAGGTATAAATTAATAAAACTATTTACAATGTGTGTGTAAGAACTTAGAGGAAATAAAAACATTTAACCTACCCTAAACTAACCAACATAAAGGCTATTTAGACAAATACATTAAATGGTTGTACAAAATAGATTACATTTATTACTAATCTAATATGATTTACATGCTTGAGGGAAACTAACAAAATATGGAGAATGAGTGACTAGTCAATAAATTGGTGATATACTTCTCCAATTATAAGAACATAAATAAACTCACTTACCTAATCTGAATAGTTAAACATAAAAATGTCTTGGAGTGGATAGGAAATATATTCATGCTCTTTTTGATGCTCAATTTTGTGCTCTGAATTAATCACAACATGTGATGGTTCCTCCTTGCTATCTTCCAACTGATCTAGGTACCTGATAGAACACCCTCTTGTCAATATAAAGTTTGAGTAATCAAAATTAACCTCCCTTATGCATTTTGATTTTCCATCATTATATTGATTGGGATGCACTTTCCCACATGATTAATTTGGGAATGCATCTGATTCCTCCTAGTTTTATTTCTACTCATGGTTTTCCCCTTTAATATGTGACTGTTTAATGTCAATTCTCAAAAAAAATCCTCTAAATCATCCCAAAATAAGTCTTCTTCCAAATACTCTACGTTATTTTGCATGGGAGGCCTCATTATAGCTTCATGACCAACCTCATCTTCTTACATATTGAATGAAAGCTAATTTATGCAAGAGAGTACATCATCATCTCACCCTTGCACACTGACCTACTTCTCTAGTTGATCATGTTCATCCTCTTTTTGTAGTAGCTCTAAAATTTATGATTTAGTGGCACAAATATGGATGAAAATGATGGTTTTCTCATCATACTCACTCAAAATATCCTCTTATTCATCCAAATGGTCTTCACTTACCTTTCATAAAACTGGTCCTCCTTTGAAAAGGGAGAGGGTGGAAGGGCAAGATGCTTCAATTGGTATAGAGGGAGGGAATTTTACAAGGTTGGGCATTATGAAGTTGGGATGCATGGTCTAAAAAGGCTACAATGACCACCCTTGGGGTTTATGAGGAGGGATGAGGATAGTATTATTTAAGGAAGGAGGGCCTATAAAACTTGGATCCTTAAAATCAAGGGATTTACTTGAAAGCATAGAGGATTTATCTTACCTGAGGCTAGGAAAGGGAGAAGTGGAGGTGGTTGGTTGTGATTCAATTTCTTGTATCTGTGTAAGAAAATTATGCATCTATTCTTCTTTAACTATGATTTGCCTAGATAAGCATTCTTATTCATATCTACATTATCCCATCACCTCCTACTAATAGATGTAAGCTTGATGTGTAAATTCTTCCTATTGCCTACCATAGTCCTCTCTTTCAATCTCCATTAGTTGTCTCTAAAAATCAAGTTGTATATCATTGATTCTCTTTTAGGGCTGATTAGGAGGGTAACAATGTAGATTAGGAGCAAGGTAACCTTTTTGAGGCTGGTTATAGGTGCAAAAAAGATTCCAAGAAGGTTTAACCTAGGTGGGAGGGAGAGAATTATTATGAAAATCAAGATATTCTACTATGATAGGGTTATTTGTGAGAAAACCAACAACATTTTTAGTCTAATATGGATGGTATGAAGGTATATAAAATACACTTTGACAATGATGAAGGGAAAAGTCATATTTTTAATGATAGCTTGACATATTAGAGAATTTAAATATGGAACAATTAGGTCCATCTTTTCAATAATAATCACATACCAACAGAGCCACCAAGTGATTTGATTAATTCAAAAGAATGGAAAAGATAAAGAATATTACCTAAATCCTGATCTTTGATAAACTTTAAGTGTTTGGACTACTTAGAATAGTATATTTTATCTTTAGATTCACCATGGTGTTGAAGAAGCTACCTTGAATGGCAAGATATATTAAAAAACACACCAAAATCTTTCAATGGATGATGTAAGGATCATCAAATCGAGTCCCATTGGGCATACCAAAATTGTTATGTACCCACTGAATTAGAAGAATTGGTTTAGTGAGATAATGGGAACATCTTTAAGGCTATGGGACCCTTGTACTCCTTGGGATGAACCTCTAGAGTAGGCTAGATTCCTTCTATTCTAGGTTCACTGATTTAAGACCAACACAGACATAAAGAGTAGAAAGGTAAATTTATCATTAATTTAAACCTAACCTTTTGATGGAAAAGAGAGGGAAAAGGTAAGAGAGTGATAAAATTAATAAAGGGTGATACAACAAGAATAGATTAAAATCCCCTACTACCTTGATGAACACACTATAAATATATGAGAATGATAAAATATCACACAGTCTCCACCAAGGATACTCTAGAGTGCATAAGTATTTCATATAGAGGCACAAAACTAGAGTGAAACATTGAGAGGGCTGATGGTTATCCATATAAAATTCCTACATATACCTGATTACACATAGAATATGACCTATAAATGATTTCCAAGTTCTACATAGAGGTGCTAGGAGTGGACAATAATGAGAGGGGAAAATATTACTCATAGACAAAGATCAACAAACACAAATAACACACAATATACAAGAAGAATGAATGGAGATGAACTCAATTTCCATTAAAGTGTAAGGTTTAACCAACAGATGTGCTCTTAGAGGACAAATTTTCATAGAATTTATATGCTCAAAAATTCCCTTTCTTACAAAGATAAATCTACCTCTTTATATAAGAAATTGGAGAGCTCATCGTCATTAATCCATCTCACCCACTATTGGGGTAGTTACAATATTCAATAAGGATTTATGAAGTATCTGATATATTTTTGGTAAACAAATACATGTTCATGCTCTGCATTCTTGGAAGTGATTCTTGATGTCAGTAGTCATCTTTGCATTGAAGATCATAGACGTTTCAAATCAATACACCCCTCCAATTGTAACATTGACAAATTTAAATATACACATCCAATTTTAAATCAATATAATTTTAAATAAGGAGAAGTCATATTTCAAAATTAATAAATGGCATCAAAAATAGAGATATGGATCAAAATATATGATTAAAACACTAACACATAGTTACACGGTCATATTAAAACATTCAAAACATGGAAAAATGTAAAATTGTAGCATAAGATATGAACAAAGCCCATCATATATTATAAAAATATAAATATCTTTAAAATATGCTCAAAAGGGTATTTTTAGTTTTTAAAATTATTAAAATAACCCCTATGACCTAACCTCTAAGTGTTTTATGGTAAAAAGTTCATTGAGTGATAAATCTTTCAATAAAGGTCACTTTGCACCATCATAACTTTTAACTAGATACCCAAGCAACTACAAAACCAAGTGCATTACCTTATCATGACATTAGGTACAATCATAAAAAATTTCATGTAATTTGGAGTTCATTTGATCTTGTGCAAATGTTGTTTAAAAAGTTTGCGCAAGTTGATTTGGAACTTGGAAATACATAGAAATTTGTGTACTAGGCAGTTTTCATGGATGTGTATCTTTCAAATGAAGAATTATTTTCTATGACCACTTTCACCATTTTATTCCCATGTCATTTTACTACCTTCATACATATTTTATAGATAAATTATCAATATTTAATCATGCAAAATCTATCTCAAAAAACACTATACAAGCTGATTTTATGTAGAGAGTTCTACTTTCACAACGGATCAAGATGACTTGAAGAGTCAAGAACAACCTCTTTCATCTTTTTAACAACACTCTTTTCCACAATTTGAAATATCAGGTCTAGAATATCTCTCCACTTACTTTGGAAGAGGCTATTGACCAATCCAAGTGTCAATATTTCCTTATGCATCAGTTCGAGACATCCCAACCTTATATGGGTACTCACATGTTAATCAAGAATAAGAATCATCATGCTACAAATGATGGCATCACCAACTCTTATGATACCATTCATACTATTCAATTTTTTGTTCCCAACTAGATTTTAGAACTAGCTTCCCCTCTTAAACATATCACTAATCCTCATCTAGCTTCTTCAAAAAAAATCAATGTTTATAAACATTCATCCTTAGTGGAATTACAAAAGCATCTACCAAGGCCTCTTCCATGAGAACTTGATCCCACTCATCCCATGAAATCTTGATATGATCCTCATAAATTTTGTTGGTTTCACACTAGTTGGGGTCATTCTCATGAGGCTTATAGGTAGCTTCATAATTTGGCTATGGTTTTCCTTCTCAATCCCAATTTTGACCATGATTATATCATTAGTAAATGTTAATAAGCCTATGACATTGTCTTAAAATCCCATGAAACACAAACTAAATATCAAGCTTTGAACTAGGATAATGTTCATTTGGTCATCTATAAATATCCTCTTCCAAATCACCAAGATAACCAAATCAATCCTACTCCTACCAATAATGTTGATAGTCTTCTTGACCCCAATCTTGAAGATAATGTGGTCAATATAACTAATGTACGAATGTTGGTTTCCTTCGTAGATCCTCATCCCATACACACTCCTCACTTACCTCATACATTTCATGTTATCCAAGACTCATCCCCTACTCGCTTAATATAGTTGGGGCAAGTAGACCTTATATCTTTTGATGAACCAATTCAAATACCTCCCTTAGATAACACTTTTCATACCATTTCTATCATTCCTCCAACCTCTTCACCTATCACTAATGACACTCAAACTTCTATCAGAACTTCTTCTAATCTCTCTCAAACCAAACCTGCATCAATCACCCCATCTTCTCAAGACAATCAACAAAATTGTCCTCTAATTACACCTACATCTTAACAACATAAATTCACATGCACTTCGACTTCTCCTTTCAAGGAACTCCTTCAACACTATGCACCTCTTTCCAATAGTCCTCTTATGGATTATGATGAATGATATCCTATCCTGTATCTTGTTAATATCCCATCTCAAATCTCATTTATATAACCAATGAGGACCTCTCCATGTCATTGTAATCATCTTATGCAGCTTTTGTTTGAAATGAACATCCCTCATCCTCCCCACTTAGGATGCAAAGACACCTTATCTAGATTAGAAGATAACATTTTAATATAGTGAAAAGATATGTCTATACATGTTAATTAAATAATGGACATTTATCATTCCCTCAAATTATCCATTTCCTCCATGATACTCAATGAGATTATACTTCATGCAGATGATCCTCCTCTTTTTATTAGTGTCCAAATTGATGATATCCAAGTTAAGTGTTCCTTTATTTATGAAGGTTCTGGAACTTGTGTTTCCTCTCTTGATATTATCAATACCCTTGGATATTATGAATGTAATCTTAAGTCCACATGAAACACATGTCAAGGATTTGACTGAAGGCAAATGCCTTCTTTAGGTTGTGTGTGGATCCCCATTATTATCCCACCTATCACCATTCATATGAAGGTGATGATATTAAACTTTCCTCTATCTTATAACATTTTTCTTAGTAGGCCATGGACTTACTTCATGATAGGATTTTCCTCTTACATTTGTCAATGTGTCAAATTTCTTCACAATGGAGCCATATATAGGATTTAAGGTGACACTAACCCTTATAATTTTGAATAATTCCAAGACTATGGTGTATTCAATATTCCCACCTTTGAACCTTTCCCAAGTGTTTAATTTCATGAATCTTAATGGTTTAACTTTCCTATCAATTCCACCTGAGGTTACAATGGTCACCCTGAACTCATCAAGAATATACCTCCTAACCTCCTAGATTTTGATGATTATGAACCTAACAAGATCAATTTAAAGATTAAAACCTTGGATCTCTCACCTCATCTCATTTCTCAGCTTCCCCCTAATTTGAAACATCATTCTCATCAACTACCTTATGATGATATACCATTTTCTTAACTAAGACTTGGCATTACATTCATCACACCATATCAATGATAAGGTCATCCCTACCTATGCCATTGATCTTCATACACCTAATTATGATGATGGATATACCTTAGATAATCCATTCTTAAGAGGTATTTTTAATCCCAAAATGATAAAATTATTCATTATCACTCCTCTTTTCTTCAAAATTTAAAAACATCTTCTAGCATTCCATACTACACCATTCCTAATTTTAGCATTTTTCTCTTGATCGCAGGGTAGAAATGGTACACACACCTCCAATTTTTTAATAATCTCATAGGAGTATGCTTATGGATCATGCTATGACTATTCCTTATCACTTTTCTAGATACTAAGACCCTTATAGCTAACTTATTCTTGAGATGCTTGTGACTTTCCTTCAACCTTCTATGCATCCTACCCCTCCCTCAATAGAGCTCAATTTAGATCTTATTCACACTCCCTCTATATATAAGTCTATCCCTAATTTTGATCTTGTTGCTACTTCAATCAAACCTTTCCTAGTTTATTCACCAACCCCACGTTCTCTTGGTGATGGTTTTCTTAATTTATCACAACTTGCTCCTTTGAACACCAAATGGCTCAATAAGCCATATTGTGATATTCATAAATTTACCAATCACTAAACAAGAGATAGTTCATTATACCAAACTTCCTTAGCTTTTATTTCCACTCCTATGAGTACACCTACCAAGTCTATTCATAAATGTATTTATTTATTGCATGGCATAGATAACCATTCATCTACACATTATCATAAGCTACAAAAATATATCGACACTTTGCATCCCACCACTCCTCAACCCATAGATAAGGCTATACCTCCCCTAGAAGTATCACCTAAATATCTTCCCAAATATGGAGATGTATATTTTCTCTAGCACCAATGTGTTACACATCACACTGATTATTTTTTTATCCTTCAGCAAGATTTCAAGGATCACTTCATAATCATTATTGTGCTTACTACCCTTCCTCCCATAGGTCACCCTCATAAGAAGGCTCCCCCTTCTTCCCCATGGCTCCACCCCCTATGGTCCCTTATCCACCTACTATTTTTCCACCTATGAATAATTATTATGCCTACTACCCTTCCTCCCATATTTCACCCTCATAATAAGGCCCCCCCTTCTTCCCAATGGCTCCACCCCCTATTGTCCCTTCTACACCTACTATTTTTCCACCTATGAATCCCTCACCTGTGGATCCTCCTTACTTGGTGGCACCTTCTCCATACATAACCCCTACATATCCTGTAGATTCCATTCCCATGACTTCTCCTAAACATCCCCTACATTATATCCCTCATCATCATTATCTTTCTATCATTCCTACATTTTCTATCAAGGAGATTCGATGCAAATTATTTTCTCAACTCTCCCTGAAGATCAATGAGACTTTGGTTGCAGTCTAATTTTATCTTCATAAAGTCTTATCATATGCTATGGATAATGTATGTGGATAAATATATCAGTACTTATAAGCACAATTATGATGTTTTTACATTCATTTCTTCATTTGTATTAGATGTGTGCTCCAAATTTATATTTATCTATTTCATATCATTTAACATTGTATCAAATTCCCATCTATCTTACATGGTGATTTTTATTTTACACTATATATTGATTATGATTAAATATTATATTTTCTTATGAATTCCTTTTCATAATTATATACTTTCTCTTCTTGAGTTCCTTTTCTTTGGTTTACTTGATCTTTTTCATGATTGTTTGCTATCTTATCTCTATAAACATGAATAATTGTTATTATGACCTAGTTATACAAACCTTATTCCCTTTAGTCATTTCTCATTTACCATGTGATTAGTCATCAAAAAATTCATCTCATTACAATCTCCTTTTACTGGTCCACTTTGGATCTTCCCTTCTTCCCTTTTATTCCCTTTCAAAAACTAAGCATACACATGGTTGAGACTTTAGATAACATGTTGGTTCATAATTAAGCCTAATTATTCTAGTCAGTCATATCTTTGGATACTTAGCTTATTTTAGCCTAAGACTAAATATCATTCATATGTATCACTCTATCTCTCATGATTTGTCATTCCAAGTCTATATGGATGAGTAATCTTAAAAGCCATAAAAATTCAAAACCCAACTCATTTAACAAAAGGCAATAATCTAAAAAGGCAATATTCAAAAATTTCAAAATTCAAATCAAACTAAAAGACATGATTCTAAGCACATCTCCTTTCCCTAATCAAATCTCAAACTCAAAAGTTGGACTCATGATAGATCCTAGGTCTATTTGGGTATGGTAGTCCAGTAGATTATAAAAGGACAATAAAAAAACATTTAGTGCTACCTACTTTCTCACGTAATTACCCAATATTCGTAGTATACCGATGACTCTATAAAGGGTCTTGAGGAATAGGTAACATATTATGAGAAGGTAGGTCCATTTTAATTTTGTTGTTCAAAACTACAAACATGAGTTGATATCAGTACCACACTTATTTTCCTACACAACTTTGTGCCTTTCATGAACAAGTATCCTTTGTATATTGATGGTCACTAGTCACTTAGTGTCTTTTTCATGTCATTAGTGTGTCTCATGTCTCCTAAGGTCTTCTCATAAGATTCCTATGTTATTATTATTACATTCCATATTTTACTCCCTCTAACCCTAATATTTCCCCTTGAGAAATATTATTTTTTTCATTGATCACTCCCCCTAGGGATTATATTTGTGAGTTATAGTGTACAACCATGGATAAGACCTAGCCTTCCTCACAAATTACCAAACATTTCAAATTTCCATTCCAAACATCCCATTTTACCATATTTTAACATTGTTTTCACCTCATTGGTGTTCCCTTTATAAGTTACAATGTAAGACCATGGATAAGACCTAGCCTTCCTCACAAAATTTTCCAATACCCAAGTCACAATGAAATTACATGTGTCAAATATGACATAATATGTGATTTATTATAAGTTATACATCATTGACAAGCTTACCATCCCCTTATTTAGTATGTTTTATGCTTACTTCATTAATCTTTCACTTTTATCTTCTTATTTTTTGATTGCATGTAAGAATCCAACCACTTTTCTTAAGTTCTTCATACTTTCCAACTTGAATTAGTGTGATTAATTTAAGACCATTTTTGCTAATTTTGATTCTCTTTTATACTTTCCAACATGATTTAGTATGATTGATTGACTTAATTGATTTGTTTTTATACCATTAGTCTTCCACGTGCTTTCCATTTTATGACATTATCTTCGTACTTCCCAATGTGATTTAGTGTGATTTTACTTGTTTTAATTTGGTGCCAATATTTTTCATGGTTTTAAAAAAAAATACCTCTTGTTTACCCCATTTTGGTTTATTATACTTAGTCATATTTTTTTATTACATATTTTTCATCATGAAATGGTGTGTAGTACATTTATTTTTGATTAATTATACTTTTTCAAATTACTTTTCCCCTATTTATTTATAACCATGCATGTATACTACATAATACTAGAAAAGAAAACACCCAACTTATATTTCCCATAACATATACAACAAAATAAAAATACATGTGCTATAAATAAATATATCCATGCATCCACAACCACAACCAAAATATAACCCATAAGATCAACATCCAATTATCAAAATAGAATATATATATATATATCATGTGTTTCAATATAAATAGTACAAAAATACATTGCTCTAGGTTTATCATTGGGCTCCATCATGTCTATCTCATGGCCTTGCCATGTTGCCCATAGATGTCTCAGACTGTCCCCTTTGAATAATGCACTATAATGAGGTTATATGAGATCTAAACCCTACTACATGTCCCTATAGGTTAGCCACCTGGGCCTCAACATGTCCCAACTAGATTGTGGTAGCCATATATGTGGTTTTCTCCTAAGCTAGGGCCTAAAAACCATGTGCCTCTCCTACACCCACCCCCACTAGTGGTTACAACCCATCCCCACGTACTTGTAACTACCTTATAGGCTTCCTCACTAGTCTAAACTAGCCTACTTGAGCTAGGGTATATGGTACCAAAAGATCATCTAGCATGGTGTGGTCATATGGTGCCAAAACCCCATCTAAAATATTATGGTGTACTATCATAACTATCGATCCACATCTGATTTACTTAGCCATAAGATCTATAAAAATAAAATGAGATAGATATCATATCACATATAAATCTAAAACTCTATCTATATACCATCATGTACAACTAGTATGTTATCTCAAAAACTAACATATTACAAATATTTCTTACTTGTCCCAGTGTCACTCATTGCCATCTCCCTATCTACTCATTTGTTGAGCATGGTCTCTCCATCATCTCATCCCCTGAGCACCTCATATATGGGATACCTCCTAATCAAATCAAAACATAGAGTCACCACCCATGCATGTCTTGAGCCTCTCTAAAGTGGTGCCTCTATCAACCAACTCTACCCTAGGTTGATTGATGGGTCATTCTGGATAACCACCCTCTATGCTTGATCCCACTATTGGTATATGCATTGGTGTTATTATAAAGGTGGTCATTTCTCCTCTTATTAAGGTTCTAGATGTGGTACTTATTTTACCCTTATATCCACATATATGCCCTCTCCTCTTCTAGCTATTAGTTGTCATGCTTGACCATTCCATAATCTCACATGCCATGGTCTAATCTATAGATTCTTAACTAGTACTCCCCTCTTCCTCTCCCCATTAGCTATCTCACATGTTTTTCCCAAAATGTAGGCACCACTATAGGAGCCACTAGGTGTGTAATTATAAACTATCTTGGTAAGTGTGCTATTAGATGCAGATCTACCCACTAGTTATAATGGCCCATGATCCACACTCATGTTATCCTTGACACCACACTCACCTAACTAAGCCAAAAAATCATAATATGTGCATAGGGAAACCACATTATCTCTCCTCATGTAATTATCTATAGTTTTATCATGTGTTTCATGGCCCATACTACGTAATCTTATCTCTACCTCAAAACTCGAGGTAATTAATCATTGACCACATGGGGTAACCTAGATGGATGACACATTGAAAACCTTTAATATATCCAGGCACTCAATAATACCACTAGTCTCATGGTCTTTAACCCTATAGATAACATCCAATACATATCATACATGAGATGAACCCAAATGATAGACCCCAAGTCATAGATTGCCCCTTAATCCAATATAGACTGACACAAGGATATCACATATAGTGGTACCTTGCCATCTAACTTGTGACATAAAACTTGTACTATCACAAGTCTTATCACATCCTTATAGATATCCAAAATCCATGTAATATACACATCAAACAAGCTCACCCTTAATCCCAAGTAGATCTTATCTGATCACATCACCCATCAAGGTAGTGTACATCTCTTCTTTTGATCATGTAGTGTCCCTATGATCACTGGTGTCCCCCCTACTAGTAATCCAAGTGTTTCAATCAATTTTAGATTATATTTCAATAAGAGAAGAAGAATAAACTAAATATGGGTATGGTTGAAAAACCTATTTGATTGTGTGCATGTTGAATTTGATGATTATGAAGAGCTCTTCTTTGGCTTGGGAGGATGACATGTAAATAAGACTACACTAAAGTAAATAGTTGGTTAGATAGTGGGTTGCTTAGCACTAGCTAGATTCTAGAAGAAAGAGCTTCTTAGGGGGCTATCAATCCACATGTTTTAAATAATTAATTTTATAAATAGAATAATAAAGTACTTACATCAATAATAAAAGGGTACTGAAATTGAATAGAAGAATACTTATTAAGGAAATAGGCTAAAAATAATATAGTAATGAGAAAGTCAACACTAATGTTAAATGGGTCAAGTGTGCTTTAAAAAATTAGGTAGGGATCTGTGAACAGGTAGGGACATAGAAAATCAAATTTGGTTGGGGGTAGGAAGGTGAAAATAACTTGTTATTTCCTACCACAATGACCATTGGTAGTTGAGGTGACCATCAACAGTTAAGGTGACCATTGGCAGTCAAGGTAACCATCAGCAGTTGAATAGACCATTGGTATTTTGGATAACCATTGGTAGTTACTGTGTGTTAGTTGTAGGTAATAAATGTCAAATTTATAGGATCATAGAATTGTATTCCAAGAGATGGATTGGAGCTAGGCTAATTATGAAATGTAAATAAAGTAAATGAATATTAAAAAATAAGTACTTATCTTGTAAAGGACTAATTAGGTGGGTAGTTGATGTGGTTGGCTTGTTGGTAGATTCTAATGTGATTTTGATAGAGTAATAGTACTTGATATTTGGTAGAGTGTCAGTGGAAATTTAGCTCTCTAATATAGTGGCTAGATCGATGGATCACTGATTATGATTGACTTGTAAAAAAAAGAAATTCTAGATACACAATTTCTTAATAATAATTATAGGTGGATTTCATCTCATTGATCCAATCTTCTTATAGGCATAAGCAAGAGGTTCAAGTGGAGGTTCAACTAGGCTATCTAATTTTAACTCACACATGTAATGGCTCACATGAAAATTTAGACAAGTTGTCTTAAAAAAATTAAGGTGGGTGGTTTGCTTGTTTTTGGTTAAGGAGGTGTACCTTGATCATCGATGGTCAGGGTGACTGTTAGTGGTCATCCTAAGCATTGGTGGTTGAGAGCCAAGGTTCAAAGTGGGTAAAAAGGTAGGTTAAGTCAATTGAGAAAACTAACCATGGTTAGGCTTGAATAGGCATCGAAGGGTTAGATTGGTCCTAAGGGTGTCCTAAGGTGGTCTAAGGGTCTTTTAACATGTGGGATTGTAGTGTACATATTTATAATGTCTACATTTCCCCCTTTTTATTATGTGACTTTGAATCAACAAGCTACAAAACAAAAATGGATTACTGGTCAAAGGTCATGGCTGCCTCAAGTATGGGAAGAGGTGTTTCCCCTCAAATTGGGAGTCGATGAGGTAAAAAAAAATTAGGTGTGGGTTTGATAAGGTGGATAAAGGTGATGATGAAGGTGGATGTCAAGAAGGTGGGTATTAGGTTGGGAACTTGAATTTTAAATGTGTGCATAAAGTGTAAAAAAAGGTATGATATCTAAGATCACACATAGACTAGGTTGTCATAGTTGGTAAAAATAAAGGTCATTATTGAGAAGGACAAGTGACAAGTGGACTGCATGATCATATTTAGGTGTGGTGGATTGGTACATTCATAAATGTAAGTCTCCTAAGTGTTGTTCATATTGTTATGGCTATCCAAATTAGGAAGTGCTCCTAGTGAAAACATAAATGGCCTAGGTGTCACAGGTATCCAAGGTAGGAAGTGATCTTGAGAAGACACAAGTGTGTCTACTATATACAAGGTGACATAAGTTCAAAAAAGTGGTCAACATGTAATGTTTTCATTGTGGTCAAAGGACCAGGAAACATTTGTCATGAAACATGCATTAGGTGGGCCAAAATGGCCTAATAGAGAGGTGATGAGGTGGTTGGGTGGGCATAAAAGGTAATCTCTATGGGTGGGATTTTGGTGAATGTGTACCAAAATAGTGTTATTGAAGAACCAATGGGTAAAAGGTTAAGACCTTGACTTTTGATGGTTAGGGGTCTAAAGGGTGATTGTCAATGGGTACCCTAACCATAAATGGTTAGGTTAGAAACCCTTAATCTGGTAAAATTTAAAAGTGAATATTATTTTCATTCATTTTAAGTTGTTACTATCAATCTCTATAAATTTGGTGTTTTTGAGAAAAAATATTACGGATGGTGATTGCTTGAAAGGTAGAGGTTGTTGGGTTAGATCGAGTGGACCGAGAGGACCAATAAGGATATAGGGAGCACATGGATGTAGATGAGGATGTGTAAGTGGTCCATAGATTCTATATCAATGATGGTAAATGAATGAGGTATGGGATGTTAATTAAATTGGTAGATTATTTTGGTTTTTCATACATTGGTACAATTTATTTGTCAATTTTTCTATTGGGTTGGGGTTTAGGTTTTGCCCTAGGTAGGTTTTGAGTGATTTTGGTAAAATTGGGTAGGTGATGCCCAAATTTGGGAAGGTAGGCTACTTAGGAGTGGGTTGGGGGTAGGATTGGTATTATTGGGTAGAAGAAATGATAATTTGTATCTTATTATGGGTGGATTAGGGTTTGCTTGTTTTGTTCGTGAAACACCCATATTGACCATTGATGGTCAGGTCTAACCATTGATGGTCAACATCCATAAGGAAATGGATGTTCAACCATTAGTATTCAACTAAGGTAAAATGTTTTTTTGGAATTGTTTAAAGCATGCAAGGTTATTTTAGCTATTAATTTATTAGTATAGGTGGACTCACAGGTGAGGTAGTAGATTTAGTGGGTTGGAATGTGAGGTTTGGGTAGGTAGGATTCAAATAAGTGGTCAAATTGGTAAGGTTATCTAGGTTGAAGGCACTAATAATGTAGGAAAAAATATTATAGGTGACTAATATTATTGTTATAGATTAAGTGTAGGTATGAGAGTAGATACACATGTGTGATCGAATACCACGTATCTTCATAGAGGTTCACTAGGGGATGACCCTTGTAGACTAGGCATAGATAAAAGAGATCAACCTTGGAGTGATGAGGCACTACTAACATGTGCCCTATGATGTGTCTATTATTGTGGCCCACATTGAGAGCTGGGATCCTACCATGAACACTTTCCTACTACCCACTAGTGAGCTCATGATCCTACTAGAGGACGTACACCAAATTATATGGTTGCCACTTTAGGGTGAGCTGATATACCATATTGAGCAAGAGGAGAGGGAGGAACTATTGGAGCTGATGTATGGGTATGATCATGATCATGTTAGATGTCATGTTAGGGGATTTATCTATAACACATTATATTAGAGGATGTTAGGCAAGAGTAAACTTATGAAAATGATGCTAATGGCTATTTTGTGCTTTGTCCTTCCTGACTCAAGTAATGGAAGATTTACATACTTGATATTGGGGGTGTTAGTTAAGATTTTATTAGAGAAACTATATTTAGTTGGGTAACTATTCTCTTAGTGTAGTTATATAGGGAGTTTTGGTGATTTAGGTCTCACACGAGGTACAACATTAGTGTTAGTCTAGTTTTACACTTTTGGGTATATGAGCAAATCTAAGTGCTGAGGCCAGTGGGGTTACCATGGGTAGGATACGCTAAAATAGATTTCTTGGTGGGTTTTCTGTGGTGTAAAGGTTACTTTTATACCTTGGGTGCAAGAGGAGGATTATACAACATTGATTGGTTCAGGGGTGCACTAGGTGCATTGGTGATTGGAAACATCACCTAGAGACCATATGTTTAATTTCCAGTATGTCTTAACTATAGGAGGTAGACATTATCCTTGCAGAGTTACAAGTGGATTCTCAATAGGAGGGATGGAGAGATATATTTTATCCCCTTTGATAGGGTTCATAGGTAGTTTGGTCTTATTCACGGTATCCCAAGTGTATTTCCCAAGTATATGTAAGAGGATGCATAGATCCTATTGCCTGAGATGCATCTTATGAGGATGCTATTAAATCATGAGGAGTTACCATCTAGGCCATATATATATGATGATAGCTTTACAAATGGGTACATGGCATGGTACCATGCTCTATATGCAATTATAGATTTTGGTGGGGATGATGGTGGTAGGAGGTTGATGGATGTGGACCCTTCTACGTGAGAAGGCCAAAGGGCATAGGCATAGGGGGATAGACTCAATGCATAGACACAAGTAGCACTAGCCATATCATAGGCATAGGTAGTAGAATTATAGGGTAGGTGGCTACATTATAGGGTCAGCTAGCTACTATGATAGGTGAGAGGGATGAGGCCATAGCTACACTATCCCAGGTCACTTAGGAGTGAGATGCTCTGAGATAGGCTAGAGGAGTAGTTTTAAAAATAATAGGTCTAGTAGGGACCATTAATATGTAAAAGTACATAGCCAACATATAAGAGATATGATACTATGAGGATATAGTCTTCACTCACCACCTAGTAGAACCCTAATCAGGTGAGTATATAACTAGATTAGTAGGTGGTGTAGGTGTAGTGACACCTCATCAGTGGACCACATCTATAACTAGATAGGCAAGTACCTCAAGATAGGTGTCAGGAGGTAGTGGTGCAGTAAGGGCCAATGGTAGTAGTTTTCTAGTAGATAGTGGTGCTCCTCAGGTATAGATAGGACATGGTTTATGACATACTATATTATGTTGTATATCATTTTGATTCTGCCCTGTGAGCCAATGTAGTGAGATGTACATTTTGTGAGAGAGAGAGAGAGAGAGAGAGAGAGAGAAAGAGAGAGAGACATGTATATTTATTTTAACACATTATGATGTTATTTGACTTATGAGTTATATATATGGTCTTTGTTTATTGCTCATACTCATGGTCTATGATTTTCTTTGATATTTATGTTTATGATGTGATGCTTATATTGATTATGTATTATGCTTATGTTAGGGATGCTAGACATTGATGTAAACTTACCTAGCTAGGCATCAAATGGATTTTATTTATGGGTATTCTTTATACCATGCATGTGTATGGTGATGCTTATGACATGCTAAATTTTAGTGATTACATGCTTCATTATTTAGATTTAGACATGTGATGAAAATGGTTGATTGATTTATTACTCATGGATACTATGGTGTTATTATGCATGTTATGGTTATGGTTTTGTTTATGACACATGTGCATATGTTGGTTTTTAATTTATTTTAAGGTAAAAAACATGAAGTTAATTAACAACACTAGATAGGAGAACAAATAATATAATCAAGAGACAAAAATTGTAATAAAAAGTAATTAAGATAGGATAGGAAGAGGGCATGATGATTATTCTTTGAGAAGGACCAAAACAAAACTAAAGTTGGATTGTCTTAAGGAACATAATCCCTTCGAATGATTCACATTATAATTTATTAGTTGGTTAAAAAGGTGTCTTGACCACATAATGTTAAGTAAGATCAGAATCCCTTGCTTATAGTGTACAAAGGGGGGATGTATGAAAATATAACCTTTTTGTGAGACTAGCATGCCTATTTTGTAAGTGTCCAAAGAGTTAGTATAAAGAAGTCTATGTCATACAAAGTGTAGACTGATCAATATGGGAAGTCTACTAATGAAATTTGATTATAGCTTTCAATATTTAGTTTTCTTAAGAGAGCTAATTATGGCTTTCAAAATTATTGTGTTTTCACTTTTCTCTTGATAATGAGTCTTTTGATTATTTGCTTAGGAGGTTTAGGTAAGTTGATTGATGCAAGAAGTTTCCAATAAATTTCTTGCTTTGACAAATGATTTACTCAACTATCCTTCAAGGGAGTGGTCTAAGTTTGCATGCATTGTGTAATGCTTTTGATAGTTATCCTTCAAGGGAGTAGTTCACCTTAAGTTGAATAATTTCAAATATGTTTTTAATAGTTTTCCTTCAAGGGAGCAGTATGTGTATGCTTGGAATGACCCATGATTTCTATTGGTTTGGATTTTTCTTGGCATAGACTTTTTTATATATATAGTCTTAAGGGTTCACCTTTAACAAGGCAAAACTAAAAGTGTAAGAAGGTTGATTATGTGTAAATAGGTTTAGGTGACAATGATCAAGGAAATCTATCCTGAGAAAGGGATGGAAAGTACCATGAGAATCATGCCATGGGTATATTCGTGGTACCCATTATTAAAGATGAGGTTATGAATGTGATGAATAATCACATGATTCAATTTTAATTAGTTACCCCTAAAATAGGGAGATGAATGTGAATTGAAAACAAGGTATGAGATTAAGTTAAACAAAAGCTTAACTTGATCCTCCTTAACAAAAGAATAGATGTAGATGTGAAGCATTAAGGGGCTTAGGTTATAGGTTTCCCTCAAGAGAAGACAACTAGTAAGTTCCTGATCCATATTTATGGGTTATGATATAGGGTTCAAGGAAATTGAAAGCAAACTCATCCCACTTTTTTTTCTCGATGTTGGTGATATGTTTATTTTATTTTAGGGTGAGGTCTTTGATGTTTAATTTTTACACTATAAGGTGTTTTTTATAGGCATGATTGACACACTCTTGATAGACATGAATATGGGTAAGGGAGGATAAATGATGCTCATCAAGTAGCTCAAGTTGGGATAAATGGTGTTGATGATAATCCTCCTTAGAAATAAGGTCCTATAAAGATATGAGAAGAGAAGGAATTTGGACTTTGAGAGGCAAGATGGCCTTTACTCTAAACACAAGATAAAAATGGGTAACACCCGTAGGAGTTTGAATGCTAGTGTGATATTATTAAGAGTTTTGTAAGAGGCTTATGCATGTCCATTCACTTGAGGGTGATAAGGTGAGGAGAAAATTAACTTAATCTTGAATGCATCATAAAGATGTTGGGCTTTCTTATTCTTAAAATATTTACCATTATCGATGATGATATTGTGAGGAACACCTATAATCATATAAAATGTCCAAATTGGTAGTTTGAGTGTGGCTTGTAACACCCCATCCATATGTCCTTTTTAAATGCTCTTAAAACCCTTCTAAATACCTTTTTTTTCATGGAAAATCATTTTTAACATTCTAAATGGTCATTCCACCTCAACCAAATAGTATACCTCATGCCAATCCTATTCCTCCAAGTCTTGAGCTTATAGGATAAGAACACCCCATTTGGATTATAGTGCCCCATTGAGAAGTGTCCCATTTTTGGCAGTCCTATCCATTTGTACTTTGAGCCCCAATGATCATTTTCATTTAGTCCTTATCCTTAATTAGTTCAGCATATCATGAATACATCTAACCCATGACCAATTATTCCCTATAAAATCCCACTCAAATCTCATTTATAAAAAGAAGTGACCAAACATAAAAAGCAATCAAGAATACAAAGAAATCATTAAGATAAATTTCCCTATTCTTTGCACATAGTCACCCAACATAGCTATAAACCTACTCAAATCCTTATGTCAGTCCCTAGAAACCTCAAACACTATCAATTTGGCATTTGCATATGCATCACACTATTGCACAAAGCACACTAGGTGGGAGAACTACATATGGCTTGATCCCTCTTCAGAGTATTGGTATGTAGTAGTGTGCCCATACAAGGGGTGTAGATTTCATGTTTAGTACATCTTTCACACTAACCCCCTCTTTTTCAAGTGACTCAAATGGTTTTTTATCAAACATGATGGAGGGTTAGGGTTTGAAGACAAAAATAGCTCCACAGTGAGTTCTATCGACAACCAATGCTCAATTTTTCATAGCCATAGTGCAACTACCCAAAAAATTTCAAGTCTTTGTGATTAGTTTAGACAATAGCAGTAGGAATGGACAACAACACCAAATACCAAAGCATCCACTTTTTGGTGTTCTTATCCTTTCACCCAATGAAAGCTAGATTCAAGTTTATAACACCTTCCCAGTCTTGCACAATGATTTTCAACCTCTGTATCAATCATCTCAGTCTATTTTCTAACTAAGTTATATTTTTTCTTATATATTGTTATTTTTAGAAAGGTGAAAAAAATAAATAGTTATACAAATTAGGACTATATTTATTGCTATATTTTATATTGATTTATTAATCCAAAACCTTAACTAAAATAGGAATAAAAATCCATTATTCCCAAATAAGTTAAAACATTTGGTGAACCTAACATACTTTCTTTGTGCACAAAAACCCTAGAAGCCCTATGCAAAATTCCTTACTAATTTTAGCAATATTCTTCTAATTTTTTCTGCATATATATATCAAATTTTCACATTTAATTTTTAAAATTCACCATAGTAATTTTAAAATTCATTTCTTTCAAACCCTAGTAGAATATACTAGGTCCCTATGATTTTGAAGGTATCACCTTACGTGTTAGTGAACTTTTTATCCTTTTTTTGCATATTCTAGTTCATTATTTTCAAATCCTAGATTAGATTTATTTAATCTTCTCTTTCATTTTTTAAGTTATTTTCCTTATTTCACCTATGCTCCTTGAATCTTTTCCTTTGAGACAAAGTGAAAGACTTTGTGGAAACCCTCTTGAATTCACCTAGATTCCTCCAACCCATCCATATACAATGTATAAACAACTAGCTCAGTTTCTTGCTATAGACCCACATATCTAGATTACACTAATTTTCATGAGGATAATTCTAACAATGAGTAGTATGAGAATAACAATGATGATATACACACCAATGTTCATGCTTTACCATAATGGACTACTGATCCACTTCCACCTATTGTTGAAGATGATTTTATCATCAACAAATATTTGATTCTATAGAGTTTTAGAGAGAGACTTAGGGAACAAACCTGAGATCATTCCATTATCTTACAATCTATCATGGAAATTAAAAAGTCAAATCAAGTTGAGTCTTCTATTCCTTCATAACAACTAATTGTAAATGACACTACAAGGTCAATTATGTCTCAAAAAACCCTCTATAGCATCCAAATCTTCCTATGTGGCACCACCAATTATGACTAGTACATCTTCACCTCATGATGTGGATACCCTTGTATAAGATATCAAATATCTTCAATCCAAGGTTATAAATCTTGAACAAGGTGACTCTAGACCAACATAGGCTTTGGACTCTTTTACTCTACTTCATACACCATTGGCATGCCATATTGCTTCTACACCCTTATTACTAGGCTTTTTTCAACCCAAGCTCACTCTATATGATGGCAAGGGTGACCCAGAGACACACTTGAGATATTTTCATGTAGCATGCTTGGACTATGTGACAAATGACTAGTTACTAACCAAGTTATTTCTATGGAGTTTAAAATATTATTCTCTACAATGGTTTTATAGTCTACTGAATTAGTCAATCAAAGCATTCAATCCTTTAGCTAAAATGTTCCTAGATCATTTTAACATTAACATATGTGACAATTTTTATTATGCCCAAATTGAATAATAGAAACAAAGTTCAAATAAGCATCTCACATAATATGTTCTTAGATATAAGACTATCTTGGCTAAAATTACTAGTCCCATGGCTGATCAAGAATTACAAGATCTTTTCAAATATAGTTTTTTACCAGATTTGCATGAATCAATATTGTTCAAAAAAAAATTTACTTCACTAAGTTATGTCATACACTAAAATATAGGGAATTAAAATTAATTTCAATGGGAAAACTCAAGTACACAAGCATATTAGAAACAACAAAAGAGTAATAGTAAAGTCCCATACAAAGTAAAGGTTAATGATAGTAAAATTCAAAATTAACCTATAGTTAATGAAACCTTAGATCCCCCTCAGCAAGTGGTTTAATCAATGCCTCCTTAGCAAGACTTTAACAATCTATCAGTATCTCTATTCAGAGTCTTACAAAAACTATTGAAATCAAATGTCCTATCTCTCCCTCCCATTTAGTAAGTTGATATGACAAAGCCTCTTCTATGAGGATATGATCAGAATGGATTCTATGATTTTCATAGGGAACCAAGACACACAATGAATATATGCATTAGTTTTTGACACAAGATATAAGACTTGATAGATGGAAACCTTATTGATCTTGGAACTCTAGTTGAGCCTCTTTAGGCAAAGGAAATATAGGACAATGCTCTAAATTTTTTCTCAAATTATTTCCCATAACATTATAAATAGGGGACAAGGGGAACATTAGGTGTTCACCATGAATATCATGCACACCCTCCACTAGCTACATACCAAACACCTTCAATTGAGTCACATCCTTTGAACAACATGATTGGTGTGTATAATTCTAGAGTTCTAGATAGACCTTCAATCTCCTTCTCAAAGCAGGAGATAGTTGAGGATGATTCAGATTACTATGTACTCTTTATCAAATCCTACATTGATCACCATCCCATTCATAGTGTTATCATAGATAATAAATCTAGCATGAACATGTCCACTATGACATTACTTTAGCATTTGAGATATTTAGAGTAGGATATCACTCTGATAGACCTATATAGTTATTAGTAGATTCAATGGATACATATAGAGTTCATTAGGTGAGATTATACTTCCTTTATAAGTTGGTCTAGCACATATGGCCACACCATTTACTATTATTCCTAGTGTAGGAGTCTTTGACATGTTGCTTGGTCGACCATGGATCCAAAATATCATGCAATACCTTCTACAATTCACAAATGCATGAAATACATTCACACTAATTAGATTGTTATAGTTGGTGAAGTTCTGTATGAGTTACCACTTCATAATATAGATCCATATCTTACTCTATAGTCATCAGTTTTAGCTCCTCCACTAGTTACAATTCTTCCTCTAATTAAGGTTCAGACATAGTTGAGGCCTACCTCACCAGCACAAAGAGTTCATACACTTCCATGGAGTGCTCTCTTAGAATGACCACTACATCAGAAATAGTTTTATGACTCTAAATAGTTTACAGTTATAGTATTCACACCTAGGGTAGTATCATTGAGGTCTCATGCCTCTACACATAGTCCACATTTTCAAAGCACTTATTCTACTACAAGATGGGTCCCTAAGATCCCCAGAATTACATCCAATTCTTAGAGTTACAAGGGCATCCCACAGTTAGTTTCCATTATATAGATTTTAGAGCACTTATATAATACATATATTTTAGAGTCACAATCTCATCCCTATTATCATTCTTAATAATCATGCACAATCCCTCTCCTTGATACAAACACCATGATAGGAAGTCTTTTATGAGATTCACTAGTTAGTATCATTTCTTCTCAGTATTCCTTATACATTATTTTGTAGTTTACTTGTACATAGTGTCTTTTTTCTTAATTTTACATAGCTCATTTCAAAACACCAAAAATAGTAAAATATTTTAAAATACCAAAAATAATATAACATGTCAAAATATAAAATAAAATAAAATAAATCAAAACACCAAATCATTTTTACTACCATGCTAGACTTACATTTTGTTGTTTTATGCTATTGTTTGTCAATTTATCTACATTACCATGCTTCACTTTATCTTCTTTAATTGTGTACAATGACACCCAGATATTTGATTGCTTCACTCTACCCATTTAAGGGGCATCCTACTTTTATATTCAAGACATATATCGACATATCTACCCACCAGGGGCATCTTCTACATGACTTCACCATCTAGGTTAAGACATTATTACACTACATATTATGGTTATCATTTTGATGTACATTACTTACTATCTTACACAAATTATTGTATCAAAACTCACTAGTATATATCACTTGTATATTTCTTAGCATCTACCTAGTCTTGTACTACATGTTTTACATACTTTCACTTCTTGCTTTGATAAGTTAGATGTGATAGTATTTCTATCATTTACATACCTTCCTTTCTTTCTTTGAGTATCTAGATGTGATTTCATTTCTTAGTTCTTATTTTTTTACCTGTGTGTGCCTTAAGACATTTTCCAATATTCTTTGCTTGTACTCTTGTATGTGCTTATGGCCCTCATGCCAATATTTATTATTTATAATTGTATGTGTATGTGATCATTTTAACATGCCTTGTATGATTTCTTTCCGAATTTTAGTGATATGTTCCCAAGTCCCTTTTTATTGGCCCCTTGGCCTCTTTCGTATGCTTCTTGTCTTATGTGCTTGTTTGATTTTTTGCTTCTTAGTTGTTTGCAATGCCATGATCCATATCATACATTATATTGCCTTCTTGGATGCCATGATGGACATCATGATCTATTCCTCCTTGAAAAATAACTAAATTTCTAGTTTTAGTTCAATATACTACACATGCTATTATATTATTACATCTATCTAAGCATACCCTTATTGATCTAGAAATCTCCAATACAAACTATGTTATATCTTGAGACATCTTTTAGATTATCATTACTATATCATTTATTTCATAGTATAACGCACTTTTAGGGCTCTTTATTATGAGGGTAGTCATTTTAGGGTCTTCATTGCTTCACTCAGAAGAGGGTGCAACAAATAGGGGTTTTTTCACAAAGATCACAGCCCTCTATTGATCAAAAATTAGTTTTTAGAACACTCATAATAGGAATAAGAATTTAAAACACATATAATATACTAAAAAAATAGGTATAAACACCAAAAATCAATAGAAAAAATAAAGGACTAGAGTGCCCATTTTGAACTACAATGCCCTACTATAAAGTGTCCATGTTTTGGTGCTTCTATCCAAACAACAAAAAATCTAGAATTTTTAGAAATAAATAGAAAGGTAAGGTCAATTATAGTTTTTTTAGCTAAAATATAGTTTATATTGGGTAGTTTTAATATGGTTTTACTTAGATAATCTAGATATAGGGGGTATCATACGCGATATGATGGCTCTCACTTATAGTTTTAGACTAAGAAGTTGGTACAACTTCAAGATCATAATCCATGTTACAAGACACCAATGATTGGGGGTAATGTGCACAACACATTTTCCTTCTTTTATTTCCATTTAATTGTATTACCCATGTATTCTCAATAGTTGCATGACTTATTCCATCTGTAGGTGGTTGGAATCATTTTAAAGTGAATTTCATATAAGCCTAGCCCTTAGTTTTGAAGTGGCTTTCATATAATCCTAATCTCCACCTTTAAGAGTGGCCAAGATTGGCCTAGTTATTAGTACACATTTGGCTATCCGTGATAAATTATAATATTATAGAGCATTCATGGGTTTCATGAGCCATCTCATAAAACACGCATTCATACTAGTATTAGTTCATATTTCAAACTTAGTGGGATATGATGAAGCCAAATGACTAGATAGCCTTTGTATTATTGATCCACCTACTCAGAGGGATTAGACACATAGTCTAAACATTTATTAACACATGCAAGATCACATAGCTTCACTACATAGTGGGTGATGATAGAGCCAAAGGGAAAGGCTTTGTATTATTTATCCACCCTTAGGGATTTGATAACATAGCTCCATTCATGATATTACTCTTGGTACAACACATATCTAGCATCACTCAACATTAATCAACATCACAACAAGTTTTGTATTGGTTTGCATACCTAGTGAAGTATATTTATTCCTTTCGCTTCCTCTCTCTTTTACCTAGCCTTTGTACATTCTTATTTTAGACATAGTGTGTCTAGTAAAAAAAGATCTACTCTTTTTTTTTTATTGCATATTTATGCTTCAAATTGTGCTCTCTCTATGCACACTTACTATCACACATCTTCATGGGCTTCACCCTTGAAACTAAGTTCAATTACACTTTATATTTTTCCTTTATCCTAGTATTTTGCTTTGATGTATCACTAGAATAAAGGGAGGCAAATGTAGTCATATAAAAGGTCCAAATTGGTATTTTGAGTGTGGCTTGTAACACCCCATCCATAGGTCCTTTTTGCATGTTCTTAAAACCCTTACAAACACCTTTTTTCTCATTTCTAGTCATCCAAAACCTTCTAAATGGTCATTCCACCTTAGCCAAATAGTATTCCTTATGCCAATCTTGTTCTCTTGGGTCTTAAGCCTATAGGATAGGAGCACCCCATTTGGACTATAGCACCCCATAAAGAAGTGTCCCATTTTTGGTGGTCCTATCTATTTTCACTTTGAGCCCCAATGATCATTTTCATCTGTTCATCCATAATTAGGTTAACCTAGTGTAAATACATTTGAACCATGACTAATTATTCCCTAGAAAATCCCACCCAAAGATCATTTACAAAAGGAAGTGACCAAACTTACAAAGTAAGCAATAATAAAAATAAAGCATTAAGATAAACTTCCCTATTCTTTGTACATAGTCACCCAACATAGCTATAAACCTAATCAAATCCTCATACTAGTCCCTAGCCACCTCAAACACTATCAATTTGGCATTTGCATCCACATCACTCTATTACACAAATCACACTAGATGGAAAAACAACATATAGCTTGATCCTTCTTCAAATTATTGGTATGTAGGTAATGTGCCCACACAAGGGGTGTGGATTGCATGTTCAATACATCTTTCACACTAACCCCACTCTTTTTCAAGTGACTAAAATATTATTTTATCAAGCATGATGGAGGGTTAGGGTTTGAAGATAAAATCAATTCCATATTAAGTTCTATTAACAACCAACAATCAATTTTTCATAGGTACACTCACACAGGCACAACATAACTACCTATAAATTTTTAGGTCTCTGTGATTAGTTTGGACAATAGTGGTAAGAATGGACAATAGTGTTAGACACCAAAACATCCACTTTTTGGTGCTCTTATATTTTTTCTCAATGAAATATAGATTTAGGTTTATGACACCTTCTTAGTCCTGTACAACCATTTTCAACCTATGTATCAACCATCTCAATCTATTTTCTAGTTAAGTTATGTTTCGTCTTATTTATTTCTATTTTTAGAAAGGTGAAAAAGACAAACAATTGTACAAATCAAAACTATTTTATTGTTATATTCTATACTAATTTATTAATCTATACCTTTAACTAAAATAAGAATAAAACTCTATTATTCCCAAATAAGTTAAATCAACAACAAAATAGTAGATGATGTGATGGTTGATAAAGTCAATAATCTTCTCTACTTTGGTCAAGACTTGAGGAATAGCTTCTACCCATTTGGTAAAGTTTTCAGTTATAGTGATGATAGAATGGTGTCACTATGAATAATGGGGGTTAATTTCACCAATAAGGTCTAGACCCCATTATGAGAAGGGATAGAAATATGTGGATACATGAAGACTATAGCTAGGTGCATGATGTAAATTGGCATGTTGTTAACACTTAACACATGTTTTAACATAATCACAATAGTCTTGGTTAAGGGTAGGCTAGAAATAACTAAGTCAAAGGATGTGTTTAGCTATAGTGAGGTTAGTAAAGTGTCCTCTATAGATTCCATCATGCATATACCTGATAACATGAGAGGCTTCATAACTACGTAGGCAATAAAAGAGGAGACCGTCAAAGCCAAGTTTATAAATAATTCCTCTCATAATGGTATAATGTGAGGTACTTTGGATAAAAAATATTTGAGCATTCTTAGAGAGGCCAGAAGGAATGATGGCAAGGTTGAGATAGTCAAAAGTCTATTGATACTAAAGGTGAGGTTGGGTCTCCTCCATATTAAAGATGGTGGGAGAATCCAATTTGACGTAGGAAGGTTGGGTAAGTCTATGGATTAAAATAGATAGCTTAGAGTCAGAGGGTGTAGATGGGATCTAAGAGGTAAGATAAGCCATGGTATCTATAGTCATATAAATTTTCCAAAATAGGTATTTTGAGTGTGGCTTGTGACACCCCATCTATAGGTTCTTTTTACATACTCTTGTGACCCTTATAGACACCTTTTTTCTCAATACCAATCATCTAAAACCTTCTAAATGGTCATTCCACCTCAACTAGATAGTATTCCCCATGTTAATCTTATTTCCCCAAGTCTCAAGCATATAATATAGGAATGCCCCATTTGGACTATACCACCAAACACCAAAGCATCCATTTTTTTATGATCTTATCCATTTACACTTTGAGCCCCAATGATCATTTTCATCTAGTCTTTATCCTTAATTAAGTTATCCTAGTGTGAATACATCTAACCCATGACCAATTTCTACCTATAAAATCCCACTCAAAGCTCATTTATAAAGGAGGTGACAAAACTTACAAATAAAGTAAGAATACAAACAAAGTACTAATAAAAACTTTCCTATTCTTTACACATAGTCACCCAACACAACTGCAAACATAATCAAATCCTCATACCAGTCCTTAGCCACCTCAAACACTATCAATTTAGCATTTACATCCACATCACACTATTTAAAAAATCACATTAGGTTGGAGAACTAAATATGGATTGATCCATATTCAAAGTATTGGTATGTGGCATCATACCCACAAAAGGGGTGTGGATTACATATTTAGTACATCTTACACACTAACCCACTCTTTCTCAAGTGAATCAAATATCATTTTATCAATCATGATGGAGTGTTAGGTTTTTAAGACAAAATTAGTTCCATATCAAGTTCTATCAATAATTGTGCTCAATTTTACATAGGCACATTCACACAGGCACAATGTAACTACCTAGAAAGTTTCAAGTCTCTATGATCAGTTTGGACAATAGCGGTAGGAATAGACAATAGCACTGGACACTAAATCATCCACTTTTCATTACTCATATCCTTTCACCCAATGAAATATAGATTTAGGTTTACGACACCTTCCTAGTCATGCACAACTATTTTCATCCTTTGTATCATCCCTCTCAGTTTATTTTCTGGATAAGTTATATTTCCTCCTATTTATTTCTATTTTTAGAAAGGTGAAAAAGACAAAAAAATAATATAAATTAGGACTATATTTATTGCTATATTTTTTACTGATTTATTAATTTATAACCTTAACTAAAATAGGAATAAAACTCCATTATTCCCAAATAATTTAAATCATTTGGTGAACTCGACTTACTTTATTTACACATAAAGACCTTAAAAACCCTAGGGAAAATTCCTTACTATTTTTGGCAATATTAATCTGAGTTTTCCTACATATATAAATTATAATTTCACATTTAATTTTTAAAATTCACCATAGTAAATTTAAAAATCATTTCTTTGAAACCCTAGTAGAATATACTAGGTCCCTATGCTTTTGAGGTATCACTATACATGTTAGTGGTATCCTTTTTAATTAAATTATATTTCACATAAAATCAAAAATAAATCTTGCTTATTTCAAAACATTTCTTTCAAATAATAAGGAGTCCATACTCGGTCCTATCATGTATATGAATGATCAATTTACTATATGTTAATGCAAAGATTCATTATTTCCCTTTCATGATTAATTTTAATAATATGGGATGATATTAAGAAATTTATTGAAAAAACATATCAATATCCCTTTCCTTTAAAGTAATGTTTACTTCTCTCTCTCTCTCTCTCTCTCTCTCTCTCTCTCTCTCTCTCTCTCTCTCTCTCTCTCTCTCTCTCTCTCTCTCTCTCTCTCTCTCTCTCTCTCTCTCTCTCTCTCTCTCTCTCTCTCTCTCTCTCTCTCTCTCTCTCTCTCTCTCTCTCTCTCTCTCTCTCTCACACACACACACACACACACACACACACACATGCAAAATAATTTTTGGCTCTATCTTGATAAACATGTTAGAAATGTCATGTTAAAAGTCAGTTTTTTATGCATTAGTGAAAAGTTCCTTGCTCTTTATCCCTTGTTTTTTATCTCTCATGTGGAATTTTCTTTATAATCATATTTCTATAAAACGTATAACTCCAATTACATGCATTTCATCCCACATACATGGTTTCTACCTAGATGTATCTAACTCTTTAGCTACTTTTGAGTATATCCCTATCACTACTAGACATAATAAAGCACTAAAAAGTATATCTATTCCTCCTCCATTCAAACTTGGTTCAAAAATATCTTATCCCATACCTACTAATAGCTTTATTCCTATAGTATAACATGTAGTACATGCTATCACCCATGTTTATGAAAATAGGCAGGTTGATTACACCCATGGATAAGGGAGGCTTTATCACTCATGTTATCACCCTTTCTAATATAGTTTTATCTCCTCTACCAATTATAGTTCTTCCTCTAATTAATATTTAGACATAGTCGAGGCCTCCCTTGTCATCACAGAGATTTGATATACTTCTATAGAGGCATCTCTTGGAGTGACCATTATATCAGTGATAGTTTCAATACTCTAGATAATTTTTAGTTATAGTATTCACATCTAGAGTAATATAATTGAGGTCTCATGCCTCTACACATAGAACACATGTTTAGAGAGCTTTTCCTACTACTAAGTGGGTCCATACAAGATTCTAATTGCATCCACTTCTCAGAGTTATAGGAGCACCCCATAGTCAATTTCCACTATAGAGATTTCAGAGCACTTACAACATACATAGCTTTTAGAGTCATAGTCTTATCCCTTCCATCATGCTTTATGATCATGCAAGATCCCTCTCCTTGATATAAGACAACATGATAGGGAGTCTATTATGAGACTCATCAGTTAATATAATTTCTTCTCAATATTTTTTATACATAATTTCTCATCTTACTTTTACATAGTTTCTTTTCACTTTCATCTACATAGTTTCCTTATGTTTACTTTTACATAGCTTATTTCAAAATACAAAAAATAATACAATATTTCAAAATACCAAAAATAATATAACACATCAAAATACAAAAACATTTAAATAATTCAAAACACCAAAAACTTTTCAATTATATGTATTATCCATGTTTTACATTTCTACTACCATGCTAGACTTACATTTTGCTAGTATATGTTATTGTTTGTCAATTTATCTACATTACTATGCTTCACTTGATCTTCTTTGAGTGTGTGTGGTGACACCCAAATCCTTGATTTCTTCACTTTACCCATTAAGGGGGCATCCTAATTTTACATTTGAGACATACATCAACATATCTACCCACTGAGGGAATCTTCTACATGACTACACCATCAAGGTTATGTCATTATTATACCACACACTCTAGTTATAATGTTGATGTACATTACTTACTAGCTTACAAATTTTATTCTATCGATACTCACTTGATCCAAAACTCAAAATATTTGGTTGAAATATAATTCAAGAAAAAATAACAAGTCAATTCAAATAATGCTATCTCTGAGAAGAGATGTTATATTGATCAAATTTGTAGACCCAAATATATGCCTATCTCTGATAAGAGATGTTTGATTTCCATTTTGGGTTACATACTCATTTATACATGTTTTAAAGGTGGGGTGAGGATGTGGAAGGTCACCATTCTCGATGGAGATGAATTGGTTTGACTTCCACGATTTACAATAATACTGAATTCAAGGAATTACTATTTTTAGAAACTTACTATTTTTAGACTATACTACTAAAATTGAAATTTAGGGCACTTCCATTGAGTTTTAGTGGGCCAAAATTCATAGATAAAATATCAATGACATCTCACCATGTTCTCCTCATTCTTATCTTTCCAACGGTTCAAATGGTGAGTCAATTAGAGCTATAGTGAAAAAGTTATGGCTCCTGGAAGTTCTATCATCAATTGGAGTGGACCCATCACCTAAATTGTCCCCTGAATTGTTACCCAGATCATCACTAGTGTATAGCACTTACATATTTCTTAGTATCTACCTAGTCTTGTACTACATTTTTTTCATACTTTCACTTCTTTATTTGATTAGTTATATGAAATATTATATCTAGCATTTACATACCTTCCTTTCTTGTTTTGAGTAGCTAGATGTGATTGCATTTATCAGTCCTAATTTTGTTACTTGTGTGTGCCTTAGGACATTTGTCAATGCCCATTTCTTGTACTCTTTTATGTGCTTATGGACCTAATTCCAATCTTACTTGTTTATAATTGTATGTGTATATGGGATTTTGAACTTGCCTTGTATGCCTACTTTTCCTAGTTTGAGTGACATGTGGCCATTCCCCTTGTTTGATTGGCTTCTTGACCCATTTTGTATGCTTCTTGCCTTGCATGCTTGTTTTCTTATTTGTTTTTTAGTTGTTTTCAATGTCATGATCCACATCATGCATTATCTTGCCTTCTTAGATGCCATGATGGACATCATACTCCATTCCTCCTTGACAACTAACTAGATTTCTAGTTTCAATTCAGTATACTATAAATGTTATTACATTGTTAAATCTATCTAGGCATACCCCTGTTGATCTAACAATATTCAATACAAACTATGCTATATATTGAGACATATTTTGTGTTATCATTGATATATCATACATTTCACAACATAGCACACTTATAGGCTCTTTTTTTAGGGTAGTCATTGTAGGGTCTTCATTCCTACCCTCAAAAAAGGGGGCAATAAATAGGGGTCTTGTCAAAGAGATCGGACCCCTCTACTAGTAAAAAATTAGTTTTCAAAACACTTATAACAACAATAAAAATTCAAAAAATGTATAATAGACCAAAAAAACAAAGATGAAAACAAAACAGTCATCAAAAATAGTAAAGGACAAGAGCACCCCATTCAGACTACAACACTCTACAACAAAGTGTCCACTTTTTAGTACTCTTTTCCAAATAGCCAAAAACTATTTTTTTTTGAAAATAGATAAAAAGGTAAGGTCAATTAAATTTTTTTTAGATAAAGTTTAGTTTAGATTGTGTAGTTTTAGTATATTTTTTCTTAGATTATAAAAATATATGTGGAATCATGCACGACATGATGGCTCTCACTTCTAGTTTTAGATTGGGTAGTTGGTACAACTTCTAGATCAAAATTCATGTTACAGACACCAGTGATTAGGGTTAATGTGTGTGGCATAGTTGCCTTCTTTTCTTCCTATTTCATTGTATTACCTAGGTATTCTCAGTAGTTACATGCCTTATTCCATCTATAGGTGATTGGCATCATTTTTTAGTGGCTTTCATATAAGCCTAGTTATCAGTGTTAGAGTGACTTTCATACAATCCTAATCTCCACCTTTTGGAGTGGCCAAAATTAGCCTAGTTCTTAGTACACATTCGAATATCCATGCCATATTTTCAAATAATAGATAATTCATGCACTTCATGAACCATATCATATGGCACACATTTATACCATTATCAATTCGTAGTTCACACTTAGTGGGTAATGATGGAGCCAAAAGACTAGTTATCCTTTGTATTTTTGATCCACCTACTTAGAGAGATTGGACACATAGTTCAAACATCGATTAAGACACACATGATCACATAACTTCACTACATAGTGAGTGACAATAGAGAAAAAGGGTTAGCCTTTATATTCTTGAGCCACCCTTGAGGAATTGTGCACTTAGATTCATTCCCAATATTACTCTTATTATAGCACATACCCAACATCACTCAACATCACAACAAGTTTTGTATTAGTTAACATACCCAATGAGGTGTATTAGTTCCTTTCTCTTCTTCTTTCTTTTACCTAGCCTTTGTACATTCTTATTTTAGGCATAGTGTGTCTAGTAAGAACTGATCTAATCTTTATTTTCTCTTAAATAGTTACACTTCATGTTATGCTCTCTATGCACTCTCAGTATCACACATCTTCATGGGCTTCACCCTTGTAGGTAAGTTTAGGTACGCTTTATATTTTTCTTTTATCCTAGTATTTTGCTTTTATATATCACTAGAATAAAGGGGGGAAATTGAGTCATATAAAATGTCTAAATTGGTATTTTTATTGTCTTGTGACACCCCATCCATAGGTCCCTTTTACATGCTCTTGCAACCCTTATAGACACCTTTTTGCTTATTACCAATCATTTATAACCTTTGAAATAGTTATTCCACCTTAGCTAGATAGTATTCCCCATGCCAATCTTATTTCCCCAAGTCCTAAGCCTATAAGATAGGAGCACCTCATTTGGACTATAACACCAGACACCAAAGCATCCACTTTTCAAATATCCTATACATTTTCACTTTGAGCTCTAACGATCATTTTTATCTTGTCTTTATCCTTAATTATGTCAACCTAACATGAATATATCTTACCCATGACCGATTATTCTCTATAAAATCCCACTCAAAGCTCATTTATAAAGGAGGTGAAAAAACTTGCAAAGCAAGCAATAATACATACAAAACACTAAGACAAACTTTCCTATTCTTTGCACACAGTCACCCAACATAGTTGTAAACATACTCAAATATTCATACTAGTCCCTAGCTACCTCAAACACTATAAATTTGGCATTTACATATACATCACACTATTTTACAAAGCACATTAGGTAGGAGAACTACATATGGATTGATCCCTCTTTGGAGTATTGGTATGTAGGCAACGTACCCACATAAGGGGTGTAGATTGCATGTTCAATACATCTTACACACTAACCCCCCTCTTTCTAAAGTGACTAAAATATCATTTTATTGAGAATGATGGAATGTTATGGTTTTAAGACAAAATTGGCTCCACAGTGAGTTATATTGACAACTAGTGCTCAATTTTTCATAGGCATACTCACACAGGCACAATGCAACTACCTAGAAAGTTTTAGGTCTCTATGATTAGTTTGTACATTAGTGGTGGGAATGAACAATAGTTCCAAACACCAAAGCATCCATTTTTTGGTACTCCTCTCCTTTCACCAACTGAAAGCTAGATTTAAGTTTATGACACCTTTCTAGTGTTTTACAACCATTTTCAACCTTTGTATCAACTGTGTCAGTCTATTTTATATCTAAGTTATATTTCTTCCTATTTATTGCTATTTTTAGAAAGGTGAAAAAAATAAATAATTACACAAATTAGGAATATATTTATTTCTATATTTTATATTGATTTATTAATCTAGACCCTTAACTAAAATTAGAACAAAACTCCATTATTCCCAAACAATTTAAATCAATATCAATGAGTTTCTTGGTAGATAATGGGGTTGACTAGATGTGTTAGTGTTCAAATGATGCTAAGAGTTCATCAACTAGTTGTTTGTACTATTACAAAATATCATTCTCACACTAGCAAGAGCCATTAACTTGATTAACCACAAGTTGGGAGTCACTAAATATTTTTATTGTTTTGAATCTTATAGATTATTCAATTTTAAACCCTATGACTAGGGCTTTATACTCGACTATATTGTTTGTACATTCAAAGTCAATCTTTAAGGATAAAGCAAGGGGATCATTATCAAAGGTAATAAGGATGAGACCTACTCGCTAACCATGTTGACATTTTTTTCTATCAAAGAACATGGTGACTTGATACGTGAAGTCTACTTTAGAGAGGGTCACAATGGACTCATCAGGGAACTCAAGAGGAGGAGGTTGATTGTCTGCTAATGGTGCTTTATCGAATTGATTAGCAATAACCTACCCCTTAATTGACTTTTACTGAAGGAAATTAAGGTAAATCTCTACTAAAATCATGATCCACTTGGCAATATGCGGTTTTGGTATGGCTTGGAGTGCATATACTTGAGTGGGTCAGTATTGGTTATGATATAGGTTTTATGGTTAAGAAGCTAGTGGTGAAGTTGGGTGGCCATGAAGACTAAAGCTAAGAAAAGTTTCTTAGTGTGGGTATACCAATTCTCATACTCTACAAGCATGTGGCTAATATATTAGATGGATTACTCTTTGTGTTATTCATCCCAATAAGCAATCATTTCCCCTAGGGAGTGGTCAGTGGTGGAGATATATAGGTAGAAAGGTTGGTCATCCTTGGGAGGGGTGAGGAAAGGTGGAGAAAAAAGGTACCTTTTTAGTTAATCAAAGGCCTTTTGGTAATCATTATTCCACTTATAAGATACATCCTTCTTTAGAAGGTGGTGGAAGGGTTGGAATTGATTTAAGAGCTGGGAGATGAAGCAATAAATGGATTAAGTTTAACCTGCAAAATAAGAATTTGCTTGAGGTTGAAGGGAGGAAGCATGTTGAGGATGGCTTTGATCTTAGTGGGATAGACTTTGATTCCTCGAGTGAAAATGATAAATCCAAGGAGATTTCTTAACAAGACCCCAAAAATAAACTTCTTGAGGTTGAGGAAGACATGATAATAGATTAGTCACTCAAAGATAATCTTGAGAATGGCCAAATGATCCTTTTAGATTTTCCAAGAAGGTCATCCACATAGTCTTCTACAATCTTGTGGATAAGGTCATGGAAGATGTAAGTCATGACATGTTGGAAGGTTGCACTAGTGTTATTTAATTTGAAAGGCATGACTCTATAGTAAAAGGTTCCCCATGGGGTGTTAAAGGCAGTCTTGTGTTGATCTTTAGGGGTAATTAGGATTTGATTGTAACTCAAGAATCCATTCATGAGAGATAACATCTCATGACCAATTGTAAGATCAACTAGCTGGTCAATACTTGGTAGAGGGAATTCATCTTTGGGGAAAGTGAGGTTAAGGTCTAAAATTCCACACAAATGCATAATCACCCTATATCTTTGGTGATAGGCATGACATTTGAGACCCATTAGGGATAGTCAATGGGTTGAATGAAATTGATAGATAGAAGATGCTAAAGCTCCTCTTTGATGAGAAGGGATATATGAGGGTGCATGCATCAAAGTTTTTACTTAACAAGTTTGGCATCATTTCTGGTGACTATATTATGGGTAGCAATTTTGGTGTCAATTCTAAGCATGTCTCTATAATACCAAGAAAATGTTATGTTGTAGTCTTGGAGGAGGGAGGGGAAGTCCCAGATTTCCTCATCATGCAATGATTGGCCAATTTTGATAATGTGGGGGTCATCAAAAGTGCCAAGTTGATATACATGGTAGATTCATTAAACATGGTCAAGGTCTCAGGAAGAAGGGATTTGTGGATGTAAGAATTTGGTGTACCAAGGTAGGTGAGAATGAAATCATCATCCTAGCATTGAACAATGTTAATGGTAGGAGACTCATCTCCAATCATCTCAAAATGGGTCAAAGGGATGGTCATGGTTTCTCCCTCTTTTTGATAAGTTAGGTTTTTGAATTTTATCATGTTGATGGAAAGAAAACTTAGGTGGGATGATTTCATCATCCTCACACACGGGTGGAGAAGAGGTCAGTGAGGAAGGGATATTTTCCTCAATAATGGTTATGGTAAGTGGTTTGGTTTAATTTTTGGTGGATAAAATGAAATTGAGGCCATGTTTCTCATGAAGCTTTCTAGTTTTAATGGAAATAAACTCATGTCGACCATGTTCATATCAACTAATACCAAATCCTTTTTTATCACACCTGTGGAGGTATATCTTGGAAAAACTTGGCTTGTCTAGATAGGAGAAGCCAAAGGTGAATGGTTGAGGTAAAAAAGAGGTAATAGGAATGTTAAGTGGTTTTTTAAGTCCCCTATAGATGAAATGGGTTTGATAGTGTGAATGTCTAAAGGGGATAGTGGCTTCAACATTGGGGTCATATCTAGGTTGGTGGTCAAGTTTCCCATACTCTTGGGGAGTAGAGAAAGAGTCAAGGGTGAGGAGCGGATATTACACTAGTGAAATAAGTTGGAATGTGGATTCCAAGTGGTATGAGGTAGTGATCTGATCATAGTGGAAGGATGAGCTAGTTGATGCCTCTTTGGTAGAAGAAGGTATGACTCCCTCTTTCTTAGTTGAGGTCTTGTCATTGGCTAATGAAGAAATGCTAGATGAAAGTAGAAGGATGTCATTAGGTTGGTAAGTCATGTTTCATGTCAAGAAGGGACTTGGGTCAGCTTGGATGGTGATGACCTAACCTTTATGCTCAAATTTGATGTAACAATGAGGGGTAGAGGGTACACAACCCATGGAATTAATCTAAGGTCAGTCTAGAAAAACATTGTATTAAAATTCTTCTTCCACTACATAGAAGAGTTTAGGAAGCATGAGAGGCCCTATATGGATATTAAGGACAATAGTTACCAAGGTAGTGGTCATGATGTCATTCAAGGATAAAAGGACAATAGAGGTTTCAAATTTGACATTGTCTAGCATGTTGAATTTGTTATAGGAATGAAAGGAGATGATATTAATACTAGATCCCCCATCAATAATAACCCATTTGATGAATGTTTGGTTAATGTAAGTAGTAATAAAGAGAGGGGCATATGGTTTGTCAAGATGCATATAAGGTATTTTCAAATCCTTGAAGGTGACAAGATTGTAAATTTGGAGAGAAACAATAAAGGCTGTTAGAGGTTGAGGGTTTTTAGGTTGGACCTCTACTAACTACAATGCCTCAATCATTGCTTGGTGATGATGAGGTGAAGTAGTAATCAACTCATATAAGCTCATCTTTGTCAGGGTCTAGTGAAGTTGTTTGAGTATCACTCTCCTGATGGATTTAGAGGGGGTGGATTAGGAAGTACCTAAGATAGATACCTTAGGTTTGGATGAAGGTGAAGATGTTTGGGTAGGGTTTGGTTGGGAGGTAGAAGATGGGTATGTCCACAGGATGGACACTTTGGTCTTCCCATTATCCTTTTGTGGTGCTCTCATAACCATGTGGATGGTATGGATAGAGGGAGGAATTAGGGTAGGAGATTTATTTGGTTCTTTATCACTCTAAGGTGAGAGTGGGGGAAAAGGTAGGTTTTGACTAGTGGTTGTTATTGGTTAGATTGGTAGCAGGATCATGGGAGGTTCCTTTATTAATAGATCATCTTCATCATAGAACCAATGGATAATGATTTGGAAGCTTATGTATTTTTCCATGTTATGGCTTGGTTTCTTATGATAAAAACACACTTTGTAGTCATTATACCAGATGGGTTTTGAACTAATAGAGTCAAATGGTCTAATGGGAGGTAAGTTAAGCAATAGGCTTGAAATAACCTTTATAAGATTACTGAGTAAGTCTCATCTAAAGGTGAAGAGGTTTTAGAGGTTTTAGCCTTGGTTGGTAAGGTGGAATTCATTTTGGGAGTGGCTTTTATGATGGAAGGTTTGGGTAAGGTGGTGCATTTGATTAGTGGTTTTGTTTTTGGTAAGGTAGAGGTTGATAAAGTGGAGGTAGGAGGTTTTAAGGTAGGTAGCTTGGTCATTGCTAGTTTGGTGAAGATAGGTGTGTTAGAAAGCAAGTGTAATCATGTAATTATTAGTGGTGGTTGTGTTTTGGTTGGAATGATTAGTTTCCTAATCAAGGTGGAGGGATGAGGCCCCAAAATAAAGGGAAAACTTGAAAGAGGTAGAATTTTGGCTCTCTAGACTTTTGTTGTCTTTGCCTCCTTGGTTGATTTTGTTTTGTGGTTAGTTTGGATTGATGAGGTAAGATCCACTTTCATAGATGGGTGATTAAGGCTCTATGTAGGGAAGGTGCCAAGGTTTTTGACTGGTTTGTTTGGAGAAGGTGATTTTGTTGTTTAGGGCCTAGGTGCCTTAGATGGTTGAAGAATTATTGGGTTGGTAGAGGTTTTCATCAATTTGGTTGGTAAGATAGGGGTTTGGATAATAAGAGTGGTGGGTTGGTTTGTTAAAGGTGTTTTTTGAGGTTCTTGCTTAGTGATATAAGGTATCCCTCATTGCTACCAAAAGGTGGCTTGATTCATGTCAGTGTTGGAGACAAATTATAATTTTTATACTAACCTAGAGAATGGTTTATAGGTTATTTTTATTCCTTGGATAGTGGGCTTGAAATATAATTCCATAGGTTGAGATTGAGGGATGGTAACCTCATCTTTTTCCTCAATCAAAGGATGCAAGGTTTGAATCGATGACTCTTTTATGGGAGGTGTAGACATGATGGATTCCTCTTCGAGAATGATCTCCAAAGGGGTAGTGAATTGCTCAATGGTTGAGGGAGAATGTAAAATGGGTGATTATTCTAATTTTTTAGTGGAAAGAGGTTTTGATGGATTTACTACCTCAATAAGTGAAGGATGAGAAAGGGGTGCTTCCTTGATTTGGGTCTATAAAGGAAGAGAAGGTAACTCTGCTAGCTCAATAGGTGGAGAGGGTGAAGAAAAGATAGATTGGGTGGTAGGTTCTTTAGTAATGAGCATTTTGAGAACCATATTGATAGTATGGGCATCATGAGAACACTCAACCCTATTTCACTTGTTTTTGGTAGCAACATGATTGGGGAAAGGTTGCCTAAAATTTTCAAGGGCTTTTTTTTAGGTGCATTGGGGTTATCCAACACAAGATCCCCCTTATTAATGAGAGATTGGATAATGCTCTTGAAGGTATTACACCCACTAACATCATGCCCAACTACATGATGGAAAGCAAAAAGATCATTCTCATTATACCAATTAGGTGTAAGATGAGAAGAATCAAATTATTGAGGTAGTTTAATAGGAGTAACCTATATGATGTTGGCCTTCAATAACTTCTTCAGGATTGAAGCATAGGATTCTCCAAGTGGATTAAATCACTTTTGGGTGTTCCATTTTTGGTTTCTCATGTTTTTTTAGGAGCTAGAGGGATTTGGTTTGTTAGAAGATGGTGGAGAAGTGGATTTAAAGAAAATTGAATTGGTAGATCTTTTGTTTTTGGTCCTAGTTTTGGTTTGGTTACTCATTTTAGAGGAAGAGGCCTCATTAGTTTTGTAGGTAAAGTTCTTATTTTTTATTTTTAGCTTTCCTTCATTGATGGATCTATTCTCTAATTTACACACCATGGTAAAATCCTCATCAAAGGTTTGGAAGCTCTAAACATGCATTGTAGAAGAGATGTGCTTGGCACATACCTGAGCAAAAATTTCTATTAGTTCAGGTTGGGGTAAGGAGAAGGGACGTTTGATTGATCAAGCTCCTCTAACGAGATACAAAATCAGTAATAGATTCATCACAAAAGTGTTGGATAGATTAAAGGTTAGTGATGGAAACCTTCTTAGAGATATTTATCGAAAAGTGATCTAAGAAGATTTGGGCCAAATGGGTCAAGGAGAATAAAGAGTGTTTGGTCATGGCACTATACCAGTCTAAGGCTGGATTAGATAGGGATATGGGGAAGGTACAAAGAAGGAGGGCATCATCATATGCAATTAAATAACAGGCATGCCTAAATTCCTTATGATGCTATTGGGGATCCTCCTTACTTTAAAACTTAGATAAATTGGAAAGCTCCCACTGAGGAGGATATGGTCTGATAGGGATAGATGGGTGGATGGGATCATTACAAATTTGATCATATGATAAGACATTTTAAGCTCCAAAAGTGAATGACTCTAGGGTAGCCATCTTATCTATGAGCATCTTCATGAGGTCTACTTGGGGTTTTGTACTCAAAAGTTTGTAAGGTGTATATACTTGTGGTGGTTGGGTAACATATTGATAATTGGTTGGAGGTTGGGAAGCCACCACATATTAGTATGTGGATATTGGTGGCTAGGTGGAAGCTATGTAGGGTTAGGTGGAAGAATGTGGCTAGGAAGTAAGTAGAGGTATATGTCCTTGTGGGTTAGGGATGTAACCCAAGTTTGGTGTAATGGGCACCTATTGGGTAGAGGTGGTGGTTAGGTTGGTGATCAAAGGAAGGGTAGTGACCTTTGTGTTGATCAGGGGTAAGGTAGAAGGTATAGGTACCACAATATTTTGAAGTGGAATATTGGTTGAAGGAAGATTAGAAATGTTATTAGTAGTCACTCCCATGGTTAATGGAGTGTAGGTGGCTAGAGTTTGGCCTAATCCTAAGGTAGAGGAGTTGTTAGTGGGGGTAGAAGGTATAAGGGTGTTCATAGGTTGGGTAGGTTGGTTTTCCATAGTAGTATCAAAGGGATTATTGGTTGATGAAGAGGCTTGTGTAGCCAATGATGGGTGGTGATGGTGGTAATAGAACTGTTTCCCATGAGGTGGGAAGGCATGTTATAATGTGGGTCCGTAGGTATAACTGAAGCAAAGGTACAATGAGGCATGGTGTTAAGATAATGTTGAAAAGCCACATGATTATTATCTAATAAGGTGGCAAAGTTCATGTCTCCTTAGGAAAGCTTCTGAGGGAAATAATGTCTTTCCAAAGGATGAGGTGAGTCTACTAGTTCAAAGACATAGTCCATGGATGAGGAGGTAGAAGAGGTCGATTGGTTTGGTGATGGATTTTGTCCTACTAGGTTCTTTCACTACTGATGAGTTAGGACCATACGAGATAAGTGAAAGAGTGTACGCAAACAATCTCACCACTTAAACAAAGAGAAGACAAGAAATGATCAATAAAATCAATCACACTCTAAAAAATATGTTAATTCCTAAAGGTTCTTTTTAGTCTCTCTTTTGGCTTATGCATTAAGCTTTCAAGAGATTGTGATTGAAATTGGCTTTTAGAGCAGGTGATAGAAAATAAGTCTATGATTGGTTTTAGGGTATTCAAGATATCAAAAAGAATATGTATTAGAAATCAATACGTCATTTGGTATTGGGTCCTACCCCTTCACTTCACACACTGTAGGGATAAGGGTGTTGAGTGCTTAGATAATATATACTAATTTTTAGAGTTTATACTCAACTAGAGAGTTGAGTTAGTTCTCCCCTTGGTAATGACCTCCAAGTAGGATTGTCAAGAAAGGATAAGGTGACTGCTAGGTGATGAAATATTAGTCAAACCTTGTCTCAAGTTTGTTTGATGTTTGATTTATGTAGGTGGGTTGGTTTAGTGTGTGTAATAAAAGTGATTCTACGATCAAATTACTTTGTTTTAATTTAATCTATGTGAGCTAAACTTGTAAGCAATTAATGTATGAACTTAATTTTAAGCCCAAAAGAAACTTTTGATTTCATTTATGAGCATAGAATAGATAAAAGAATATATAGATGCAAATAAAAGAAACCTAAGTAAATACACAAGGGTCCCACTAGGTGTGCCAAAATGTTTTAGTGAATTTTAGCTTATATTTCAAGAACAAAAGAAGAAGAAACTAAATATAGGTATGGTTGAAAAACCTATTTGATTGTGCATGAATTGAATTAGATGATTTTGAAGAGATCCTCTTTGGCTTGGGAGGATGACCTATAAATAAGACTATATTAAAGTAAATAGCTAGTTAGATAGATAGCTGAGTGGATTTCCTAGCACTAGCTAGATCCCAGAAGTAATATATTCCTCAAGGTATATCAATCCACACCTTGTAAATAATTAATTTTATAAACAAAATGATAAATTACATGCATTAATAATCAAAGGGTAGTGAAATTGAATACAATAAATTCTTGTTAAATAAATAGGCTAAAAATGATTAATAAAGCAATGACCAAGTTAACACTAGTGCTAAATGGGTCAAGTGTGCTTCAAAAAATTTGGCAAGGGTCTGTGAATAGGTACGGACATAGAAATTAAGATTTGGTTAGGGGTAGGAGGGTGGAAATAACTTGTTTTTATTTCCTACCACATTGATCATCAATGATTTAGGTGATCATCGATGGTTAAGGTGATCATCGATGATCAAGGTGACCATCAGTAGTTGGATAGACTATCGATGGTTAAAACAACCATCGCCAATTGGGATAACCATCAATGGTTACTATGTGTTGGTTGTAGGTAATAAATCCTAGATTGATAGGATCATATAATTGGATTATAAGAGATGGGTTAGATTTGGGCTAATTGTAAAATGAAAATAAACTAAATAAATATTAGAAAATAAATAATTATCTTATAGAAGGTTTGATCTAGTGGGTTGTTGAGTTGGTTGGCCTATTAGTGGATTATAGCATGATTATGATAGAGTAACGATACTTGACACTTTAGTAGAGCAATGGTGGTAAGTCAGCTCTCTGACATGGTGGTTGGATTGTTGGATCACTAATGATGATTGACCTATACAAAAAAACTTTATATACATAAGCTATTGATAAAAATTATAGATGGATTTCACCTCCCTGCTCCTCTCTTCTTATAGGCATAGGCAAGAGGTTCAAGTGGAGGTTCAATTGGGTTGTCTAATATTAACTTGTACATGAAATAGCTTGAACATATATTTAGATAAGCTATCTTTAGAAAAACAAGGCAAGTGGTTTTCATGTTGTTGGTTAAGGAGGTGCACCCTAACTATCGATGGCTAGGGTGACCATCGGTGGTCATCCTAATTTTTGGTGGTTGAGGGCAAAGGCATAAAGTGGTTAAAAAGGTAGGTTAAGTTAGTTGAGAAAATTGACCATGGTTATGCTCGGCTAAGGGTTGAAGGGTCTGACTGGTCCCAAGGGGGTCCTAAGGTGATCCAGGGATGTTTTGACATTCAGGATCATGATGTGCAGATTTCTAGTGTCTATACCAAGTAATGCATGGATGTTCTCCAATGTGACACCTACCTCTATGGTATCCCCATCCACTACCAATTGAAAAGTGTTTGTCAACCATTCCTATGCTCCAAGTAACATAATAATGAGATCAACACTCAATGGGATATGCCTCATCTCCATGATGCCTCCCAAGTATAACAAAAATAATATAGCTCTATCTACATCTATCAAGTGTTCTAGTAAATCTGATAACCATGAAGCATCAACTAATCACCATAATATATAACATTTATACAAAATATCAAATAACAAATTATGTATTAGATCTCCATATCACTCATAATCAAAATACATTCTGTCAAATTTCACAAAAATAAATTGGTTGGATTTACTTTATTCATTTTATACCAAATTAACCTATTCTAGGATACATCAACCTTTTCAGTACTAAGCTAGCCACCTATGGATTAACATTACTATATCAACCCCTTTTTCCCTTGTAGTACTATATCAACCACATAATAAAACACTAAGTCATCCATATAGTACTAAGTCAAGCACCCTTTGACTTATAACAATAAATCATCCATGTACTACTATGTCGACCCACTAATTTTTTTCCTTCTACAAATTAAGTTGACCTAGTCGACCTTGTTCATTAATTGTAATAGCTTTTTGACTAATTGACATAAATGCCTTGGGCATTTATTTTTTTTACCCCTTCTTACCCAATACCCTGTTTGACCCCTAGTGTCCCTAAAAATTTCCTAGGGTTCATTATGGTATCAAGATTTTGTCTAAATGTCAAATTTATATAAAATACTCAATTTCAAATAAAAATTCTTAAAATTTTGAAATTTATAGTTACTTACCTATACTGCACTCATTATAACTATTATGCATCCTCCCCATCTTAGTTGTTATCTCCTCAACATCCTAGCTCTCCAAGCTCTCACTAGGTCTCTCAGAGCTCTATTTTTATCAGAATAGTAAATAATAGCAAATGAATTTTTTTGGTGTGGGTTTTATACACACCATATTCATAATGAGGTAACTTATAATATTTTAGGATCTCAATAGAGGTAAACTCCAATCTAGGGCATGAATTTTAGGTATGCAGTCTATTTTAACATGTTGATGGAATAGTGGGTAGGGCATGCAAGTTGTTGACAAGGTTTTTGGATGAAAGTGTGGTTCTAATAGGGGTAGTGAATTTCTATTTTAGATGGCTAGGTGGATGGTTTCTTATCTAGAGTGGGTAGATCTCAAAAAAAAAACTTAAAAAGGAGGGAAGGGTAAGGCAAAAAAGAGAACTTTTATGGTTTTTAATAACTACTCCCTTGGTTGGTTTCTAAAATGACAAGTGCTCTCAGAACCTATGCCTATTGCTAGTAGAAATTGCACACACATAGTCAAACATGGCTAATAATTCTAAGGAGATAAATATGAAATAAATTCACAAGCCTCAAACAAAGGTTATTCCTTTTAGGGTAGTTGTTGTACACACTTAATTAGGATATTTTGGATTGGGCTAGTGAAGTATCTAAGGTAGCTATTACACACACATAGAAAACTACATCCAAGAAAGCACTCATGCACAATAATAATTACGAATCAATTTGAACTTTACTATCTTAAACAATATGTTTACCAATCCTTGAGTAGTTATTACATACTTATAGATTAGTATATCATTCAAAACAATCAAAAATTTATTCATATATTTTTCACACTAAAGATTATTGAGACATACAACCAATAAAAGTAACAAATAATTACACATAAATTAGAAATAAAATACATAAACACATTCACTAATGATAAAAATTGATATTGCTCTTGTATTCAAAAATTATCTCATAAAAAATATAAGTTCGATTACAATTATTTATATAGACTTGGAGAATGGGTCACCTCATCCTCCAATTTCATGCAATCTCATTACATGTGATAGTTGGAACATGTAGTTATAACTATGGTTTAAAATTGTATAAGAGTCTACTTGTAGTTATCTATTTAAAATATCCTTTACCAAAACTATGCAACTTATGCATATTTATAAAGATAGAGGCAATTTTTACAATTATGGCTCAAATTGTATGTAAACCAAAAATAGATGCATCATCTATTAAAATTGTGCATACCCTTTTTATATGTTATGAGAAAAACCTATTGATATTTCAAATTAGTTACCTTAAAATAAAACTCAAACATATGTACTAATTCTTAATGCCTTTGAGATACCATGTAATTGTATCCTTTTCTTGTTCTATTATTAGAACCTCACTGCTTACTCACATGTGTGTTCATATTGCTGGTCTTAATTATGAGTCCTGATGTTTGTCGATAAATATAACATAGTCCAAAGATCTTCATGTTTTGTGTATTGATAGTTTTTTAAATATGATACATGTCAAAATCTAATTGAGTCCAAGATATTTAAAAATTCCCTATAAGACTCATACCATTAATCTATTTTTACTACTTTAACATGGTTCATTGGATATATGCACTAGGCTCCCTGCTTCTCCCTATGGGTCATTGGATCTATGTATTGGGCTCACATGATGGTGACACTTGTCAATCTCATGGAGATTTAACATTTCAAATCACTCTCATGTCATCTAATCAAATGGGTCCAAGAAAACATGTGTCATATAATCTTGGTTTGAATCTAAATGGATACTTTATGAGATTAAATTTGACATTCATGTGACCATCAACTAACATCCTCATAACCATCAAACGATGTCCATGTGACTTTCAAATTTAATTTCATGAATTAATCTATTGCTAAGGATAAATTTGAAGTTTTCATGACCATCAAATGATGTCCTCATGATTGTCAATGAAATTCATGCAACTTTCAAATTTAATTTCAAAAATCTAGCATATTGTTAATGTTAAATTTGACATTTGCATTATCGTCAAATGATGTCCTCACACATGTTAATGACATCCACATGACTATCAAATTTAATCCCATCAACTACATGTGTTATTTCCTTGGGGCTTCCTAATCTTTTGATTATAAGTAAAAAAATGACTTAGCATAATACTTTGGGAAACATGTATAAAGGAGCTTGCATAAATATTTTAGCTTATGGTCTCAGCATTAGTGAAATATGATTTGGACCTAGGTTAAGAATATTAAATTAAACTCAAGTATAATGAAATTCTCTCTAACCAAAGGTGCCACTTGGTATTATGGAATTTATTTCAAGGCAATTAGCTTTCTGAAAGATTATTTTAGGAATTTTGTGGGGGAATTATTTTAGATAAAATGTCTACAATAATTCTCCCAAAGGATCATTTCTCTCAGATAAAATGTTTGAAGGAATTACTTGAAGGGGTGGTCTCAAAAGGGATGAAGGGTGAGATGTTTCAGACAAAATTTCTGAAAGAAAGGGATGAAATATCTTCGACAAAATGTCCAAAATAATTAACTAAAGGATAAATTCTTGAGACAAAAGTCCCAAAGGGTAAATCTTGGAGGGAAAGGGTCCAGGACAAAAGACCCAAAGGGAAAGTGGCCACTTTAAAAATACTAAAACCTCACTTTCAAAATGTCTAAAGGGTAGGTTTAGGAAGTCTTAAGGGCATGTACCCTTGGGGGAATTATTTAAATACTTTTATGTCAGACAAAATGTCCAAAACATAAAATTTGAAGGAATTGGCTAGTGACAAAATTCCTGAAGGGTAAGTTTGTAGGGAAAAAATATCAATATAAAAGCCCCAAAGGGCAAGGTCAAAGAGGAATTAAGGGTCTACTTCTTAGGGTACTTTTTGATATGAAAGGGCTCTTACAAAAGTCCCAAAGGGTATTTTCAGAAAGTCTGAAGGTCAGGTGTCCTTAACAAAACTTCCAAAGGGAAAGTCAGAGGCAAAGGGTCATTTTAAAAGTCCCAAAGGAATTCCATCAAGGGAATTATTTTGGATAAAATGTCCACAATAATTCTCCCAAAGGATTATTTCTCTCAACCAAAATGTCTAAAGAAATGTAATTGGCTCGAAGAAAGTGTCTCGAATAAAATATCTAGAGGAAAAGGCAAAGGTGTGGGATAAAAGTCTTGAAGGAAATGTGAGGAGGAGTTGAAATGAAATTACAAAAGTCTTGAAGGAATTCTATTGGGAAAAAAACACATAATAAAAGGCCAAAGGACACTTTTCACAAAGCCCGAAGGATAGGTTGGCAAGGCAAAAAGGGAATTTCAAAATTCTTGAAGGGCAATTTTAAAATGTCAAAGGGTACTTTGGCAATAATGTAAAGGGTCTACTTCATATGACATTTGTTCATGACAAAATTCCTAAGGGACCTACTTCATAAAGGTTGAAGGGTACTCTCAAAAGGCTGAAGGGTAGGTTTAAAGGGGTCAAAGGGCAAAACTATTGGGAAAAGTGTATCGATAAGATTATTTGCAAGAATAAGTCTAATTCGGCGAAAAAAATTTGATGGAGTTATTAAGGGGAAAATACTATGAAGAGAAAATTACATCAAGAAAAATATATGATACAATAAACCTAAAGACCACTTCATGCGAATCAAAAGTTTGAAAGAGAAAATCCCAAAAACATAAGTCCAACAAAGATTCCCAAAGAGTATTAGAGCATGAAAAGATAAGTCCTAATAGAACCACAATATCAATACCATCTTACCAAAGTATAAGAGGCCAAATCATGATCTTTTTCCAATAATTTGTATAAACACATATAAGAGGGGCTCAAAATCAAGATAATGTTCTAAAAAAGTGGGTCCCCATTTGCTTATGGAAAAAGGGGGGTGTTGGGTATAACAAATGGAGACTTACAAGGGGAATACTCCTGAGTATTCAAGAACCTAGAATTCTAGTTTGCAATCCTAAATCAATCATGAAGTGTGCCATAGAAGAATACTTAAATCAAAAACATGAAAGAAACTTCTAAGTTAATTCACACAACTTACTTGCTTTCTAATTTCTTGGATATGTGTGTGTCAAAACATGTAATTTATTTAACCCTTACTATGATGAGTTTTTTAAAGGCTTCTATGGGGATTTAGGTTTCATTCTAGTATCTATTAAATCTCAAAAATATGGGAAGCTCAAGCATTACTCTATTGCTAGCCAAGCATCCATAGCCTCGAAAAAGATACCTTGGGCCCTTGCTCTTCTCATTCCATTATTTTCTTTTGATCATGATGTGTGGTACATTGACCTTATTTCATCATATGAGCCTTTTAGTTTTCTTTAGATTTTCTTTTTCTATTTTGAACTCATTGGTTTTTCTTATTTTGTTTTTATTTTGTTCTTGAATGGAAAAGAGAAGAACTAGAACCCAAGTGACTTGGTATAATTATAAAACAAATCATTACTAAAACATCCCTTATTGATACATTTATTCTTAGAATTATCATTTCCATTAGGTATTCAATGTGATAAGTACATTTGATCTAATAAAATAAGAAAACTTTCTAAATTTGTATGAATTACTCTTAGAGTAACTTCCACATGCTTGGTAAAAGTATTCAATTGTGACACTATTTAGACTAATCCATGATTACCTAACTTCATCCTAAAGACTCAAAACACAGAAATACATCTAACCTGTAAACTAGTCCCAAAGTGTCAAGATTTTAATTTTCCCCTTTTCCAAAAGTCATAAGCTTAGTTGGTTATGATTTAAAATTGGTTACAGTTAGAGAAAACATAATTCTAAACATAAGAGAGATCAAATAATATCTCGTCTAAGAAAGCAAGAAACTAAACTAAGAAAGCATTGAAATCTAATCTAGAAAAGCAAAATACGAGAAGTAAGAAAGACTAATCTAGAAAGTAGTAAAGTAGTCTATGAAAGTAAGAAATATAATCTATGAAAGTAGGTAATTATATTAAGAAAGTAGGATATCTACTCTAATCCTATAGCTACATTAATCTATACCTTGTTACTCAGTAACATCATTAGATGATATAGCCCTAAAGTAGTGCTTTAAGAACTGTCTATTGACTAGATATGTAAGCTCATTGCCTTAGAGGTCCTTCAGATGAAATGCATTATTGCCCATAATCTTTGAAATCTTGTATGGTCCAATTCATAGTGGGAAAAACTTTTCATGTTGTCCTTTCTTCTCATGGGATTTATCCCAAAGTAGCACTAGCTCTAAAATCTTAAATGCTTTGAATTTCACTCTTTTATCAAACCACTTTTTGACCATGTCCTAGTGTTTATTAAATATTTGTAAGGCTTCAATCCTTGAATCTTCCATTTCTATAAAGTCTAACAACCTTGATTCTACTTTATCATCCATTAGTCTCGCATAAACTAATTAGTGGGTAATTTTAGCCTAATTGGGAATATGACCTTGCATCCATACACTAGCAGGTAGGGTGAAGCTTAAAGGGCTTGATTGTATCTAGTTTGGACTACCCAAAGATTATACTTCAATAAATTTTGCCAGTACCTAGGCTTGTCTCTAGCTGACTTTTTAATTACATAGATCATATTTTTGTTCATTGATTCTACCAATCCATTTCCCTAAGGGTAATGGTTATAAGTTGACCTCATGATGATTTGGTTGTCATGTGCCTACTAAGTAAATTATACAAATATGAAATCTGGTCCATTATCACAAACTAAAGAAATAGGCACGCCAAATCTAGTTATTATTTGCTCCTCTAAGAAGGGAATCACATCTTGTGTTCTATAATTATTTATGACTATAGCTTTGGTCCATCTCATGCAATAATTTATAGTAGTAAGCAAAAATGTATGGCCTACTAAGGAATTTGGGTTGATGACACTAATGAATTCTAAACCCCACTAGGAAAATGGCCTTCCTTCAATAACCAGCTATAGAGGCATTATTGCATGTACTTCTCTCCTGGCTAGAGCTTGGCATTCATGGCATGTTCTCACATGAGCGTGAGAATTCTTTAAAATTGTTGGCCAATAGTAGACCATTATTAAGATCTTACGGATTGTGGTATTCCTAGAAGGATGATCAATGCCTATCTTATGATGCAATTTCTCTAATATTTATTTAGCTTCCTCTAGAGATACACACCTAAGATAAACCTTCATAATTTATTCTATAGAGGACTCCCTTCTTAATCATGTAATGATCAACTTTAAGCTTCAAAGCTCTTCTTCTCTCTATATTGGGCTCTAGGGAATAAGTTACTATAAGTAAATACTATATTATATCAGTATACCACTCTTATTTTGATACTTGAGATTCACATACCTCTTCAAATATGATGCATGGATCTAGTTTAGTCATGAGCTAAATAATGCCTTTCCCTTAAATGATTTTTGTAGGCTCGATCTATATGTCAAATTCTTGTATCTTGGCTATCCATTTACCTCATCACTCTCCTATCTTTTTTTTTGATAGGGTGAGATTGAAAACAAGATCAATCACAATGGTAATGACCTTATTATTTGAGATGTAGTACCAAAACTTCTTCACTACTTTGACAACAGTAAAAATATATTTGTCAATCATAGAGTACCTAAGTTTTTAATCTTTCAAAGTCATACTCATGAATGCAATTGGATGCTCGATCTCATCCTTATTCTATGTGATGGTAGTAGTAATTGAATTCTCTAAATTAAATGAGTATAGGTAGAAATCTTTATTAAAATCAAGATTGATTAACACTAGAGCCTATGATATTGCATGTTTAATGTCTTGGAAGGACTTTTGGGCTTCAACTATCCACTCTATTTTAACATCCTACTTGAGCATGGCATTCAAAGGTCTGATGATCTCTACAAATATTTAAATTAACTTTCTTATCAAGTTAGTCTTTCTAAAGAATGATCTGAGCTCCTTCTTACTATTTGGTGGCTGAATTTTTGAAATCATCCAAATGATCCCATCCTTGGTGATGATGTGCCCCAAATATTACCTTTAGTCACTCTAAATATTCTCTTATTTGGGTTTAATGAAATATTAAACCTTATACATATTTCAAATATATACTTTATGTCACTTATGTGGTCCTTCTCATTCTTTAAAAATATAGTAAGATCATCCATGTAGATGATTATGCATTTTCATGTTAATAATTTGAAAGCATTATCCATAGTGTGTTAAAAGGTCACTCATGAATTTATTGGGTAAAATTACATCCTTTCATATGTGTAAGTTTCCTACTTTATGGTAAATGTCATCTTTATTCTATCCTCATATTACACCAATACCTGATTGTAGCCTGAAAATCCATCTAGAACAGACATCATTTTAGTACCACTTACTATTTGTATCACCTCATCTAAAGAAGACAAGGGATAATTATCTTTTTCAAAATCCTTGTTCATATTTTTGAAGTCCACATATAATTTGATCTCACAATTCTTCTTTCTTACTGGGACCAAATCGGCAACCTAAGTATAATGTCAAACTAGGAAGATGATTTTTGCATTTAAAAGATTTTGTACTTCTATCTAAATGTGAGGCTCCAAAATAGGATTGACTGGTCTTTACCTCTATCTAAATGGTTTATGATCTATCTTTAAGGTAATCATGTGAGTAATGACCAAATGGTCATACAATTTCAAATATTCATATGTTCAAGCAATAATGTCCCTATATCGAGTGATTAAATCCTTCATACATTGTCTCTCTTTTGGGGTGTAGTTGAGAACAATATTAACATAATGTGGGTTTTGCTCATCTCTTATATTTTCCTTTATAAAGTTTGATTCATTGACCTTTGGCTATCTTAGCTATTATGACTGAGTATCTATGTTGAATGGTCTCTCCAAAGAGACTAGGCTAGTTAGTATTTGATTCTCTTTGATTCAAATAATGCCCTCTTTATCTTATTCCTCTTGGCAAAGGTGATTAATTTCTTTATCATTGATGATTTGGGATTCAAATTCCCCTAAATTAGTTAAAAATTGGATAATATATTGTTCATCATCAAAGACCTATCAAATTTATATGCTATTTGGAATAGAGGGACATGGTACCAATTCAATAGAGAATTTATTGACCTTAGATTCCTATAGCAGTTCTAGATTTATAGAAGTAATAGCTAATGAATCAGTGATTTAATTTTTTTCTTTAGGAAGTGCTATTATGTTTAAATCTTTAAAGCTTTCAATCAAGTCCCATGCTCTACTATTGTATCTCTTTAGATAAGACAACTTACATTGATATTTATTTTTGACTTGATTAACCACCAGTTTTGAGTCACCAAATACTGATTTTTTATTCTCATTATTCTTGAGTGCAAACTATAGTCCCAAAAATAAAGCCTCATACTCAGCTATATTATTAGTGCATGGAAATTTCAAACTATATGCTACCAAAAATTTCTTACATTATGGATCAATCAACTTGACTCTTATGCCTGATCCTTGGATCTAACACCATCAAAGTGTAGAGTCTATAGCTGATTGGAACCTTTAGGTTATGACTTTTGTACTTGATTCTAAGTATTAAAATTATAATACCAAGGTTGGGTGAGTCATATTTTACCTCTTCATTCTTCATATTATACTCTATAATGGGATACTTCATTCTCAGCTCGGTCAATTTTAATTTGATTCACAACTCCTCTCTATGGTAGTGATATATGAGAAAAGTCTATAGAGAGATATCCGTTAAGCATTTTGGACCAATCCCTACTTAACAAAAAACTATAGCTTTCCCATATGCCCACCACTAAAATATCAATGGTTATTTAGACTCTTGGCTCAGATGCTACTTGAGATGCACATTGTTAAATTTTCTAGCTACTAAGACCATTATCTTGTCTAGTTGAAAAACTATCCTCTTTTAGGGGCTTGCTATCAAACCAAGATTTGGGCATATATATGTATCCATGATAGTTATAGATGCTCTAAAATCAACTAAATAGTTATGAATGTTCTTACCAAATATCTAATACAAAGGGTGAAACTTCTGGCTTGCTCTTGTAGATGACATTGGTGTTAGATTCCTTCACTTCATCTATAGATGATTTTTCTTTATCCATAGATTTCTTTCTAGTGATGGGCTTATAGATTAGTTTTTTTTGTTCAGTGATCTATGCTACCTCATGAAGAGTTATATTCACCTTGATCTTTTTCATGTCTTCAATAATGTTGTATCTTCCTTTGCTTGGTTCTTCCTTGCTCTTTTATTGATCATTCCCCTTTGGAGGGGGTGGATTATTGTTTAATTTAGAATTAAGAGGAATTGCCATGGTATTTGGAGTAGATGATGTTGTGAGTGCCTGCTTATTCTTTAGATTTTATGCACCCCTTTGGAACTATTAAAAAGCATGAACTTCATCCATATTGTCCTCTGGTTCATTATCATCTTCACCTAAAAAAGGAAACTCACAAATTTTAAAGATCATGGTAGTGCTAGAAGAACTAGGATCATGATGATGCTTAGGTGTATTATGCATTTGATCTTGTCTAATACCCTCTCTTTGAAATATTTTGAATTCTGCATAAAATTCAACACAATTGAACTCACCATGCTAAGAAGTATTATAGATTTTTCACCAATTGGGAAGAGCCATCTCTATTATGTTTATCTCTAGAATATTGTTAGGTTGTTCATGCCTACTGAATGGTCTATTGTATCTCTTAAATCTAGTGTTTTGATTGTAGATTGGGCCATTTTCATTTCCCATCTTCCTTTACATATTTAGGAAATCATTGCTCAACTTTTGAAACATTTTCTATATAGACTCTAATTCTACATTTATGGAATATGTACATTTTAAAATAGAAGTAGGGAGAGTAGCCACTTGTTGTTCTATTAATAACCATTTATTGTTGCATGATTGTTCAAGTATACAAAATTTGGTTATGTTGTCTATATCATGGGAGGTAGTGTGTACAAGGTTCTAATTAAATGTTATGGCATTCTACCTTGCATGTGGAATTGGATTTAGTGCTAGAAATCTATTATTAACATTGGGTGATCCAAGGGTTTTAGGATTAAACTACCTAGCTATGGTGATAGCTTATTTGAATGTTAATTCTAAAGTGTTATCCATAATTTATCTTCTTAAGAAAATGATAGTGATAAGGTCTAAGGTATTCTTGTATATTTATAACACTAGTGCCAACTCTAGTTTATATATTGGGGTCAACTAGTTGTACATATTCTACCATATTTCATTGAAAGCATGAATGGGCTCATTAGGTTCTCTCTTCATGTTGGTGAAGTGTTGGTATACCAAATCGAGATTTGTGACCTATCCAAACTATGTGAGAAAAGTTATTTGACATTCATCCCAAGAAGTGATGGAATTTTTGGTTAGATTTAAATACCAATCATAAACAACATCCATCAAAGTAAAAGTGAATAATCTTTATGTAACATCCTCATCTATGACATTCATTAGCCTTAAAGTAGATTTAATCAATTTGATATGTTCCTCTATTATCTTTACTCCTGAAGGAGAAAAGGATGGTAAGTACTTTTCAAGATTTCAAAGCAAATCATGCATATCTCCTAGGATGGCAATAGTAGATCCACCTAATCGGGGATATTGTTGAGCCATTGATTGATTAATAAGAAAAGGGTTCCCTACAAGTAAGCAGTTCCCTACTAGAGGGGGATTGTTTTGGACTAGCATTATTGAGACAAGTATAGGTCTCTTATGATTTCTCAAGGGTGAGACTAATAATCTAATCATGGAATTAGATCTGATCACTCTCCTAGGTGACCCTGTGTAACTCTTTGTAAAGGATTAACTACTACTATTGGAGGTTTTAACCTTCTTAGTGCCATTTAAACTATTGGTGTAGGTTTTATGCACACCAAATCCATAACCAGGTAACCTATAACTATTTAGGATCTAAATAGAGGCAAACTCCACTCCAAGGCATGAGTTATAGTTATGTGGTCTATGTAAACCTATTAATAGAATAGCAGGTAGGGCATGTAGGTTGTTGACAAGGTTTTTAGATGGAGGTATTATTATAATAGGGGCATTAAATCTCTATGTGAGTTGGATGGGTGGTTGGTTTCTAATCTAGAGTGGGTAGATTTAAAAAAAACAAATTCAAAAAGGAGGGAAGGGTGAGGAAGAAAATTGAGCTTATATGGTTTTCAAGAACTACTCCCCTAACTAGTTTCTAAATTGATAAGTGCTCTCAAAACCTATGCCTGTTGCTAGCAATAATTTGACACACGCAGTCAGACATGACTAAGAAGTCTAAGGAGATAAAGATGTAGGAAATTCACAAGCCTCAAAAATAAAGCTTACTCTTTTTAGGGTAGTTGTTTCACACCCTTAATCAAGATATTGTGGCTTGGGCTAGTGAATTACTTGAGGTAGCTATTGTACACACATAGAAAACTAAATCCAAGAAAACATTCATGCACAATCAGAATTATGAATCAGTTTAAACTTGACTATCTTAACTAATATGTTTACCAATCCTTGACCATTTGTTATACACCTAGAAATTATTATATTAATCAAAACAATAAATAATCTATTCATAAATTTTACACACTAAAGATTATTGAGACATATAACCAATGAATGTAACAACTAATTACATAAAATTGGAAAGAAAATACACAAACACATTTAATGATGATCAAAACTGATGTTGCTCCTATATTTAAAAATTCTCTCACAAAAAATACAAATTGGATTACAATTATTTGTATAGACTTGGGAAAGGGGTTGCCTCATCCTCCAAGTTCATTCAAGGTCATTACATGTGATAGTTGGAACTATAGTTATAACTATGATCTAAACCCATATAAGAGTCTACTTGTAGCTATCCATTTAAATTAGCCTTTGCCAAAGCTATGAAACATATGCATATTTATAATGATAGGAAATTTTAACAATTATATCTTAAACTATATGCAAACCACAAATAGATGCACCGTCTATCAAAACTATACGTGCCTTTTTTAATAAGTTATGAGAATAACATGTTGATCTTTTAGATTAGTTACCTTCAAATAAAACTCAAACATATGCACCAATTCCTAATGCCTTTGAGATCCCATGTAACTATATCCTTCTCTTGTTTTATTTTTTGATCCTCACTACTTACTCACATGCATGTTCATAATCTTGGTCTTAACTGTGAGTCTCAATGTTTGTCAATAAATATAACATAGTCCAAAGATCTTCATATTTTATCTATTGCTATTTTTCTAGATGTGACACATGTCAACCCCTGATTAAGTCTAGGATCTTTGAAAATTCCTCATAGGACTTGCACCATCTATCTATTTGCACTAATTTAATGTGGTTCATTGGATATGTGCATTGGGATATTTACTTTTCCCTATGGGTTATTGGATCTATGTATTAGGCTCCCTAATGGTGACACATGTCACTCTCATGGAGTTTTGACTTTTAAAATTGCTCTTACATCATCCTATCAAATGGGTTTGAGAAAATGTGTGCCATAAGATCTTGGTTTGAATCCAAATGGATACTTTATGAGATTAAATTTGACGTTCACATGATCATCAACTGATGTCCTCGTGATCATCAAATGACATCCATGTGACTATCAAATTTAATTCCATGAATTAGTTCATTATCGAGGTTAAATTTGATGTTTACGTGAACATAAAATGATGTCTTCACAACTATCAATGGCATTTGGGTGATTGTCAAAGTTAATCTCAAAAATTTAGCATGTTACTGATGTTAAATTTAATGTTCATGCAATCATCAAATGACATCCTCATGAACGTCAATGATGTTCACATGACTATCAAATTTAATCTCATCGACTAACATGTGTCATTTCCTTGGGGATTCCTACTCCTACAAACATAAGCAAAAAAATGACTTAGCATAATAATTTGGGAAACATGTATAAAGGACCCTACATAAATATTCTAGCCTAAGTTCTCAATATTGATGAAATATGGTTTGGATCTAGGTTAAGAATATTAAATTAAGCTCAAACATAATGAAATACTCTCTAATAAAAGGTGCCACTTGCTAGTTTGGTATTTGTTTAAGGGCAATTATTATAGACTTTCTATGGAAAGATTGTCTTAGGACTTTTGTGGGGGAATTGTTTCAGACAAAATGTCTACAACAATTATCTTGAAGGATCATTTCTCTTAGACAAAATGTCCAAAGGAATTTTTTGAAGGGGTGGTCTCAAAAAGGCAAGATTTTTCAAACAAAATGTTTGAAAGAAGGGGATGAAATCTCTCAGACAAAATTTTTGAAAGAATTGGCTGAAGGGAAAAGTCCTGAGATAAAAGTACCGAATGGTAAGTCTTGAAGGGAAAGGGTCTAGGACAAAAGTCCAAAAGATAAAGTGGCCACTTCAAAAATTCTAAAAGGTTATTTTCAAAATGTCTCAAGGGTAGGTTTAGAAAGTTTGAACAGAATGTGCCCTTGGGGGAATTGTTTTAGGACTTTTGTATAGGACAAAATGTATAAAACACAAAGTTTGAAGGAATAAGCTTGGGAAAAATGTCTCAAATGGTAGGCTCATAGGGAAAAAAGATTAAGATAAAAATGTTGAAGGGCATGGTCAAATAGGGCTGAAGGATCTACTTCATGGGGTATATTTAGATAGGAAAGGGCCCTTACAAAAGTCCCAAAGGGTATCTTCATAAAGTTTGAAGGTCATGTGTCCTTAACAAAACTTCTAAAGGGCAAGTCAAAGTTAGAGGTAAAGGGTCATTTCAAAAGTCCCAAAGGAACTCCATCTAGCAAATTGTTTTGGATAAAATGTCTATAACAATTCTCCCAAAGGATTATTTATCTTGGACAAAATGTTTGAATAAATGCAATGAGCTCAAAGAAAATATATCAAATAGAATGTCTGAAGGAAAAGGAAAAGGTGTGAGACAAAATTCCCAAAGGATATGTGTACAGGGGTTGAAAGGAAATTGTAAAAGTCCTAAAAGAATTTTTTTGGGTAAAAAGACTACAATAAAAGGCCAAAGGACACTTTGCACAAAGCCCAAAGGATAGGTTGGCAAGGCAAAAATGGAATCTCAAAGGTCTTGAAGGGCAATTTCAAAATGTTAAAGGGAACTTTGGAAACAATATGAAGGGTCTACTTTGTATGGCATTTGTTCATGATAAAATTCTCAAAGGATATACTTCATAAAGGCTGAACGACACTCTCAAAAGGCTGAAGGGTAGGTTTAATGGGGCCAAAGGGAAATTCTATTGGGAAAAGTTTATTGACAAGATTATCTACAAGAATAAGTCTGATTTGGAGAAATTGTTTCAATGTAATTATTGTGGGGAAATTACTACAAAGATTAAATTCTGTCAGGTAAAATGCCTGATATAATAAACTCGAAGACCGCTTCATGCAGAACAAAAGTTTCAAAGATAAAAGTCTAAAAATATAAGACTGATAAAGATTCCTAAAGAAGATTATTCCATGAAAATATAAGTCTACAATAATCATCTCAAAATAACAAACCTGATAGAAACATGATTTATTCTATGAAAACACAATATCAATGCCATCTTTCCAAAGTATAAGAGACCAAATCATGATCTTTTTCCTAGAATTTGCGTAAACACATAGAATAGGGGCTCAAAATCAAGAAAATGTTTTAAAAATTGGGTCCTCATTTCCTTATGTAAAAATGTGGGGTGTTGGGTACAACAAATTATTTTTCACCATATTTACATTTACTATTCAAAATTATTTACCCTTTAAAAATTTATCGTCGGATTTCTTATTTTGATCATATCTTGGTTTCCACTGACTCTTTTTCAAAACCATAAAATGTTCTAGAATCCTAATGTCATAGAGAATTTTTCTAACTATTATATGCATATGTTTTAAAAAAAATTGATTTCTCTCTTTTTTCCCTAATCTCTACAGGTTCACCTAATATTCTTCACATTTGACAACTGTACGTTTTCCACATCACCTTCTTTATCTACAGCACTAAGGTAAGTAAAAGTACTTATTTTTTAATTTTATCCTTTCATTTATCTTATTTTATCCTTACTTCACTTTATTTAGCATCAAATTTATGTCTCATCATGTTCTTTTCTTGAAGCACCATCCCCTATTGTACCTACATGACATATGATGAGCTTTGAATGGGGAATATGTATACACATAAAATTTCAAACTCTATTAATTAATGATGCTCTTTATCTTACAAGAACCCATTGAGCCTCAATATCTCTGACTTCACACCTTAAGGGGTACACTGGGAAATGGGTGGGTAGACCATTGGTGTTTCACAACATTGTTGTCCCTTTTAACACTTGTTATCTACATACTTGTCTCCTAAAAACCATTCCCCTAAGCTTTGTCTCCCATTTTACAAACTCATATAGTCTTTTATCACTTTTATTATCCCTTTTCTAACATAAACCCCTTTTAAACATTTTACATGACTATGTTGGCCACATCAACCTTGTATTCTTATTGATAAAACTTATTAGAGACTAGGTCGGCACCTAGCCGACTTAGTCCATGACCTAGTTAGTTTTTGGTAATTACAATACTAGGTCGACTGGGTCAACCTTGTCAGCCATAAATTTTGGAAGGATTTAGGGTTATATCTTCTTATATAAACACAATAATTTTTTAATTTCTAAGAGAAGATAAGAATTACCATATATTGTGCATCTACGTATCCACCATTCTACTTGAGGAGCAAACTTAGGGTTTCATACTTTCTTTGGAGATATGGATCTTATTTTGTGGAAAAGTCTTTTGGATGCATTGATAGGTTGTGTAGCCTATAGATGATTTATCCTTGTCATCCTTACAAACCATAACAACCTCTTGTGAAGTATCTTGGCCAAGGGAGAGATTGAGGCTCAACGGTTTTGTCTTCAAAAGTAAGTATTCCTAACTTTTTTTATCCTTTGTAAGAGTAGATAGATATGCATTTATAATTCTCTTCCATTCATTACGACTCTGTATACATTGATGTGAGTATATGTCTTCTATGCATGTTTAATTTTAATTTTTATTAACCCCACTTTGTTCCATAATCTTTGGTGAACACTAGATTAGATTTTGTTTTACTCGTTATTAGTTTAGTGAATAGGAAAACATAGGACCTAGTTAGGGTTATTACATATTTTTGATTGACTAGAGGCTTTGTAAGCCTCCCTAGTGATACTATTTTGTTAAGATATCCCTTAATTATTTTTAGCAAATCCATATTGGTCATGACCTTGATTATCTAATGTATCCCTAATTGGAAGTGTAAGTAGGAACTATCTTCTCCAAGCTAGGATTGATATGTAGATTATTTCACATTCCCATTGCATACATAGGCTACTGCAACAAGTCAAGAAGTGATCATGATTGAGATAAGCACAAAAATCAAGGATGTTCATGAGAATATTTTTAAAGTTCAAGAATATTTCACCTTCATAGGTGACATGTTTGTCGTTACCATTGCTTAACTTGAGATCATGCCAAAGAGAGTGGAAATCATAAAGGAATTGAAGATATCAAGTTCAATGATCAAAAGGCAACATACTTCATCTAGTCCTTCATATAATGAAGCAAATAATGTTACAAGCTTCCCCTTTAACCTAGGAGGAGAATTTTTCTTTAGGTTAGTTTATATATAGTCTAGTTTACTTGTGTTATTTTATGTCTTGTTTTGTGTGTTTATTTATGTTGTGTGTTGGTATGAGTGTTATGTTTATTTATAGTATTTTTAGTTTCAATTGTGGCATATGGGTGACTGCATTTCCCAAGGATAAGAGAATGCAACTAATCCTTGGCATAGTAGGCATGTTACCCCTAGGAAATCACCAAAATGTTGAGTAAATTTTACCCCAGGCCAAATTTGGTCAAACCCTCTTGCATATGCAAACTTTTCATAAGGTCTCCTAGGTTTTAAATGTTCACCATGGTCATTAATGAGGTCATACAATATGCTTTCACCTTGCCATATTTGTTCACTTTGTCTTAATGTCATTTTATGCCACTTTTGGTCATGTTAGAGTGAAATGTAATGTTTCCCACTAAGGACAAATGTTTCAAGATGAAATATATTGTACCACCTATTAGATAATATTATAGTAAGACTTCCAAACTAAAAAATGTAGGTTTAACATATAATAAAGGAGATCAACTATAAATAACATAGTTTTAGATAGTTTTATAGATTAAATGACACATTTGGCACATGTGAAGGCTTTAAGAGATTGTTTTGAGATCCCCATAGGTCATTTTTAGGTTTAATAAGATTTAATAGGTCCATTTTTTATCAAAATTGGTCTCTCTCTCATCTCTCTCTTGGGTAGGTCAAAAGAGGTTAATGGTTTTCAGTTGGTATAGATATGAGAAGAAGAGTTGCACTGAGTGCACTTGGTGGATGTTATTAGTTTCTATAGCCTTCCATTTCATGGACATGGTTTCTATATTAATGTTTTATGCTTCATGAATAATCACTAAGATTGTTAGTACCTCCAAGCTACCTGTGCATCCCCAACACCTTAGTTTTCTCATTTTTTTGTAGTGGTATGATGTTTCCAAGTGATGTATGTAGACTTGAAAAGTATGTTCATCCTTATCATGTGGTTTTAAATCTTGTTTGACACTTATGGCCATGGAGGGTAAGCAAATTTATATCATGGTGTTTGAAATGAATACCATCATGGTTTGTAGAGTAATGTTTGGTAATTATAATGTTTTGATCTTTTGAGAGTGAATTCAAGTTAAAGATAACACATTGGTTTTCATCTCATTAGAGCATGGACTATTCATATTCTCCATTTAAAGACTTAGAGACTGATTCGGATAAGGTTCTAAAACATTAAGTAAAGACCAAATAGATCCCTAAGTTGTACAGTCACCTATATGTATGTATGTAAAAGGGTAAAACTATCCAAAACCTAAGACATAAATTATATAAAATTTCATGACTTAAATGTATCTCTCAATTTATTCAAGGTTCATCAACTCATCAAAACCCCAAAGCATAGTCAACTATTAAAAAAGAGCATATATAGCTAGTCGGAAATAGGCTTTGAACATTCATATTGCTGAATTTGGAGTTTCAACATTTTGGGAATATTTTCAAGGTAAAAATAGTATGAATAAACCATTAAAAATGTTGTATATTTTTTCTGAGAGTCATTTCAAGATCAAACTTAGTCAAGAAACTCTCAAACCAACACCTACAATCAGTCAAGTTAAGAAAGTTGCAAATGGGACTTTTTACCTTAACTTCTAAAAATTGATCATGTCTACATAATAGCATCTATTGGTGAAATTTCATAATGTCTATGTAAGCCTAAATGGCCTCATCCTTACAACCTAGGCCTTAGAGATCACATCTTGGCATATAATGAAGTTGTTTGGTCAAGACAAGAGGATAGAGAGGTTTCCAACTCAGATAAGTTTTTACTAAAGATGCTTGGATATCTATAGTGATATTAAGCCCAAGTGAACCTATAGTAATACAACTTTCAAGTAACCTATAGTTTTGATGGTAGAAGGATAATGACCTGTGAAAATAGAGATAAACGTATTCAAGTTTGAGATCAATCTAGTGACTTCAAGAGGAACTAAAGGTCTGTAACACAATGCCAAAACACATATCCCCATCTATATAAATATCTCATGTTCTCTAAATAACACCTACAGTTTGGTTCATATTGTAGACTAATCTAAACTAATGGAGAATGCAAGTTGTGGATTTATACTGAGTTATAAGGTGGATGATCACATAAGAAGTCACTCTCATAATGATGTTAAAAAAAATTTATATGATTCTTAGATGTAAGGAGAACATTGAGAAAATTTTATTTTCAAACTCCATGCTCAATAAACTAAAACCCTACATAGCCATAAGACCTTAAAGTTGGTCATGATATTGTATTCACTAAATTATGCTCACCCCACTAATTATACTAATTTCTGCTAATTTACTCTAATTCCTATATTTCCTAACTAAATTAACTATTGGCCTAATAATCCACATCCCATTATTATATTCCATAAAAATTTACCCCATCCTAAAACTAATTAATCTCCCCATAAAACCTCTAATAAAGGCTATTAGCTACTCCCCTGATTAGCTTGAATACACATCTAGTCAACTACCTAATGTCACTCATCTAAAGATCACATCCATAGGCTATAGATAATATGAATACAAAATTTTCTACATTAAGAATTTACCTTTCTCTATGCATCTATGGGTCCCTAGCCTTGAGGAAGACCAATTCAATCAAATATCAATTTGGACCAACAGCTTTCTGAATTGTCAAATTCTTTTCTGAATAATACATTAAGGATGGGGATGATTCATGACTTGTTCTCGATGATGAGGCCCTTATCTCTCCAAGAAAATAATGTCCCTAAGTCTAGAAAATGATGGAGAACATGAATTATAAAGGGAAATCATTGGGCAAGTAAGAGCAAGGCTGACTTGACCCATTATGGTTCAAGAATATCCATAATACTTTGGTCTAAGATATGGACTATATGATGATGACTTACCCAATATCATTATGGATTCTCTTTTGATCCTTGGGTCATCTCTCCCCAATGAGGATACAAAAATAGGTTCCATATGTATTTTATTTGAGGAGTTCACTGCCACTAACCTTTTCTCATATACCACGATCTCCACTATCAATATTTCCCTCTACTTTTCATCACTTATAAACTAGGATTCAAAACAAGAGCTTTCTTTTGAAATATTTCAAAATGTTGAGGCTATTTTGGAATATATGGGAACCTAAGATTTCATGCCATCTGGTGACCATAAAAAGGGGTTTTCTATAAACCTTTATCAATCTACATACTTTAGGGAACAACAAGAATCCCATTACCAAAGTGATGAAGAACATTTTAAAGAAAAAGAGCCTCCCAAAACACTAGGTGAACTTCCACATGTCTCATTGGAATAAAAAGAATATTTTGGCATTCACACAAAACTTCTAGATTGCTTCATTTCATATGTTCCTAAAATATCATTACCCCCTTATTTATAAGAGAAATCACCCTCACGTATTGAGGATGTGATATAATTCAACATTAGGATGGATTAAAATCCCAAAATAGTTAAATAGGGGACATATTTCATACCAGAAGAATATGAAGTTATTATAGAGCTGATTAAAGAATTTGTTGACATGCCTAGGTTGAATCCATCACTAGTAGTACACCACTTGGTTTTGCATCTGAATGTCAAACCAATCAAACAAAAATTTTGAAAAATTTACCCCAAAGTGGCACTACTAGTCAAAAAGGAGCTACAAAAAAATTTGGAAGCTAGTTTTATCCACCCTATAGACTATTCAGATTGAATTTATAACATTGTTATCATGACCAAGCCATAAGGTGGAATCAAATTTTGTATAGACTTTCAAGATATAAACAAGGCATGTCCAAAGGATGATTTCCCCCTTTTAAACATTTGCATTATTGTAGACTCAACCATTGGATATGAAATTCTCTCCCTCATTGATGGTTTCTCGAGATATAATCAAATCAAAATTATGCTTGAGGACTAACACAAAATGGTTGTTATCACTCCATGGGAAAAAAAATTCTAGCAAGTCATGCCCTTCAGCCTTAAGAATGCTAGTGTAACTTATCAATAGGACATGGCCATCATCTTTTATGAAATGATGCATGACATCATCAAAGATTATGTGGATGACATCTTGGGTAATTCTCACCTAAGATCTAAACACCATGTGGTTTTAATAAGTATTTTTGAACAATTGCAAGAGTATAAAGTAAGGCTAAATCCCAAGAAATTTGTATTTGGTGTCACTTCAAGAAAAATATTAAGATTTATAGTTTCAAGAAGAGGCATAGAGGTAGACTCTATTAAAGTAAAATTATTTACATAAATCCCTCTACCTCACAACCTTAAGTAGCTATAAAGTATTTAGGGTAAACTATAGGCCATTTGGTGCTTTATTTCCTAGCTTAAAGATAACTTCCACCCCTTCACCCATCTACTAAAGAAGGGGACTACCTTTTACTAGAATTTTGAATGTCAGCAAACTTTTAAAAATCTCAAACAATATTTGGCTAATCCACCTGTATTATCACCACCTATCATAGGAAGACTCTTGCTCCTATATATTTTAGTAACCCTATGTGTAATTAGTGCCATTTTGGCACAATAAAATGATCAAGGTAAGGAGTAAGTTATATATTATATTAGTTTCACATTAATATCTTATGAGCTAAATTATACTCCAATAGAGAAGGCATGTTTAACCATGGTTTTGCCTAACATAAACTTTAGTACTATATGCTAAATAACCATGTACATCTCATTACTAAGGTTTATCCCCAGAAATATTTATTGTCCAAATCAGCTCTTACTAGAAGAATGGCAAAATGGATAATGTTGCTTAGTGAATTTGACATTGAGTATACCAATCAAAAGGATATAAAAGGACAAGTTATCATATATAAATTGGCTAAATCACCATTTGAAGTGGTTGAACCTCTAGAAAATAACTTCCTTGATGAATCTATTATGAGTACCACACAATCAAGTAATTAGAAACTATATTTTGATGGTTCATTCACCACACATGGGTCTAAAGTAAGAAGCCTCTTTATCACCCCACAAAGTGATCTTATTCTAAAATATTTTCACCTAGCCTATCCATGACTATTAAAATTTCAAAATATGAATTCTTGATAGTTGGTATTCACCTAACTATTCAATAGAACATCCACCACTTGTAAGTATTTGGTAACTCATAGTTAATAATCAAAAAGTTCAATGATGAATTCCAGACAAAGGATGAAATCTTGTTCCCTTATAATCAATTGGTGGATTATTTAAAGTCAAATTTCAATCCATAAAATTTGAATAAGTTCTATGGGGAAGTAACAAAGTAGTTGATTCAATGGCCACCATTAGCTCACTCATTGATCTCCTTAAAGATTTTTTGAAAGGAAAATTTTTAATTGAGCATATGATTATTCAAGCCCATAAGTATATGGATCCTTTTCAAATTTTTGCAATTAATGATCCCAATCTCCTGTAGTACCATGATATTTAAAGGTACCTCCATGACAAAATTCTCCCTCCCAACCTTAATCGTCACCAATGTAAAGCCTTTATTCATCATACCTCTTGATACATCATCCTTGATAGCATGTTTTATCATAGAGGTTACGATGGAACCTTGCTAAGGTGCCTAACATCAGAAGAGGCTATTTAGGTAATCAAAAAATTTCATGATGGTATATGTGGTGGGCACATCAATGGAATGGACCTAGCCAAGAAACTCCTCCAAATTGGCTATTATTGGATAATAATGGAACAAGATTCTTGTCAATATGTGTTAAAAATATCACATCATGCATCATTTCTCCTCTCCCTATTATCCATAGAGTAATGAATAAGCAAAGACTACCAAAAATACCCTCATCAGAATATTGAATAAAATAGTCAATCAATCAGGCAAAAATTGGCACCTAAAATTACATCTAAATCTATGGTCTTATCATACCAGCATTTACATACCTACTAGGGAGAATTTATATACCTTGGCTTATAGGACCAAATAAATCTTCCCAATGGAAGTCAAGCTTCCCTCCCTTCAAATTTCACTGAGAGGCATAATCACCAACCATAATTTTAGACAAGAATGTCTACAAAAATTAGAACTTCTTGATGATAAATGTCAAAAGGCTCTTAATCACCTATGGACATATCAAACTAGACTCAAAGACCAATACCATAAGAATATCTTGTTTAGGGAATTCAAATTTGGTGATTTGGTCTTGAAGGAGAATTAAAAAAACACCAATGCAAAAAGAGATAAGAAGGGGAAGTTTAAATCTAATTGGATAGATCCCTATATCATCATCAGGGTTTTTTCTAGTGGTGAATATTCATTAATTCATGAATATTCCATTTTTAGGATTTCGGTTTTGTCAATTCTTTAGGGTTGGCAGATGGGATCGAATCACCAAAATTTTAGGGATATTTTTTTGGGGGTCAGCTCACCAACCCTTTACAATGATATATAATATTAAACTTACATTTGTCAAATATATATACTATATATCCTGAGGGCCTAACCAATACCAACCAAGGAAATAAGTAGAACTAAAACTAGAAGAGCACAAAATTGATAAATAGAAATAAATAAAGAAAATGAAGGATAACATTCAACAACAAGCCAAACCACATCATCAAATAATAGAGTTGAATAATAGCGTTAGATGTCATAGCTTAATGATAGAGCTAAGTGACCAAGCTAAATGATAGAGTTGAATGGCCAAGCTAAATGACATAGCCAAATGGCATAGCTAGATAACATAGCTAAATGACCAGAGTCAAAACCCTTCTATCGAATGATAGGACCAAACATAAGTATTGACTGATAGAGATAAAAAACATAGGCCATCATAGCATCAAGTGGAAATGGTAAAAGGATAGGTTAATCAGTAGGGAAATAATCCATATGATCTTATTTTAAAGAGCCAACCAAAAATTCCACACAATAATAATGCATTCAAAATCTAGGTATTTATAGTTTTTTAGTTTGTCATAAATTTTAGTTCAATTATTTAATAATTTTAAAACAATTTTACATGTAGAAATCCCCACTATTATCTCACAAGAAATAATCAACCAGAATAACATATCACCCCCTAAATATTTTTTTGATGATGAAATACCACCACTTGAAGATGTTCCTCTCTTTTTTGATGAAAATGATAATGACACCAAAATGGAAAAAGAGATTGGACCATCTCACCAAACACAAAATTCAGCTAAAACCTCCACTCAGAAATCTTCCCAAAGGAAGATAATTAGATGGACAATAAAAAGATCCTTTAATGTGGACTAGGCAAAAAAAATTCCCTTCATAAAACCTATAGAACCTAAAAACGCTAATGATACTCCAAAAGAATGCAAATGTTCAATATGTAGCTAGAAACTAGGAAAAAAATACATAATGCAATAAAAATTGGACACGATTGAGAAACATTATGGAAAAGTATATGAGACAGTGAAGCACCCAAATGGACTGATAACAAGAGCACATAGGTGGAAAATTGTAGAAGAATGCATGCATTTAAGATATACACGGGAGCATGAAAATGATTAAAAAAACATCAAAAACATCTTGTGGAAAAAGGGGGAATAACTGAAGCAAATTTTGGAAAAGTCAAGCAATCCCATCTAAAGGTGAAATACATATAGTTCTCTACTATATACCATATTCTAAAAAAAGGTAGACCTATTTTTGAATTTTTAGATTATAAGATTTTGTTTCAACATAATGGATTTTTGGATATTTTACAATCACATTGGTTGGATAGTAGTGCTTGGGAAATGGAAAAATGGTTAGCAATGGTTGAGATTTAAGATTTGAAAGAAAGTGTTAAGATATCGATATTTATCTCATTGTCCATCGATGAGGTCAAAGAAGTTGACAACATAGCTTGGGTTTGCATTCATGTGTATACTTTTTAGAACTATTCAAGGCAACCTAATCTACTAGTAGTTCATAAAATGGTAGAAAAAATCAGTGCATAAAATCTTTACAAAATGGTTGTATCAAATTTGAAAGATAAAGATGGAATGGATGATTATGAAATAACTACAAATCTGGTATGTGTTGGGGTTGATGGTGTATCAGTTATGTAGGGGCATAGAAATTTTTTGTGTGTTTAGGTGAAAACAATAGTTTCCCCATACAAACATGGTTAGTGTGACATGATTCCAATTCACTACATGGCTCATAGGATGAATCTTACATACAAAATAGTTAGTAAATTTGTTAATGTAGCCAAAGTAGAGGAGCTCATTCATGACCTACATGCTTATATGTTCAGCAGTCCAAAAATAATTTTAGAGTTCCAAAAATTTGCAATAGGAGTGATTGATGGTAAGAAACTATTGAAATATTTTGATACAAGGTATATTTCTATGTATGAACCTCCATGCCAAATTTTTGAATAATATCCATCATTAGTAGGTTTTATGTATAAATATTGTAGAGAAATTGACAAGGAAAAAGATTTAATGTACCATTTAATAGATTTTGAAAGATTGGTAACTTTATGTGGAATTCTTCCAATGTTGAAGAAAATGAATTATTTAATGAAACATGCTCAAGAGAGGTCCATTTATATTTTTGACTTCATACAGATGATAAAATGAGTGTGTCAACCTCTAGACATACTATACACTTCAAATGAAATGTTTCAAGGCCTTGTTTTTAGTTGGAAATGTTTGACCAATTTAAAGAACCCTAAAATTTATTTGAAGTTGAATATAAATGATCATCTTTGTGTCATTTTTAATAGAAAGGATATTCAAATGCATAATTTCTATAAAAGACCTGATCTTATGAGCGTTGAATCTAAAGAATTGCTTGTAACACGTATTTTTTATGACACTATTCTATCTAAAACCTGGATGAAACTAAGTAGAGTTTCTCAAAACTTATCTACAAAGATCAAAGATTGTTTTGTTAGGGATGATTTTTTGGAGGCCATGGTAGTTATGAATCCCATTTTTTGGAGCAGTAATAAAAATCAAAATATGGTTAATAATTTATATCACAAATATGTGTTGTCTTGTAATGCATTTATATAAATTTATAGAGGTGAATGTATTAGAAATTATAGGTATTTTGGGAAAATATTTACTGACATCCTAGTTAATCCATTTTGGCATTACATTTTTTTTTAAATATCATCTTCTAAGCAAACCAACAAAGAATGGGGAAATTACAAGACTATGGAAAAAACTTTATCCTAGTAGTATACTATAAAAAATTATAAGTGAATATTTATGATTATATAAGCTCTATCAAATAATGATTCTGGGCTCAATGGAAGATGAAAGATTATTCAGTGCATTACCATTCATAAAGTCAAAACTTCAAAATAGACTGGATAGAAATTTAGAAACCTATTTGAAATTATATGTTTCACATTATGTAGTGGATATGTTTCATTATAAAGAGCTATGGCAATATGGATTTCTCTAACTGATAGAAGACACATTATCAATATAATGACAAATAAAGAGGATGTAAATAATGACACTAAATATGGCACTGACACAATAGATGCAAATGTCATTGCTGATGATTAGGTTTGTGTAGGATTGTTTCAACTACCAAACTATTAGTTTTAAGTTTTTAAATTTCAATTTCACATGTTTATCATAAGATGATATAATTATTATATGTTTTCAAAAATTCATTTCCTAGTTTGTTTTTAAGTGTTGAATGTAAAATATTAATATATTATGATTGTGTTAGGGGGAACATTGTAGGTAAATATGGTTCTTTATGTCTTTGATACATAATTTTTATAGATAAATTTTCAAATTTTTATCATAAGATGCAAAATTATTATACATTTTCAATTATTAAAAAACTATAATAACTATGTCAATGCCTAATCATTTTTGTGAGGATATTTAAAAAGTTCTCCAATTGTTTATAGTCCTTAAAACTAATTCTTTTCATAATAAAGTGATCAAAGAAAATATAACCTTTGAATCACATATAAAGGTTATATTTTATTTGATCATATAAAATATAACCTTTAAATAAAGTGATCAAATAAAATATAACCTTTGAATCACATATCAATGAATATGAATGACACTCATGTTGTATAGGATACCTATTCACATATTTGTAAATACCTTACCTATTGTTTATACCAATTTTCTTTTGAATAAAATTGATTTCATGAGTCCTTATCTATCTAAACTTCTACATAACATTAAACAATCTATTAACCTATTCTATAGTTCGTGATCACAATCAATCATGCATATTTTCAACTTTGATGAATCCTCATTATTATTGACTATCACAATACTATCTTCAACACATACCTATATCAAAAATGAATGTTCTTTTCTAATAGCCTCAAATGCATATCAAATCATGATCTATTCAAGAAACAATCTAAATATAAAAAAGAAGAGCTCTTCCACATAAAACAACTAACTTTTTTATCATAACTTACAATAACTATTATACATTTTCTGAAATGAATTTGTGTGTTTCTTGATAAGTGATGACTACACAACATTAATATATTATGATTTTGTTAGGTGGGACACTATATAAATTAATATATTGGCATTAATCCATTTATATTGAGATGTGAGTTTCACAAGTGCATGAGAAATATGAAAAGGGGGACTAACACCATATAAGTTTACAACGTCATAAAATTAAAATTGATATTGAAATCTACATGGCTCATCTAGTAATTAAAATTTAAAACCTAATAAATTGATCAACACATCTACAAACTTGAAATTTTGATGCATAATATATATTTTAAAAGAAAACATTGTTTACAAATATATAAAATAGATTGTCAACTACTCAACTAGTTTCTCAACCACTTTTTTAGCTTCTTTCTCAATCACAACATCCTCTATGCCACTTTTGTCCTTCAATATCCCTACCTTTTCAAGATCCAAAGCCACAACATTAATATGTTCAAGATTTTACATATCTTATTTTCCAGTATCTCCTATAAAAAGTAGACTTAAATCAGCAACTATCTTCTACTTAAATAAGGCATCAAGATCCCATCCTTGATCCTTAATGATTTTTCATTATGTTGTTCTATTTATTTAATAGAACAAGATTCACTTTGAAATAAATAATCGATTGTAAACTTTTCCATGCATTTTTTAGATGCGCATTGAGGACATTGGCTTCTTTTTTCAAGTTCTCATATTTTACCTACATTTTAAAATATAATGTAAATAGATGTGACCAAAAATAAAAATGACATTAAATTTGATTAAAATGAATTTACATTACTAAATATTTTTCCTTATTTGCATTCACAATCACAACAAGATGGTGTCTTTCACCTATTTATTATAATATGCCTAGGCTTCTACATTCAAATTCTCCAACAAGTTAAGCATGATAGTCAACTCATTATCATTATAATTATTAGCAATAGTAACTAACCTATATTTATCTTTGGTAAACAAAGAATTAATATTTGTTGGTTCCTTTTGTACCAATGTAAAGAAATTTTCTCTTTTGAAGTGGTTATGATAGCAGACGTTAATTTCTTTTACCAATTCCTTCACCTATATCTCCCACACATGTAATTATTTCAATTCATCAATTACTCCCTCTTAAATATCAGTAGTAATACTATCTACTACCAAATTATTTAGGAAGAGATGTAATGGCATCATCTGATAGGACAACATTCTCTATTGGGGTTAGACTATCTGTTGAAGTTAAACTACATGAAGGTTCCTACTAAGTAGTCACATGAACATGTGTTGCTTCTCCCTAGATAAAATCATGTGGATTGAAATCAATTCCAACATCAGCACCACTTTCAAACCCTAGATATTCTTCACCAAGTTCAATTTCTAGGAGAGAAGTCAATCCTTGCACACTCGATAAACCTCCAATAGAGAAAGAGGGGAATTGGGAACCTGATAATTATGGTGTTTTGATCATTGTGTGTATTTAATGGAAGATCCTTCCCCCTTTTGTGAAATGCATTCAGGGGCAGAGGTAGTGGCATAATGTTCCTCACAAATAGGGATGGACTACAAAATGTAAGTTATTTTAGAAAATAAATAAATTAGAAAAACAAAGTTATATGCAAAATTGCAATTAAAAATTTAGTACTCATATTTGGAGATAGTATTTCCTCTAATGTAAGTGATGTATTATGAGTGACATGGGTGTTTTGATTTGGTACATTATGCAAAATTTTAGTCGCAAAACTATAATCAAAAACAAAAAAAACAAAAAATTCAATGTAAAATACATTCCATAGAGGGTCAATAAGGCCCAGTAGGTGTTACTATTTATTGCAATGGTACTAGTGGTACTAGTACTAATTGTTCCATCATATGAATTCTTGCTAAGTTAACTACAAGAATTAAGAAAATAACTAGAATAATTCACTTGAGTCTTGAAAATTAAAATCTCATTTGAAATTTTCAAATAGCAAACTTGCACATGGAGATGACACTGAAAAAACTCATGGATGTTTCACAAGCTGATAAGATTGCATGAATGATTCTATAGACTCTAAATCTATAGATTCTTTAAGTGTATTTCACATTGTGATTTTGAGGTAGATTATTTTTTTGAAGCACACATTCTTGCCTATTAGTTGTAACAAACAAATTTTAAACATTTATTAATATTTACCTTGCTAACTATTTAACAAACAAACAAATATTAAACCCTATATAAACTAAACTAACCTCCTACTCATCTATAGATAAAGATTTTGTCATCATTTTTTGATCAAGCACAGTTGGACCTTGTGCCTTTTAGAGGTTAAAAGAGGCCTCATAATATAGTGAGAGAATAAAATTAGAATTATCATTATAGTGTAACTAGGATTGGTATAAGCAAAACTTAATTCAAGTCTTATCCTAAAGGAAATAAAAGAGCACAAGTCAAATTTGTATTTGAAAATAGTATAGATAATGTAAAATAGTGTCAAATAGGGAATATCTATTGCTCTTCCCTGCAATACTATTTGAGCTTGAAAAAATTGAACCATTGCTTTATAAAAAGGATAACTAATGTCATTGACATGGAGGCCCCTCTTCTAACTATCTAAAACAAAATATAAAAAGAGGATTTTAGATTACAAAAGTTGAATTGTAAATATACAAACAAATTTATATGTACATACTGATTTGGCCAATATGCAAATAAAAAAAAATTGACAAAAAATTATTATCTTCCTTTATTACTATTGATTTAAACTCACACGGGTTATATTATGAAATGGAAGACCTGTTATGAATATCTTATGGGGAAGTACCAAATGAAATAGTTCTAAAATCCACTTTGAGGATGAATATCTTGTCATTAGGGTCATATGAATACATAAGCATTTTTAAAATCATAGTGTCTATGTTTGATTATGGCATGTAAAGCAATCCAATAAAGTTTCATTCCTAAATCCAATCATTGTACACATCTAATTGTTATACTAGCCTCAAAATATTTAGGAACAATAGGTTCCTAAAAATGAATTTTATCTTCATAGATGGAAAGGGGAATGAGAAATAAATTTCAATAAAATGTTGAAAATGAGGGTAGACTTGAGTAGCTATAGATCAAGGGAGGTGATTGGGAGACTAAATAGTAGACCAAAGGCATAGGTCAAATCCATTTGGCCCTGTCATTAAGTCCTACTATTCAATCTAGTCATTTAATCTAGTCATGTGGTTCTATCATTGAGTTATACCCTTTGGCTTAGCCATTTGACTCTATCATTCAGTTCAATCATTTAATTCCATTGTTTAGTACAACCATTTAGCTTCATCATTTGATTCATCCATTCAGTTTTGTCATTTGGTTGAGTTTCTTAGTTTCACCATTTAGTTTAGTCATTCATCTGGGTCATTCAGATCTATCATTTGATTTGATCATTTAGTTAATTCATTTGGTTAAGCTATTTATTTCAATTATTTGTATCATGTGTTCATCTTAGGTGTTTGAATCAATTGTTTGATTTGGTTGTTTGCTTCATCTATACCATTTTAAATTGTAATATGCATGGGGAAAAACATTGACTAAAAATTTTACATCACCCATAGAGGATTTTCCATACCAATGAATCAAATTTCTCTAGATTCACCAAATATTTCCAATAGGTTTTCTAGTAGGGCCTCTTAAAATGAACCCTAAACATTATTACCAAATTTGGATCAAGAGCATATAAATTGGCCACACTCGATGGAGAATAACTTGATGATCTCATGAAAATCATGCATTTGAATTGATTATACATATAAACAAGGACTCATCATCCTCTATCTATGGGACATCTTGTATCCACTCCATCCACCCATTACACCTCCTCACCAATCTAATAGTTACAAAAAAAAAATCCAACCAATGGTGAAAACTAGTTCACTAGTGCCTTAGGAAAGTACCTTGATGAAAATAGGTCCCCATCATCATGGTAGAGTAATCCTAACCCTATTATCAATAGTGGGCATCCATCATATGGTTCTTGAACAACAATACAGGATGATTAATTTAGCATAAGGGAATATACATGATGCCTTGGGAAAGTACCATGATGAAAACTAGTCCTCAACATGATGGTAGAATAATTCTGACCCTAGTCTCAATAGTGGGCATCCATCATATGGTTCTTGAATAGTAATGTGAGATAACTACTTCAACATAAGGGAACAGACATGTCTTATCAAACACTAGGAATGTTTGTTGAAGGGTTCTCTAGAGTCACATATTCATCTTTGGTATACATATCCCTAAATCCTCTCATATCAGTCTTATCATGCCTTCTCAAATATTCTTTGACAAGTATGTCTCCCCCTAGCCTTAATACAACATTACATCCTTACTCATCTATTTTAGTCACTAATCCTTAGGGCCCACACTTTCCCACTAATAATCATCATTATGGAGGGTCACAATGTATAAAGTTTCCTTTTCTAGAGTTTTTAACATACACTATACCACTAATTCCTAAAGGGTCATCATCACCCCCCATTTTTTAACTTGGTTAGAGTCTCATCTTGACATGGACAAAATTTTTTGCACCACATATCCTATATATAGAACCTTCATCATCACTAAATTCATTGTATTTAATCATTTTAATCACCTTGTTAATTATGTAAATATCTTAATTAACATCATTGATCATCTTATGTGATTATATGATTTGTTTGAATATGCATGTGTGTGATGACTATACATGTATATATTAGAATCTACTTTTTTGTTAATTAATATTTTATAGCACTTTGTGTATATTTTATCCTATCAATTTTTATGGGAATAAGGATGGTATGAGTGACCTTTGAATATGTGTTAGGTAAAATTCATCTTTTAAAAAAAGTTCCTCATGAATTTATACTAATGTGCCTTGGACTTATCATGTCCTTGGCACATAGCTAAATGATGTTATATTAAAAATGATTGCACACATTTTAATGGATTCCAAACCCATTACCCACATCATTTCTCCTAATCTTGTCCCTTGACCCAAGTATAATCCTATCCCATCTCATCACTACCCTACCTCCATGGTGTAGGATGATTCACCGTTAACAAGTGGGAGATCAAGACCAAAACAAGGGGGTTAATATTTCACTATCAGATTCACCCACTATCACAACATATGCATAAACCATATCACATCAAGGTCATGATCATCTCTTAAATATTAAACACCATAAAAAAAATCATACATTCATAAACATATGAATCCATCTCATAAAACAACATCTGAAATAGAAATTATATCCCACATACACTACATCTAACATAATCCATATAAATCAAACATCTAAAACACCATTAATAAAATGTTAAACCCATCCATCACAATACATAATTTACATCTAAACTTCTCATATAAAATCAACATATAACATAATCATCTAACCACCATATCATATCCATAAAAAAAATCTATAACATCATCTAAGTCCAAATGCACCATGTGTCTCAATAACATCAATGAAAATAAACACCATCAAAAATTGATGTACATACATCATCATAAAATATCATCATTTACATATATCAACATCACATATACATCATCCACATGGAATCTATGTAAAAAAAATATAATATAATCATATGAGCCCATGGGAAAAGAATGAGCTAATAATACAAAAATCCCCTATATATCTATATATATCAAAATCATGATTATGGCCCTAGTGGCCCTAGATGTCCTTGTGTTCCCCTAGAAGGTTGATGGACTAAATGAGATGTACTAGCCTGAAAGGAAGATGCACACTAGCTTGGTGGTACTATCACCTCATATAAGGTATGATAATATTGTGCCTCATGTGTGAGTAACATAATTTTCCTCATCACATCCATCATGCCCCACTCCCTCATCACCTGGTTAGCCTCATCCCTGGCCCACTCATCCACCTCTACCTATCCTATCAATGTGTAAATACAGGCCTATAGTTGTCCAAACTAAACCTAAAACCCTATAATTTGGCCATCTCTACTCTAAATATGGCCTTGTAAGGTGGAATCTATGCCTAGGTATAGGTAATCTACCCATATCGCTACACCACCTATGCCTGTAATGTATTAACATGCCTCTAGAGGCCAACTACTTATCCCTTCACCTATGATAATAGCCCATCCCTCTATGATACTTAGGATTTTAATATATCCACCTACCCCTGTATCTAAGCTAACTAACCATCCCTTTGAGCTATCATACTCTAAAGTCAAACCTATAATTGATCCCTCTCCCATGTAAGCCCAACAATCTCTAATAAGCAAGCCTAGATCTCAATTTGTAATCAGGTCAAATGTGATCTCTCACTCTCTAAAAGGGTTTGTTGTGAGGGTCCCACACCATCTCGACTACCACTACCACTTACTTGTTTCCTAGCCTGTGCTTATGGCTAAAATGATCCCTAAGCATGTATCTTAGCTTGAGGCCCCATCTACCCTATTATAACCACTTGAGAACCATCCCCCCCATCCAAGTTAATATAACCCTCTCCATTACCTCCATCTTATCCACCTTACACTAGTACCTGTCACCTCCTCCTTTGTATCCTAGCCCATGCTTGGAGAAATCTCTTCACTACACCTTGCCTAACCACAACCCATGGTTGTGTCAATCTCACTAGTATCCTGGGACTCCACCATGGTGTATAGGCCATTATAACATATAAAATAGGAATATGTGTGTAAAAATTGCACTACATTAGGGTAATGTTTTCATATTTAGTCTGAGCATCTACTCTATCCACCAACCTCCCCCACTATAGCCTCTCTCACTCACTCTGATTGAATAAGTGATATAGTCCTAGAACATCTTGTATAAAAAAAAATTGGCATTGCACATGATTTATATAATACCTCTCAATAATAAAATCCCTATGACCCATTAAATAACACTCTATTATCATGTACTAGGTCATTATCTCTTCATCCCAGCCAAATTAGATACCTATATATGACATCTATGTAATGTGCTCTAGCCATAGGCTATCAAATGCATCTCTATTAAACCTCATCTCACTTGCATGCCCTAATTTCACTCCTAATATCATGTGCCAATAAAATACTATCAATTACTCTAGCTTGAAAACCCCCAGTGTCCTTAATACCTACTAGATAATAATATGATCCCAGCTCCAAATCAGTAGAAGAAATGAAGGACCAAAACTAGTGGACCCTCTATAAGCTCTAAGATGTAACTCTATATGTATATGTGTTAACACTATAAAACCCCAAGAAAAGGCTTGATGATCTTGAACCATATCCACTATAACATATCTTAGGCCATGGTGAAACCATTATCCAATCTTTTCTGGAAAGATAATTTTGGAAATAAGATACATCATCACTAGCATCAGTCTATCAAGAATCCCCTTATGTCAATACATCTATCTTACATCCCCACCTGAAACCCCTCTCCCAAGTGTTGTAATGTATGTATCAATGTACATGACTTCCAATATATCCTATCTCCACACATAGGTAAATACAATATCCTATACACATCCTCTAGAGTAATTTTCATTTCCCCAATAATGAAATGGAAGGTGCTAGTCTTTGAATGCTAGTGCTCCACCAATGTTGTGATCAAATCATGATCAATGTGTATCATAAGAATCATTATTATGTCATGTAAACAAATTAACTCAAGTACCATAAATTTCACCATTAGCAATCAATGCATCTCATGGAGCACCTTTGGATGCCATAATCATGATGCCATCATGCCTAGATCCTCCTGCACCAATAAACATCCACCTATCACCATCTTTATCATCAAAATCCCTATCCTAACTCATCTATCCTATTTATTTAATAGCCTTAATAATAATGGAGTCTTATTCTTAATTTAGTTAAGGCTTTGAGATAATTAAATTAGTAAATAATATTGAGATAATTAAGCTACTAATTTGTATAATTTGATTATAATTTAAACCTTTCTAAACATAGTAATAAGTGAGGATAAATGTAACTTAGCTTAAATAGGATTGATATGGTTGATATAGAAGCTAGTACTAACTATGAAGGACTAGGACACTATCACAAATTAGGATCTAGCTTTCATTCAGTGAATAGACAAGATTACCAAAAATAGGACACTTTGGGCTCTAGCGCTATAGTCTAGGTCCTACTGCTATTGTCCAAACTAGTCACAAAGATTTGAGTTTTTTGGGTTTTTTCCATTGTCCTCATATTAGTTTGCTTGTAAATTTTCAAGTCTTGAAAATTGATAAATCTCCTTGTAGATTTGATTTAATCTCAAACCCTAGGTCTTCCTTGTGTTTGAACTTGAATGAAAATTTGGAGAAAGAGGGGGGGTTAATGTGTGTAAGATGTACTAAATGTATGTCCACACCCCTTATATGGGCATGTTTCCTACATACCAATACTCTGAAGAGGGATCAAGTCATATGTAGTTCCCCCACGTGATGTGCTTTATGCAATAGTATATTGAAGATACAAAAATGCTAAAGTAGGTGTGTTTGAGGTGGCTAGGGACTAGTGTGAGGGTTTGAATAAGCTTGTAGTTATATTGGATAGTTGTATGTAAAGAATAGGGAAATATGTTTGAGTAGTATTGTTTGTATTCTTAATTACTTAGTGATATTTTCTAACCCCTTATAAATGAACTTTGAATGGGATTTTATAGAGATCTATTGGTCATTAGTTAGATGCATTCATGCTAGGTTGACACAATGGAAAAGAGAAATCAAGAGAAAATGGTCATTTGGGCTCAAAAATTGATTCCATAGTAACACTAGAGATTGGACACCCTAGGGTCCAATGTTATATTCCAACTTGGGTACTATTGTCATGAGGTTACAGGACCTAGGGGTGGATTTGTCATGGGAAAAGTGGCTTGACTAAGCTAGAATGAGGTCTTAAAAGTCTATGGATGACTATGACTCAATAAAAAGGGGGATATAAGTGTCATGAGAGCATGTAAGAGGGAAATATGGGTTGGGTATCACCATACACACTCAAGCTACCAATTTTCACATTTTATATGACTATATCCCCCCCCCTTATTCTAGTTATGTAGCAAAGCAAAATACTAGGATAAATGAAAAATAGAAAGCATACCTAAACTTAACTACAAGGGTGAAGCTCATGAAGCTATGTGATGTTGGGTGTGTGTAGAGAGAGCATGTTATGAAGTGTAAATCTTTAAGATAAAACAAAGATTAAGATAGTTCTTACTAGATACATTATATCTAAAATAAGAATGTACAAAGTTGGGTAAGAGAGAGAGGAAGAGAAAGGAATGAATACACCTCACTAGGTATGCAAACCAATACAAAACCTATTATGATGCTAAGTGATGCTACGTAATTTTGGGTATGTGTTATACCAAGAGTAATATTGTAAATGGAGCTGAGCACTCAATTCCCCAAGAGTGGCTCAAAGATACAAAGGCTAGCCCTTTGGCTCCATCATCACCTACTAAATGAATCTATGTGATCATTCATATGCTAATTAATGTTTGGAATATGTGTCCAATCCCTTTGAGTAGGTGGCTTAAGAATACAAAGTCTAGTTAATCCTTTGGCTCCATCATTGCCTAATGAAGTGAAGATATAAACTAATATTGATATGAATGTGTGTCATATGAGGTGGCTCATGAAGCCCATGAATGATCTACAATCTTGATAATTTGGCATGGATAGTGGAATGTGTATTGGAAACTAGGCCAATCTTGGATAGCTCAAAAAAAAAAGGTAGAGATTAGGCTTGTATAAAATCCACTCCAAAACTAGGCCATAGGCTTATGTGGAAGCCACTCAAAAAAGTGAAGGTTATGCTTGTATGGAAGCCACTCTGAAATGATGTCAACCACCTATATATGGAGTAAGGCATGCAATTGCTGAGAATGCCTAGGTAATATGCTAAACTTGGAAAGAAAAGAATTCAAATGTGCCACACACATTATCCCTAATCATTGGTGTCTATAACATGGATTTTGATCTAGAAGTTATAACAATTTCCCAATCTAAAACTAGAAGTGAGATCCATAATGTTGCACATGATGCCACCTATATCTAGATTCTTTGAGAAAAATTGTACTAAAATTTCTAAATCTAGACCAGTCTATATATGCAAAACCATATTTAAGCTTACCTTTCTATCTATTTTTGGAAAATCTAGGTTTTTTGTTGTTTGGATAGGAGTGCCAAAAATAAGACACCTTGGTGTTCATCATTATTTTCCATGTTTATCACTATTGTCCTTTGTTAAAACTGATGACTATTCTAGAATCATCCCTATTTTTTTGGTTTATTTTGCCTAGTTTAACCTCTAATTATTGTTTTGAGTATTCTGAAAACTATTTTTTTACTGGTAGGAGCTTTGATCTCTATGACAAAACCCTTGTTTGTTTCCCCCTCTTTTGAGGGTAGAAATGAAGCCCCTAGAATGATTTCCCTTAGAATAAAGATCCCTACAAGTGTGTTATGTTTTGAAATACATGATATAGTAATGATAATCAAAATGATGTCTCAAGATATATCATAGTTTGTATTGGAGATTGTTAGATCAATAGGGGTATGCCTAGATAGATATAATAATGTAATAGAATGTGCAATGTACTAAATTAAAATTGGAAATGTTAGTTGTTAGTTGTTAGTTGTTAGTTGTTAGTTTTTAGTTGTTAGTTGTTAGTTGTTAGTTGTTAGTTGTTAGTTGTTAGTTGTTAGTTGTTAGTTATCAAGGAGGAATGGAGCGTGATGTCCATCATGGCATCCAAGAAAGCAAGAGAATGCATGATGTGGATCATAACATTGCAAACATTTGAGAAGAAAACAAGCAACAAACACATAAATAAAGAAGCAAGAAGTAAATGAAAGTGGCCAAGAGGCCAAGAAAATAAGGGACATGGGCACATGTCATTCAAACTAAAAATCAAGCATATAAGGAATGTTCAAATGCCACATATACACACAGTTAGAAACAAGCAAGGTTGACATGAGGGCCATAAGCACATAGAAGAGTAAAAGTGAAGGACATTGGAAAATGTCCTAATAAACACACAAGAATATAAGTAAAGGACATTTTCAAATGTCCCAAGGCACATATAGGAGACAAAATAGGAACTAAGAAATACAATTACATCTAGCTATGCAAAGCAAGAAAAGAAGGCATGTAATATAATATAAATACAATCAAATATAACAAATTAAAGAAAGAAATGAAAGTATACAAGACATGGAGTAAAATACTAGGTAGATGCTAAGAAATATACAAGTGTTATATAATAGTGAATGTTGATAGAGTAATCTATGTAAGCTAGTAAGTAATGTACATCAACATGATAACTAGAGTGTGTGTTGTAGAAATGACATAACTTGGATGGTTTAGTCATGTAGAATATGTCATTAGTGGGTAAATATATTGATGTATGTCTCAAATGTATTAGGATGCCCCCTCAATGGGTAAAGTGAAGCAATCAAGGATCTAGAAATCACTGCACACACTCAAAGAAGATCAAGGGAAGCATGGTAATGTAGATAAATTGAAAAATATAGCATAGAATAACACATGTAAGTCTAGCATAGGAGTATAAATGTAAAACATGGATAATTCATATAATTTAAATGTTTTTGAATTTTTGAATATTTGAATGTTTGAATATTTTGAAATTTTGTATTATTTTTGGATATTTTATATATTTAAATGTTTTTGTATTTTGAAATTTTAAAAAAATTTGGTATTTTTGATATGAGCTATGTACAAAAAATCATAAGGAGACTATATAAAAAAAATATCAAGAAGAGATGATAATATCCAATGAGTCTCATGAGATATTCCCTTTAATGGTGTCTTATATCAAGGAGAGAAATCATGTGTGATCATGAAGCACGATGGAAGGGTTGAGACTATGGCTCTAAAAACTATGTATGTTGTAAATACTCTAAAATATATTTATTGGAAATTAATTATGGGTTCCCCCTATAAATTTTATAATTGGATGCAACTTTAGGGCTCTTTCAAAACCATCTAGTAGTAGGAGCAGCTCTCTAAACATGTGATTTTTGAGTAGAGGAATAAGACCTCAATGATACTGCCCTAGGTGTGAACATTATAGCTAGAAGCTGTCTAAAATTCTAAAATTGTAGTTTATTTAAAAGATACATCTATATAAGTGTGTGAAATCTTTGTGTTGGTGATGGAGTACTCGACTATGTCAGAATCTTAACTACAGGAAGAACTAAAACTAGTGGAAAACTAAAACTAATGGTAAAACTAAAACTGGTGATTGCAAAATAATAGATGGCTCTAAATTGGGGAGTGGCAACTCATATGGAACTCCAACAACTATAAAAACATGATTATCATGAATGAATTTCATGCATCTGTGAACTATAAAAGGTATTTCTCAAAGTTTTTGAAACCATAGTCGACTAAGTAACATATCAAAAACTCCTACACTGGGAATAATAGTAAATGGTGTGGCCACATGTCTTGGACCAACCTATAGAGGAATTATAATCTCATCCAATTAAATTTGTATGTGCCCACTAAATCTACTAATAACTATGTCTATCGAGGTAATATCCTTCTTTGAATATCCCAAATGTTGTAGTAATGTCATAGTGCATATGTTTACATTGGATCTATTATCTATGAAAACACTATGAATATAATGATTATGGATGTAAGATCTAATAAAGAGTGCATGATAATCCTAATCATCCTCAACTATCTCTTGCTCTAAGAAGGAGATGGAAGGTATAGCTATATCTCTAGAATTATACACACCAATCATATTTCTCAAAGGATGTGACTCAACTGAAGGTGCCTAGTATGTAGCTAGTAGAGGATGTGCATGATATGGATGGTGATCACCTGATGCATCTCTTATCTCTTATTTATAATTTTGTCAGAAAATATCTAAAAATATTTTCAAATATTTATCCTATGTTTTTTTTCCTAAAGAGGCTTAACTGATGTGCCACAATTAATAACATTACCATCTATCAAATCTTGTATCTTGTGTTTCAAACTGATGCATCTGTTTGTTATGTGGACTAGTTATTTATGAAAATAAAAAATGCATTCTGATCATATCCCCATGGAAGATTCTTTTTTTTATCAACTTCCCAAATAAGAGGGAGAGATATGATATTGGATTCCAATAACTATTATAAAACTCTGGTTGGAGAAACTGGTAGATTGAAAAAAGTTCATTGAGGAGGTGCAAATAAAACCACTCATATAGGGGGCTCTAAAGTTGTATTGACTATAAGTTGATCTTGACTCTTGCTATCATTCACCTTTACTTTTTATGGGACTTTGGGTTTACTCTTGTTTGTTGTTTTTGATATGCTTGTGTACTTGAATTTTCCCATTGAAATTAATTTGACTTCCATTTCCTTTAGTGTATGGCATTACTTAGTGAAGGAAGAAAATATTTTGAACATTATTAATTCATGCAAGGCTAGTGGAAGACTCTATTTGAAAATATCTTATAACTCTTGATCATTCATGGGGCTAGTCATCTTAGCCAATATAGTCTTATATCAAAGAACATAATCTGTGAGATGCTCATTTGATATTTATTTCTATTGTGCAACTTGGGCATAAGAAACCTTATAACCAATGTTGATATTGAAATGAGATAGGAATATGTTAGATAAAGGATTAAATGCATTGATTGATTGATTCAGTAGACTATAGTGTCAGGAGAGAACCTACAACAATCAATATGCTTTGATACCAACTGTTAGGTGACCCCTTATCCAACGGAAGCACAATTGATTACTTTCTTATAAGCAATTAAACACGGAATTATACCAGAATGATAAAGTAACTAGAAACTTGAGACAGTAAAGAATTTGAGAGACAATACACACTCTTGTATTAGATATTACTAGAAGAAAATACAATAAGGAAGATGCCACTTCTTCCTCCACCTCAAAGGCTTGCCACACCTCAAGACCTTCTTCCCTCTCTCTCTTGCTCAACACAAAACCAACTCTACAACCTGAGTTGCTATCCTTCCTTGAATGCTTCAGCTGATCTCCTTGACCTTACACCTGTAGATCTCCTTGACCTTGCTTGCTTCAATGCTTTTACTTGCCTTCTTGATCTTATTACAATACATGCCTTATGGTTCTTTAAATAGAATCCCATAGTTACAAAAATATAAATCTAACTACAATAATTAGACACGTAGCTCATGACTATAATTAGTCATTTGACATGCAAACACTCGCTTCACTTAACTGACTGTTCGTCAATAGTAGTTTTAGAAATACACAAGCGACCGACGTCGGTCCCTGCTTGTCTGGTGCTACTGACATCGGCCGACTATCTGTCATCATCGGTCTCCTTCTCCACTGTCTGTGATTGACGTCAGTTATACTGCCGATGCTGGTTCCTCTGGTTCTTCAACATCCTCTTCTTGTGTCTACAAACAGTTGAAGCTTTTAGCTCCACACCCTAACAATCTCCCACTTGGAGATAAATAGCTGCAACTTGTACCTATACCTGTACACCATCTATTTTGTTCCTTTGGCCCTGTATCCCTCTTCAAAGTCACTCTTGAAGACCAACCACCACGCAAACCTGTGATGCAATACCTATATCTTATGCCAAAAGAATTTTTCTGCTCCCAAATTCTTCATGACATACTTCTGAACCAACTCTACCCTTAGCTCAGAAAACTCCCTGTATATGAAACCCTGCAACAAGTAACACAATACAGTAACAGGATAATGTAGCTAATATTATCCAACCCGGTAAAGATAAAATTCAATGGTCAAACCTCCATTGTTCTACAGCTTACTCAAGACCATATACCATAGCCTTTTGTCTCGTGTCCATCCACTCTCTTCTCTAAAATGGGAATCCATCCCTCTATCCAGTGCTTTCTTCCAGCTGACAACTCTACCAACAAATCCCTGTTTGGCTCTACTCCAAGGACTCACATTCCTCATCCATGTCAAGCTCCCACTGTTTCTAGATTCTACCTGCATTGCTTCTTCCATCTTCCTAGTTCTTGACTATCAATAAGCAATATAAAGAAGGTGAACAACAAATATGAGGTTCACTTACCATTTCTGACCTCCACATGGGTGTTTGAGACTTATAGATCCACCCAACATCCGTTCCAGTGACTGATCTCGGCCATCTCCCAGTCTACTCTCGACCAATGTCGGTTCCCTACACTGACTCTGACTACCGACGTTGTTTCCCTGGCCGACGCCGACATCCCCCTATCGACGTCAGTCCTTATGACCAACGTCGGACTTCTCCTGCTCGACCTACCGACCCTGCTGGTCTACACATGACCGATGTCGGTATCTGGATGACTGACGTCGGTGCCAAGCGACTGACATCGGTGTCTGTGTGTTCTTGTAAGTGATGAAATTTTCATTTGTGAGCTCTTCTTGGATCAAACCTCTATCCATACTGCCCTGCTCAGATTTATTCAGCCCCTGTGACTGATCTCTATCCTTCATCTCCTCCATAAACACCAAGGCTTCTTTGTTCTTGTCAAAAGCATCAAATTTCCTCTTTCTGCAATGAACTCTATCTATGCTTTCCAAATTTGAACACATACCTTTTAAATCAAGAACTTCCATTCCCTTCTTATTCACGTGACCAAGCCTATTAGACCACATCTTTGAATCTACACCAGAAGTAGAATCAGTAATACAAGTAGGTAGATAAAGAGTACCTACTTTCTTACCTCTTGCTAGAACAAGTGTTCCCTTGGTAACTTTCCAAGAATCCACTGTGAGGGTTATTGTGCATCCCTCATCTCCCAACCTTCCTACAGAAATCAGACTCTGCTTCAGAATTGGAACATGCATGACCTCCTTCAACACCCATGTGTTGTCAATCTGCAATCTCAGCTACACTTTCCCTTTGCCAACTATCTGACAAGGCATAACATCCCCTAAATAGAGCACTCCAAAGTCTCCCTATTCATACTCATGAAACAAATCTCTGTTTGGGGATGCATGAAAAGATGAACCATAATCTAAAATCCATGATCCTACCTGACTATCCAAAGAAAGTATGAGAGCATCCTGTACCACAATATTTGCATCCTTTGCTTCTTCAGTACCTGCATGTTGATTATCTTTATCTCTCAACCAACACTCCTTTGTATGTCCTTTCTTTCCACAAAACCAGCAGGTAATACCTTTGGACTCGGATCTCCTTCCCAACCTTGATTTCCCTTGCTCAATCTTATCCCTTTGCCTTCCCTTGCTTTCTGCACTTAGAGCATTCCCTGATGATTCACCTGTGCTTCTCCTGTGTATTTCTTCATTCAAGATCACACTCACAACATCATCAACTTTTAAGATTTTAGAAGCAGATGCAGAATTACTTACTGCCATAACTAAACCGTCCCAACTTTCAGGCAAGGAACATAAAATCAAGAGAGCCTTTACCTCATCATCAAAAACAATATTGACTGAAGCTAGTTGGTTTACCAAACCATGGAAATCACTAAGATGAGTATGTACTGATCCACCTTCCTGCATTTGCAAAGTAAATAGCTACTTCATAAGATATACCTTATTAGAAGCCGAGGGCTTTTCGTATAAATTTGCCAAGGACTTTATCAACTCTTCCGTTGTCTTACACTGTGATAAGCTGGAAATCACAGATGATGCAAGGCTCAACCTTATGGAATTGAGAGCCTTCTGATCAAGAACACTCCATTCTTCATCCTTCATATCTGTGGGCTTGCATACAACCCCACCCAACGGTAAGTATAGATCCTTCTGATATAGATAGTCCTCAATCTACATCCTCCAGTGTTGATAATTCTTGCCATTAAACTTCTCCATTCATAGCTTACTTTCTTCTGCCATTGCTGAACTCCCACTCAATCAGAAAACCCTGTGAATGACCTGTAATCAAAAAATAGTAACCTGCTTCCTGCAAACCATAGCTCTGATACCACTTGTCAGGAGAGAACCTACAACAATCAATATGCTCTAATACCAACTGTTAGGTGACCCCTTATCCAACAAAAGCATAATTGATTACTTTATTATAAGTAATTAAACACGAAATTATACCAGAATGATAAAGTAATGAGAAACTTGAGACAGCAAAGAATTTGAGAGACAATACACACTCTTGTATTAGATATTACGAGAAGAAAATACAATAAGGAAGATGCCACTTCTTCCTCCACCTCAAAGGCTTGCCACACCTCAAGACCTTCTTCCCTCTCTCTCTTGCTCAACATAAAACCAACTCTACAACCTGAGTTGCTATCCCTCTTTGAATGCTTCAGTTGATCTCCTTGACCTTACACCTGTAGATCTCCTTGACCTTGCTTGCTTCAATGCTTTTACTTGCCTTCTTGATCTTATTACAATACATGCCTTATGGGTCTTTAAATAGAATCTCATAGTTACAAAAATAGAAATCTAACTACAATAATTAGACACACAGATCGTGACTATAATTAGTCATTTGACATGCAAACACTCGCTTCACTTAACTGACTGTTCATCAACAGTAGTTCTGGAAATACACAGGCGACCGATGTCGGTCCCTGCTTGTTTGGTGCTGCCGACATCGGCCGACTATCTACCATTGCTGGTCTCCTTCTCCACTATCTATGATTGACATCGGTTATACTACCGACGCTGGTTCCTCTAGTTCTTCAGCATCCTCTTCTTGTGTCTGCAAATAGTTGAAGCTTTTAGCTCCACACCCTAACATACAGAACCATTGCAAAGCATGATCCTTTAAACTCTATGGAAATAGCTTAGTTAGTAGCTAATAATTTGTCACATAGTCCAAACATGATACATGAAAATATCTCAACTGTGTCTCTAGATCACCCTTTCCATCATATAGATGGATCTTGGGTTTAACAAAACCTTGTGAAAAGGGTGTCGAAGCAATATGATGTGCCAATGATGTATGAAGTAGAGAAAAATAATCTAAGGCATGTCTAGGTCTAGAAGCACCTTGATCAAGATGTTGCACCTTGGATTGAATATATTTTATCTCTTTCATAAAGGATGCTACATTAGGAGACAAAGATGTACTAGACAAAGATGTACTAGTTATAGCTGGTGGTGGCATAGAGGTAGGTTGGGCTGCTATAGGAGGTTGTTGAGACATAATTGCCCTCGTAGTGTTATGTGCAACTATTTTCTCTATAGTTTGAGAAGATTGACCATTGTTCACTTTATATTGTTCTTCTTGTAGTATTTTAATCATGTCTTCTTTCATATCATGATGTTTAGTTAAGAAGTCTTAAACTTCCCTCTTATCAGTTTTGTCAAAACTAGTATATTGGGCCATTGTTAATGTAGGAAAAAAATTGAAAATTGATTGAGATTTTTGTAATAATTTGTAATAAAGACAGTGTTATAGAAGTAAATTATTGAATAAAGGAAAGGTAAAGTCCTAAAAACAACCAACTAGAAGGTGCATAAAAATGATACAAACTCCCAAACATATAAGGTGATACCTCAAAAAGCAATGGGACCTAGTAGATGAATCTAGGGTTTTGAAAATGATATATTCTAAAATTACTAAGGATTTTTAAAATTTAAAGTTATTTTTTATTAAAATATGCAGGTAAAATATATATATATATATATATGTTTTGAAAATGATATATTCTAAAATTACTAAGGATTTTTAAAATTTAAAGTTATTTTTTATTAAAATATGCAGGTAAAAAATATATATATATATATATATATATATATATATATATATATATATATATATATATATATATATATATATATATATATATATTGGGAAATTATTGATTTGAAAGGACCTAGTGTATGTAACTAGGGTTTAGAGGAAAAATAAATTTTTGAAATTACTATAGAATTTTAAAATTTGATGTTAATTTATAATTTAAATATGCAAATAAAAAATCATAAAAATATTGTAAAAATCAGCAAGGAATTTACTCTAAGGTTTCTAGGGTTTTTATGTGTAAATGAAGTAAGTCAGGTTCACCAAATGATTTAACATTTTTGGGAATATTGGAGTCTTATTCCTAATTTAGTTAAGGGTCTAAGATAATTAAATCAATAAATAATATTGGGACAATTAAGCCAATAATTTATATAATTTAATTGTAATTTAAACCTTTCTAAAATAGTAATAAGTGAGGATAAATTTAACTTAACTTAAATAGTACTAAGACAACTGAAATAGAATTTGGTACTGACTCTACAAGACTGGGACACTATCACAAATTATGATTTGGATTTCATTCAGTGAAAGGATAGGAGCACTAAAAATAGAACACTTCAAAGTCTGATGTTATAGTCTAGTTTCTACTACTATTGTTCAAATTGGTCACAAAGATCTAAGTTTTATGGGTTTTTTCTGGTTCCCCTATATTAGTTCACCTATGAAATTTCAAGTTTTGAATATCGATGAAGCTCCTTGTAGATCTAATTTAATATCCAACCCTAGATTTTCCTTATGCTTGAACTTGAATGAAAAATTTGAGAAAGAGGTGGGGCTTAGTGTGTGTAAGATGAATTGAACATGTATCCAAACTCCTTATGTGGGTATGCTACCTACATACCAATAGTCTCAAGATGGATCAAGCCATATGTAGTTCTCTCACTTGATGTGCTTTGTGTAATAGTATAATGAAGATGCAAAAATGATAAATTGGGTGTGTTTGAGGTGGCTAAGGATTGGTGTGAGGTTTTGAATAATCTTGTAGTTGTATTTTTTGCTTGTATTTAGAGAATAAGTAAATATTCTTGAGTAGTCTTGCTTGTATTATTGCTTACTTAGTGATATTTTCCAACCTATTCTAAATGAACTTTGAATGGGTTTTTATAGAGATATATTGGTCATGGGTTAGATGCATTCATGCTAGGCCAACACAATGATGAAGAGTAATCAAGATAAAATGGTCATTTAAGATCAAAAGGTGATTAGATAGGAGTGTTGGAAATGGGACACCATAGGGTCTAGTGCTCTAGTCTAAATTGGGCACTATTGTCTTGAGGGTGTAGGACCTAGGAGGATGGATTTGTAATGGGAAAAGTAACTTGATTGAGTTTCAATTAGGTCTTATAAGTTTATGGATTATTGGGAATCAATGAAAAAGTGGATATAAGTATCATAAGAGAATGTAAGAGGGACTTATGGGTTAGGTGTCACTAGCCACACTCAAACTACCAATTTTCACATTTTATATGACTACACCTATCTATTCAAGATCCCTACATCCCTAGATAATCCCTAATCCTTAAATCGATATAACCTATCTAAACCATCTAAAACATTCATATCATTACCTTATTAACTCCACCAACCTAACATAACCCGTATCTCTTTAACACTACATAAACTATCTTACATCCTTGTAAACTTAAAAACTAAAATCCACTTAACCTATTTACTCTACTCCTATCATCCATAGAATCCCATTACACCACCCTATCCATCTAATTTACCCAACCCACCTAGCTAACTAACTACTATAAAACCCTAGATCATCCAAAATAACTCATTCCCCTAACACTTATCCATTTTCTCCTAATCCCCATAAAATTGATACCTAGAAAATGCCCTTAGTGGTGGTTTTGACAAAACTACCACTCAAAATTTGTGATGTTATTTGACCTACAAAACTATGGATCACTGACTAGTGATATTAGCAAATCACAACTCTCCAATCATAGTATCATGATATCATCATTCTTCATATGTGGTATTGTAAAATCGTAACTACAAAATTGTGATATTATAATATCATAGCTTGACCCCTCAAAGACAACTTGCAATGATAACATTGTGACTATGTGCATAATTTACAGTCATAGTATTGCTAGGTCAAGTTTTATGGCATTCATTTCTCTGAAAATCCATCTAAAAATCCATAAAAACTAACAAAAATCAATTAAATGACTGAGTTAGGAGTTTGTTACTCACCACAGTTCCAGTATCTACCTCCTTCTAGTGTTCCTAAACTTTCTCACTAGGATGGGAAGCTTAGGGTATTCAGTCCATGGTTTCACCTCAGAGCATAAAGCAAAAGAAATCAAAATATGAAAATGACCCAATTTTGACTCTTTTGTCCTATCTGACCCCCCATCGCTAATAGCTCATTACTAACACTAACTATCCTTCATATCATCCAATTGACCAATTATCCTCATCTAATAATTTTTAATCATCTTCTAACATTGTTGGGGAATAAAATGTACAAACCCTTATCATCCACCTTATCCCATGGTAAGAACTACATCAGTCTGAGGTCTTTTATGACTATGTAGGCAATACCTAGTTCTACTTTTTGTGCCCAAGGATAGCTTGGCCACCATTTATCCCTCATCACCATCCCATTCTCATATTAGTAATTTGACAATCACTCATCATTTTTAAACCCTAAATATTATGAAAAGTAGTTATTTATCACCAATCAACAATTATAATTACTATTATCCCCTTTTTAAGCTTTCCCTAACATGTGTCCTTACTATAGGATTTTTCACCATCTTAAACCCATCCTATTTTAATAAATTTAATCTTATCAATCAAGATACCTTCTAGACACTAGTCATTTGTCAAGAACCCATAAATTGAGATACTTTATCCCCTTCACTCTTGGGGCATATGAATGGTCAACTAGGGCATCACAACCCCATAAAGCTTTTGGTCTTATCCCACCCTGGATTATTTTTCAAGTGACCATATGGGTTTTTTTCTCCCCATATGCTCTCTTGAGTGGAAATAATATCCTATTAAAATCTAACATTGTCTAATATCATGGTTTTTATTTTAAATACCATTACTCATTCCATATCATTCCACTCACAATGCCCTTTAAAAGAGGGGGGAAATGTATGCACTAAATTATTCTCACACCGCTAATAATACTAATTTAGTCTAATTCTTATATTTCCTAGCTAAATTAACTATTGGCCTGATAACCCACATCCCATTCCTATATCTCATAAACCTTTAACCCATCATAAAACCAATTAATTTCCACATTAAATCTCTATTAGATCCTATTACCTACTAACCTACTTCCTAAACTAAATAGCTAATTTAAAAATCATATTTATTCAACTACCACCCTACCATACTAGCCATTCTTACATACCTATAAATACTAAACCTCATTAAATCCTATATAATCCCCCATTATCCAATAGGCTAATAAATAAACCTCTATAACAAGTTAATCTCCTCTAAAGTTCTATAAGTCTCTAAACTAGAGACTTCTAAATAATTTTAAATTTCCCTAAAATTCCCTCTATCATCGTATAAAAAGCCATGCTTGGGCCATGCCCAAGTGAAATTATAAATATATCAAGCCATATCTTGATACTATCTTTCATCTATAAAATCTCTCCATCACTCATCCAATCCATTATCAACCTCATCCAACCCTTGGAAGCCATTTTTAAGACTTAGCAAGCAATCCAATAATTTCAAATTTTGGACATTAAAGAATCCATTTCCAAATCCTAGAGTGGATATATAATGAGGTAAAATTTATGGTGACCATGTTCTTATTATTATTATTTGTCTCTTTTATCCATTCCTATTGGTGTCATTGAATTTTAGGTTTTTATTACTAAGTTTAGTAATATTACTTGAATCTAAAATTTGGTGCATAGAAATATTGTGATGTTGATGGATCTAGAGGCATAATAAAACCTTGAAACTTGACACATAGGGTCCTCATTACCTAAAAAACCCTCCATAGTCTCCTTTAAGTTAAATTAATAAGGGAAGTTTCCTATATTTTGTCTCAAATAGGGGGTAATTCATAGTCAACCCAAACTATAGACCTAATACATGGATGGTAAAAATAATGAAGGGGATAATCTAGAAGTGTTTTAAAATGATGTGTAAGATTTATTTGAATATGAATAAGTGTTAAGGAACACATGCTACCATTGGAAACAATCAAAGTTAGTTATATACTCAAAAACATATTCTAGGTCTACTAGGCCTAAAACTAAACATAAACCCTCAAGGTGTCTAATATCATCCATAGGACCATATGATCTTCCCAAATAGATTTAGAGCCTTCATGAAAAATTGGAATATTTATTATACCCATTAGTTTGTAAATATAAACTCAAGATTGGTCATTTTGGCCTAAATTTTTCCTAGTCCTATCTAGAATGTAAGTGAGAGCTTGAGAAGCTAAATATCTTCTCTCATATCTATACATATGAATTACATGGTACCTCAATAACTTATGGGTAGTTGAGGAGGATCTTGAACTCAAACTTAGATTTTTATTTTAGGGTTAAGCCTCTAACCTTTATGAATCATCACTAAGAATTAACCCTCCTAAAACCCTTATATGAACCTGATAAAGAATATATGAAGGGAGATGCATCTAAAAGTGGTAAATTAGACTTGGAAGTGATTTTAACTTGTTTAAAACTCTCTAAAAATCCTTGACATGTAGTTATTTTTTACTATCACTTGTACATACATGCCTAATTCCATGTTTTTTTATAGGATTTGAGGTGTATTGAAGGTGTATAAGGGAATATATGAGTTAAGGAAATTATATAAGGTGTGTGGAAACTTTTTATAACTCCTAATTCTCATTTCTCACCTTTTTCATGCTTGAAAGCCCCTCTGTTAAGTTGGTCATTGCAGGTAGTCTTGGATAAGATAGTGAAAACAAGGGTGACTATAAAATTTGGAAGTGAGAAGTGTATTTTGAGTTTCATTAAGGTTTATTTCATAGACCAAAGGATAAATAAGGTTTTAATTAGTTGTATAACACCTCTACAATGAATCTCCTTGAACAACTACAAGTCATCATAGTGATAAGTGTGAAGATTAGGGCCTAAAGGGCTAATGAGTGACTACAAGAGAGTGAAGAACAAGTGGTTCAAAGAAGCTCATTAGTTGATGGATGTATATGATTGTCATATATCTCATTTTCATCTTCTAATGTCAACACATATGTGTCAAAGAATTCTAAGGTTGTTGAAGGTAGTTAAGTGAACTCATCATCAATAAGGTAGTTTCAAGAAGGACAAGGAGTGTCTCTACACCAACTTCAAGGTGTCATATTTCATATGGACACTTTTCTAGGAGGACCTCATTACTTATTACCTAAGTCTATTTTCTTAAATTGTAACTATCTTTAACACTTAGCCTTGTGACTATAAAACTTCACTTTTTCTCTCTCCTCTCTTATGCTCTATATATGCAAGACATTTTAGCATTTTAATAAATCCACAATTAGTATGGTGAATCCCTACTAGTTTTTACATCTTTTTTTTGCCTTTGAATAAAGTTATGAAGTTTATTTAATCTTTTCAACTCTTGCTTAAGTATGTCAAGTAGTCTATTTGGATGATGAGTGATGAATGTCTTCTCCTTGTTTCCATTCTTCTCTTGGATGCATTGTATGAGTAGTGTAATTTATCTTGGTAGGTCTCATGAATTTTTAGAGAGACTATTAGTGTCTAATATCATACCTCACTTTCACCCACCTCTAGAAATGCATATCAATATGCCTCCGTGTAAAAACACTTATGCTAGAAGAACATTGAGTAGAGATCAGTTTTAGTAGTCTTCTTTCTTAGTTAAAATTCAAGTATGTTATGGAGTTTTCTTTGATGTATCACCGTCATTATTATAGGTTGATTTTATGTTTCCATCTTCTCTTTTCACCCCCAATAGCGACTAGTGTAGTGTAGTGCATGAGCCTAAAAGATAGATCAAGGGAGCTAGCCCTTTAAAATATAGAGATCTATCTATTGTATTAATTTTCATATATATAGAGATATTTCTGTGTTATACCAAATTTTAGAAGGTCTCTTTGACTTCTCTAGGGTGAAAATTTGGGATACAATAATTTTCATAAAAAAGGGCAAGATTTTGAGCATTTTCCTAAGTTGTAAAGAATTGTATGGATAGTTCCAAAGTATATCAGAGACATGTAAGGTTTTTGACATCAGAATAAACTCATTATAGGCATTATATATAGGTTTCATGCTCATAAAATTCCAAACTAGGTAAAAACTGCTTCATTTCTCCTTCAGAGACCTAAACAAGCTATATTATAAGACATGAACAATCAATTGAAGAAATTAATGGAATTATATAAACATTGGAGTAGAATAATAGGTTACTAAAAATAATTTTCCATGTGGTATAAAATATAAATAACTATATATCTCTATGAACAATCATTTATGAGTAGAAAAAGCCTTTAAAGGTCATCAAATGGAGCATAGTTTTGGTTGAATTATTATTTATATTATTACATGGTAAAAAGTGGTTATTAGGGAGTTTTTATAGGATAAAAATTCTTCCACACATTATTTTTATATTGAGTGAGAAATATATAATCACATCATTTATCCGAATTATGGGAAATATCTCTTAAACCTCTTTTGAACCCTAAGAGATAAAATTGCAGTTATGAAAAATGTGATTTTGGGTTTTACATTGATGCATAAAAAATAGATATTTTAAGTTTATTATGGTTTTAATATAGTCCTAATTAAAAAATAATCATATTTTTATACCCTATAGAACTCAATATACAAAAAAATTAGCAAACAGGCAGGCTTGTTACCCTAAAAACCTTAATTTGCATAAAAAATGTCATATCTTGAGTTGTAACCATAAAAACTATTAAAACTTGAAATAAAGGTGGGTGGAAATGTTTTATAGAATTTTTTTGTGGTTTAATGCCTTTAAAATTATTTATGAGAGATAAAACACCAAAATATAATTTGTAAAATTTGTATTTTTTCACAGACATGTTTAGGCATCCTAAAATCTTCATATCTTACAAAATACCAATTAGAAAGGTATAAAATTTTTATTATATATGAATTAGGATGAATAATTTAATTTTAAAGTTTTTACTCCTTTTTTAATGAGTAAATATAAATGTATCTTCAAAACATCGGTCTGTATTCATGTGAAAGTTTAGGAAATGCACTTAGGAGAGCACAAAAGTTACATACCTCTAAATTGGATAACCCAAACTTCTTAAAACTTGGTTATCACATATATTTAGGTTTTATTTATGATATAAAATTTATTTCAAACATTTAAGGCAAATATATGATGATTTATAGATGATTTTTGTAAGTAGGCCTTATTTTTTGGGCCTAGTTGGGGTAGTTGGGTAGCTAATATGGCCTCACCAAGGATTAATAAGATAAATAATGGAAAGGAAGGATGTAATGAGGATTAATCAGGTTCATAAATTCACTTTTAACTCTAAATTTTTGGAAATAATATCCATTCTATGACCATCATGAAATATAAGCTAGTTTTTAAGCCTAGTCAATATACAAGAAGGAGATGTAAGCTGAGTTAATGCCTCATGAGGGCTAATAGGCCATGTCTTATCATTTTAAATAAGAAGAGGATAATTAATTGAACAATTTTATCATACACATACCTTATAAAAGTCAATAAAAGACAAATATAGTCCTTCCACTCAATTTTCATGCCTTCAATTAATATCATATAACAAGGTGGGTTGATGTGTTGGGATGACTAATGGACTTGATATATGTAACTATTTTTATAATTTGAAACTAAAAATTGGAGTGGTATTTAAACATTTATTAACCTCAGTTCTCTTTCCCTCTCCTCTATCTTGCTTCTTCTATATGTAGGTCTAAAAATGACCAATTTTAGAGGTTCCCTCAACTGGGTATGAAGAAACTCTACCCATTTGTATCTTAAAACCTTTGAATTAATACAAGGATTTATTAATCCTTATGAATACTAGTCTCTATTGTGTTTCATTCTTATTTTATTTTCATAAGTGTTTTATCCTTTTCTCCCTTTATAGGTCCTTATCTCTCACCTAGATGCTATTGGATTATCTTATGCAGGTCACATGTTGTGTAAAGGTGCTTATGCTTATGATCACAGTGGAAACTAATTGATATTGTATTTAATTAGACCTTAAACTCATCACCCTTAGGTTATAGTCACTTTTCATGGACTCCATGTGAAACACTGATGTGTAGGAGTCTTTTGGAGAGTGTGTTAGTAATTAGTCTATGTTTTATCCATAAATGTTGTTAAAGGATCAAGTAGAGGAGACATCACATTGGTGAATTAACTCATGTAGTATAGGGTTTTATTTCATGTCTTTCTTATATCCCTTCTCATTATAAAAATAATTAGGCTTAGTAGTTGAGCTAAGATAATGCATCAGGGGAGCTAACCCCAAACTAGAGACTCACCTCACCCATTAGGCTACCCACACCTAGAGGTGATTCTATTCTATCAGCTAGATGAGGTAGGTTTGAAACTCCTTTTCATTAAGGGTGAAATTTAGACTGATAACAATTTCTAGCATGCCTAGTGGGACTATAATTCAAGGAGTTTGGAGCACTTACTCTCAGCATTTGGTGACCTCAAGGAGTTTCAAACATTTTGGTGGTAGATGAGCACTCAAATTTCATTCCCAAGGTCATCACAAGGTCTTCATCCAAGGGTAAGGAAGTTGAATTTTTTTATTTGTCTTTGGATTTTTCTAGAAATAAGTACCCCAAGTTCAATCCCTGTCTCACACCCCCTACTCCTCATATCTCTATTCAACATAGCCTTGATGTTTAATGGTTGGATATGGAGTAGATTTATGTTCTACACTTCCTTATCATTAGTATCATGACCCATAATAGCCTCATCATGAGCTTCATCAATCCTATAATAAACCTTACCAGCAGCATGATGGTTCATATTAGTCTTATAGTACTCTTTACTAGCCTCCTTAGCATCCCAACTACATGCCTTAGCACCTTTATGAATATTTTCATCCTCCTTAATATATATAATATCACTCTCACCCTATTTGGTATCCATATAAATCTTATTATCAACCTATATCATCCCCATATGTCTATGATAATGCATATGAACAACCTTATCTTCAACCATGTTATCCTTCTCCTTCTCTTCCACTAGCTTCTCAAGATTTTCAAGATGGAATGTATGAAATGGAGAGAAAAATAATATAATTATCAAGGAAATTTTTTTCAACTTCCTAATATGAATAAGTGACTGGGTGGTCTATAGTTTTATCTAATGATCCACTAGAGATGAATGAGTTGTGTGATTTTGTATTGGAGAGGATGGTAATTTGGGAAAGTAAAAAAAATGAGTTTGATAAAAAAATTTAAGAAACCCCTTATGTTCCTTATCAAACTTCATATGATCCATATCCTCAAGAAGAAACTTTAAGAGAGATAATTAAATCCCCAAGAGAACCTACTAGTGTCAAAGTCCCAACTTAGAACCAAGTAGTGAAGTCTTGGGAGAAGCAAGAGGAAGAGAAAAAATATCAAGAGATTGAAGTCAAAGAAAACCTTGAGCCTATTCAAACCTCATTTCCCTCTCCTTTAGAACTAAAATCTTTTACGTCTTGTAGGTATATCCAAGAAGGCATTCAAGATAAGAGAAATATTTTATTTGAGAAGGTTAAAAATCAAGTTTCATCAATTGAATAACCTCGAGAATGATATGATAAAGGTGAAGTGATTGTTGAGAAGGATGAAGCACTCATATCCCAACTAAACTTGCTTTCTCTCCAAGAGTTCCTAGAATATTATTCCATATCTAATACCTAAAGTTTAAAGAGTACCCCCTCCTTTCACAATCCAATTCATGAGCCAACTTCCATGCCTCATACCCCATTTCTAACTCATCAACCAATATATCATCCTCTTACCATCTCCCTTCTTGAAGAGGAACATATCATATGGGAAAAAAATGAAGAAGATATTATAGCTATAAGTGAGGTTCAAGGATAATGCAAACAATAAAATTTCAAGTATATATAATAAATAATTCACCATTATTACTCCCCTTTGATAAGAAAAATACAAATTAGTTTTCAAAGATGAGATTATATAAAATGGTCTTGATGATTTGCTTAAAGAAGAAGATCTAATTTCATATAACTTTGTTGAGGTCATAGTTGGTATTGAGGCTGAAGGATCTCTAAGAAAATAAGCTGAGGTTTTCAATGATTTTGATGTGGATTCAAAATAAAAATAATGTGAAATTGAATAAGCTACCTTGGAATCACATCATGACTACATATAAGGATTTGAAACTCTTGATAATCTTATGGATTTTGAGGAAATAGATGAAGGTGTTATTCAGATTAATCTAATTCAGATTGATCAAAGAGAAGATTCAAAGGATGATTGTTAGTAGTATATTAATTCACTTAAATAGGTTGGATATCTTTTCAAAGGCACACTTCCTATTAAAGAGAATGAACATGAAGAGTTTGGTCAATACACACTCATTGAGGACAATGATAAAGCTTGGAATGAGTATGAAAATCTCCTTAAAGATCTTGATGAGCTTGCAGTAGCTAATAAGCAATATGAGGTCACTCAAGATTCCATAAGGACCCAAGAATCATGTCTATAGAGAGTATAATTTGTTGAGGTTATATCTAATGAGCATCATGAGAAGGATCTTGAGCCACAAGATGAGTTCATCTTTATAGGTGACTAGTTTGTAGTTGTTGCTTCATTTGAAATCCTGCCAAGAAGATTGGAATTCAAAAAGAGGATGAATATAAAAAGACCAAGGATTAAGAGGTATTTTTTTTCATGCCATTTTTCATCTCATGGATCAAAATATATCACAAGCTTCCCTTTTGACATAAGAGGAAGAAGTTATTTTTAGGTTAGTTTTACATGTTAGGTTCTTTTTTATTTGTTGTGTTCCCTAAGTGCTTGCTATCACATGTGTGTGTCTTATTCCTTTAATTTGTGTGTATTATCCTTATTATTAGTGGTGACGTTGAGTGTAGTCCTTGAAAGTTTATAAGGTGCTAAATCTGACTGTCAGTCCAAGCATAGTGGTTATCTCAGTTCAGTCATGATTATCATGATTGATTCTATTGCCCAAAGGATGAAACAGATGTGTTGATGTAGGTTTTATGAACACCTTAAAGGGTCTAAATGAGTTATAATGTTTTAGGATCTCTATGGAACTATTTCCACTATGATGCCCAAGTTATAGGTATGTGGTTAAAAAAAAACCAAGTGGTAGAATAATAGGTTGAGCCTATGGGTTATTTGATCAGGATGAATGGATGTATGTGTGGATTCTAATAAAAATTTAAATCACTAGGTGAATCAGATGGATAGATAATTATTCTATGGTGGGTAGATCTCAAATAAATTCAAAAACTAAGGAAGGGTAAGGTAGAAAAGAAAGTTTTGTGTCTTTGAAAATTAATTTCTAAGGTTGTTTATTCAGTGGACAAGTATCTAATGAACCAATATTTGTTATTTGCATCTTTTGCAGACTTGTTAATAAACATGGTTAATAGTCTAGGATAACAAATATAGGATGTTGAATGGTCTCAACTAAATTTGTTCTTCTTAGGCTTATTGTTGCATACCTTTGTATAAGAGATTATAGTTCAAACCAAGGGGTTATCTAAAGTAGTTATGGATCACAACTAGAAGACTATATAAATATATATACTCTTACACACCTTAGATTATCAATTCAACTTGTACTAACTATCTAAATCAATGAAATATACTATTCATCAATAGTTATTTCACATCTAAGACTAAGAATCACTAATAAAACAATCAAATTCATTTTTAGCATTATCACACATTAGAATTATTGAATCAATACATAAAAATAAACTTCAAATCCATTAACATAAAGAGGGAAGAACAAATAATAAACACAGTTGCATGATAGTCAATTTATTGATCTCCTCTTATATATTCATCCAAAACTTTGACCCTTTGAAAAGAGGTTTCTACATGTATATAAAGAACATGGGGAAAGGGTCACCTCATCCTCAAAGTTTATAAAACTTTGATTACATCTTATAACTTTTATATATTTTAGTCATGCAATGTGTGCATATTGACAAAAATAATTTAGTTAATTACAATATGGATGCAACTAATAAATAACTATTCATTAAATGTAAAATTATACAATATTATCCTTTCATTTTGGGCTAAATTGGATCTTGCTTAATGTTTCTCAAAATTGTCATTGGAATTATAGTTGTGATTGTGCTTAGTGTGTTGTAACTAGAGACATGCTTAGTGTTTCACTCATTGATTGAGCTAGAATTACAATTATATCTAAAGTGTGAGGTGGCATTGATGTAGCTATTATTGATGGCACTATAGGTGGAGTCTACAGAGTAGAACTAGCAGGTGGCACTTGTGTTACTTTCTTCTTGGCATCCAACTCTTGGTAATAATTATATGCCTTAGCATGGTATGTGTGAATTAAGTTCATGTCCAAATGATGTAGCCTAATCACCCTACCTATTTGTTCTATCAGTCTAGTGTGTTTTATCTTATTGACTTGAAAGAAAACTTGGAAGACTTATACCTCTATTGCATTTTTCCTGGTTGTGATCAATTTGGCTAGAATTAAGTTCATGTAGATTGAGTTATCAATTTCCCTCTATTATCTTAGATTGTTATTAATTCAATATCAACGAAAATTTTCCTTTCCTAATTTTCTTGTTTGGCTAATTTGTTTACTAGAGCTTCAAAATACGTTACCAAATCACTAGCCTCTTGTGTTCTTATTAAAGCTAGATTCAATGAATTTGATGTCTCTAGAGGGGTCATCAAGTTTGAGTGGATAAATCACTTATTGGAGGTGTAAAATACCAATAAATTCAACTTATTCTCATTTTCCCTAATAATATTGAATAATATAATTATGAAATTTACATGTGGAGCCAAATTAACTCTTAAATAATGAATTAAATATAAAATCTCATACAGCCTAAGTACTGCATTTTGCACATCCTATTCAATAGCATGAGGGACTCAAATCACCTTATTTCCTTTGTGAATTTTCCCTTACTTGATTCATCTCCTCTACTATCTCCTATTTAACCTTCAATTCAATAGTTTATGCTTGAATTATAGAGGAGTCTATTCCCCTTTCTATTGTGTAAGGGTAGGCATTTCTTCTTCCTCTTTATATTCTTATCCTCCAATCAGTGGTCCCTCACCTACCAATTGCTCTTGGTCATTTATTTGGTCTTGATTCATGAGTGGACCTTGGGGATATTTCCCTTATTTTTTTGGTTTTCGATATGACCTGCCACTCTAGAAGTTAGAAGATCTCCATCTTCCCAGAGGTGGGATCCTAAATTTTTCTTTGTTGAGTATGAGAGAGGGTTTACCTTGTATTACCCTCAATAGTTCCTCACTCAATCCTATAGTAATTGATCTTTCTTTCACCTCTTCATCATCCTTGTAATTTTAAAATAGAAAATTGTGATTAAATGGCTCATGTTTATACGAGAGGTGAAGGGTTTAGATCTTCTACTAGACTTTCCCATGAGGGTCCCAATATCTATGAGGGATATTGGCTAATGCATATGCTTTATTATCATTTATATCTTTCCTAAATTACCTCTTTATGGTGTATTATATCCTCTAAATAGTGATCTAGGAGCCATGTATGGTATCCTTCTTTTTCTTTGTTAATCCTATTCTATATCTAGTAATAAATCTTCTATATAATTACCTTGTCTAGAACAAACCTAAGAATCTTAAGAGGATCCATTTTATGGCCAAAAACCATGATGATAGTGTATTGAGGATAGAGATAATAATATCCCACATTTTTTCAAGTGTTTTGGTGATGTTAGGTGAAATTCTAGCCAAAGGATAACCATGGATGGCCATCCAGACCTAAGGGTAGAGATCTTTAGCATTTTTAGCTATGTTCCTGACATATGAGTATATATGCACAAAAGATTAATAATCAAAAAATTTATTTATAATAACATTTGGCTTGGGATCCCAAAGGATGCCATTGTGCTTGTATATTATCCCCATACTTTCATCTAATAGATATGACATCATATAGAAGTTTCCTCTATGTGGTCTCCTATCTTTGTGTAGGATTTTTTCCTAAAGGCAAGAAATTATTACTTCCCCTAATGTGTAGGTGCACTCCAAGGTATTTATCAGGTTTAGCAAGGGAACCCATTCTAAACACAAGAAGTGGATGCTTTCATGGCTGAAGAGTTGATTCAATAATACCCTACCCACGTGGATCCCCATTTTGAATTAGGTGATGGGAATAGGATTCTTGACATGTTTCTTTATAGTAAATGTTTCTCTAGTGAGAAGCCACCTTGTTAGCACTCATTCCACATTTTGGCCTTATTCCAAGAAAATATAATATATAAATCAAACATAATATCTATAATAGGTAGACTCAACTACATGTTGAATGTATCCCCTAAGACATAAGTGATGACTATGTTATTATTGTTGTATTGGAGGTAACTATCATCTACTATTCTCCCCTCAAAGAATAGGCCTTGAAAAAATTCTATAAATGGCATAACCAATAACTTAGCATTTGTGTAATATAGGGGCATGTCATTTGAATGGAAGCAATTCCTTTACTAACTACTTATCCTTAGCTAAAATGTCTTCTTCCAATGTAAAGGAATCCACATTCTCTACAACTTCCCATAAGGCCAATTAATTGGCATAGCAGCCATCAAATATAGTGGCGTCAAAAACTATATCTAAATATTTATTAAAATCCTTAATAGAGAACCTAGAGGGTGTTGAGGGTCCTTTGTATGACCTGGATGATGATGCTATAGATATTTGATGAACATTGGTATTCTTCAAGTTTTTGGAAATGGCATTTACTAAACAAATTAATTGAATTTGAAATGGCTCTAATCATAATTAGGGCTTTTAAGATTACTAGACGTTGAAGTTTACTCGAGCTCTTGAAAATTAAATGATATGAACTTGGATGGGGGTTTGATGTTAGTATATTTTTGCATTCATTTCTATTTCATGTGCTATTAATTTCCATCATCGATGAGCTCATCACCTTCATTAAATTCAAACTCAACCACCCTATCCTAGTGTACACACTATGTAGGATAATTTGTCATTAGAGGTTCCATAGTGTTGCCTTTCTTCTTTTTTCATTTGTCATTATGTGGTCTGGTCAAGGGAAATCAAACTTTTCCTTTGAGCTTAAAATACCCTAAAAATTAGAATGTTCTTCATATAAAGTTATTTTGAAATATTTTATCCTAAAGTATCTGAAGTAATAGTTTCCAAAGACTTAATATTCTTTAGTAAGATTGTGGTTTGGGTAATAGAAAGTTTCTAAAGTGAAGTTTCAAAAAAAAAATCTTTCGATGAGAAAGTCTCTGAAGTGAAAGTTTTAGAATAGAAAGTTTATGAAGAGAATCTTTCCAAAGAAAACCTTTTCATGAAAAGTTTCCAAAACAAAGCTTCTGAAGAGAAAGTTGACAAAACAAAGCTTTCTAAGAGAATCTTTCTGAAGAAAACATTCTGATGAAAATTTTCCAAAATAAAGCTTATGAATATAAAGTTGTTGAAACAAAGCTTTCAAAGATAATATTTATGAAGAAAACCTTCTAATGAAAACTCTTTGAAACAATAGTTGCCAAAGTGAAAGTTGTCAACTTTAAAACCTTTTGGAATAAAGATAATTTAAATACCTATCATACAAAGCAATTCTTTTGGACTTTCCATAAATAGGTTAGTTTAAATTAAGTCTTTTCAAATGGAAATAAGTATACCCTAATGTGATTCAATTTTAAAAGTACTAAGTTTCTATAGATAATAATAACCCTCATAACCATTAGAAACATGAATACCTAGATGAAATACTCATACTCTCTAAAACAAAGGGGTCCCCACTTTTCAAAGAAAAAATATAGGGTCGGGTGTGTTGAATTCAAAAAATGGCAACTCATACGGGTGAATACTCCTAATTTTTCAAGAACCCAAAATCCATGGTTTTGTGATCCTAATATCAACCATAAAATCATATGAAAATAAATGATTAAATCAGCAATGAAAAGAGACTCTTAATAATCCTATGCAATATGCTAACTTCACTTATACCTTGGATTTGTGTGTGAAAAGTGATGTTATTTATCTTTTGTCTCAAGGATTTAGGCAAATACATGGGGGTGAGTTTTAGGTTTCATCTTGATTGGACATTAGGTGTATAGACATTGGGTATCTTTGGCATTGTTCTTCTGCTAGACATGCATCCATAGCCTCATTAGAGATACCTTTGATCACCTATTCCTCCTTTCTTCATATTTTCTATGATGCATGATACATTGATATTATTTCATCATGTAGGATTTAAATCCCTTTTTTATTTTGTTGGAATTTTGGATTATGCCTTTTATTTTTAAACTTTTATTCTCTCTTTTTTTTTGGTTTTATGAATGAAAGAGGGAATAAGGTGATCACCATGAGCTTGTCTTAGTAAATTTTTGGTTTAATCAAAATGTCCCTGTCAACTCTTGCCTATGTCAATAGTTATTACCTTAAATAAGTATTAACATTTTGTGTGAATTTTACCCAAGGGTATAAGGAGAGATTATTTAATTTGCATAGGGCTATGGGAGAAACTTTCACATAATTGATGAAATAATTAGCTTTAGGATATGTTCATGGATAACTCTCTCATTTCTTACCTAGATTAAGAATTCTTGGCTATAGTATGCAACACCCATTGATTTGAGTCAAATTTAAAACACCTCAAATTTTCATTTGATTATACTAGGATTGACCAATCTCAGACTTCCATGAAATCAAAATAAAATTACCCTAGAAAGTAAGAAAACTACTAAAAGAAAAAGGAAAAATCTAGAAAACATGAACTACTCTAATAAATGGAAATGACTAAAAGTAAGAAACTAACTAATGAATCAAATATAATCTACTCCTACCTCTATTAGGACATCTATCATTACTCAAATACCTCTCTAAATGGAGAAGCCATGAAGTAATGCTTCAAAAACCATCCATTAATTGGATATGTCAAATTATTATGTTAAAGATATTTTAAATAAAATGCATTATTACCCACAATCTTAGAAATCTAATATGATCCTATCCATAGTAGGGTAAACTTATCATGAATTCCTTTCTTCTCATGAGATTTATCCCATAGCAATACCAAGTTAGAGATCTTGAATGCTTTGAATTTTGTTCTCTTGTCAAACTGTCTCTTGACCACATTGATGTTTACTAAAATTTTAAAATGTTTTATCCCTAGATTCTTCTATTTTAATGATATCTAGTAATCTAAACACTATTTTTTCATTGGGTTTCATGTATTCTCGCATAAACTAATATGTTAACAATCTCAGCATGATTGGGAACACTGGTTATTTCCCAATAACTAGTATATGGATAAGATTTAAGGGACTATTTGTGCCTAATCTGATCTACCCAAAGTGCATATTTTAGTAAAATATGCCACTCCCTAGGTTTGTCTACAGTTGACTTCTTGATAGTGTGTATGAGGTTTTTATTGGTTGACTCAGCCAATCTATTCCATTATGGGTAATGATGGAGGATGATTTGATTATAATATGATTATCATGGGCCCATTTAATGAAGTCAACTAATTGAAATTTTATCCCATTATCACAAACCAAAGATATAGAGGTGCCAAACTTAGTTTTGATATATTTTTTAATAAAAATTATCACGTCTTGGGCTCTTGAATTCTTTATGGCTACTACATTAGTCCATCTAGTTCAATAATATATATAAATGAGCACAAACTTGTGTCCAACAAATGAATTTAGGTTTATAACATTGATGAAGTTTAAGCCTCATTAGGTGAGTGGCCTACATTTAATTATGGGCTATAGCAGCATTGTTATGTATACCTCTCTTTTTTACAAAATTTGGCATTCATGGCATATCCTCACATGGAAGTGAGCATCCTTAAATACCATTGGCCAATAATAACCCATTCTAAGTAATTTTTGGGCTGTAGTATTGTTAGATGGATGGTCACTACCAATATTTTAATATAGATTATCTAATATTTCCTGAGCTTCTCTGCATGAGACACATCTTAAATAGATGCCTTTGTAATTCTTCTTGTAGAGGAATATTTTATCGATTATATAATGAACATCCTTGATCTGTAAATATCTTTTCTCTCTCTCTTGAATTCCTAGGGGCATGTTTGAGTGAATATAAATTGAATAATACCTAAATTTTAATCTTCTTGGGAGACATATATTTGGCAGACCTCTTTGATGGTGATGTGTGGATCTGGTTTAGTCATCAATTGATGATACTAGTAGGTTTAATTTCAATATCAAATTATTGAAATTTTATCATCCATTTACCTCTACACTCCCCCAATTCATTATGTCCCAGTGTAAGCCTGATAGCAAGATCTGATACTATGGAAATGGTCTTATTCTAGAGAATGTAGTGCCTAAACTTCTTAACCGCCTTGATAAGAATAAAGATTTTTTATTGATTAGGGAGTACTTGAGCTCTTCATATTTAAAGTTAGTTTTCATAAATGTAATGGGATGTTCAATTTCTTACCTTTTCTACATAATTACAATAACAATAGTATATTCTAAGGAAAATGAGTACAAAAAAACATCTTTAGTGAAATATGGGATTACTAGCATTAGAGGTTGTGAAATAGTTTTTTTTATTAGAGATTTGTCATGATGATATCATGTATGTGTCCTGGTGAGTGGATAAAGTGCCTTGGTAATCTATGTGTCAATGATAAAGTATGCAATGTGCTTGTTCTTGTATGTTTGAAGTATGATTGTTTGATTCTCAGTTTTGGCATGGTTAGATTTGTTTATGGATGAGTATGGAGTATTGAACATGTGAAAAAGGTCCCTAATATGTTTTCTAAGATTTAAGTGCTTATGTGCATAAGTGAAATTCATTTAGTTGTCCATATTTTTCATCTAGACACTTTGGGTCTAGTGGTAGACATTTGAGTAAGCAGTTTGATGACATCACCATTACCACGTACATATGAGTTAGGAGGAAATGGTCACATAGATTTGTTCAATATTATTCCTAGTTATTAAGTGTTAAATATAAATTCATACACCTAAGCTCATCAAAAGATATGAAAGTGAAAATTTGGGCTCCTAAGCATTTTGATAGTGTTTTCCCATACTTAGCCAAATTATCATGAGGCAAGAAAGAGTCAAGTAATCATTCTGATGGTAGCTTATTTCACACATGTCAATTTTTTAGGAGAAGGTGATCATATGGGTTTGTTCATTTTTGTACGTAGTTTATTTTTAATAAATTTATGTCATGTAACTAAGCTTAACAAAAGATATGAAAGAGAAAATTTGGCCTCCTAGATAAGTTCTAAGCATAGTTAGTTTTGTGATAGAAGATTTTGAGAAGTTATTTTAATGGAAATATTTTTCACACGTGTGTGGGTTCCAAGATTAGTTTGTTATATGTTTGGATTCTCCTATTTAAGGAGATCATATGATACAAATTTTATATCATAAATTGAAGTGAAAAAAAAATTATTAAGGCTCAAAGTTGGCTTCTCAAATAGATTGAAAGGGTCCCCATACTTATTCAATATTACAAGAGGTAAAGCTAGAGAAATTGTCAACAAGATCGATGGAGCAAATTTGATCCAAGTGTTGGAGATTTATCATGATGATGTCATGGTTATCTCATATATGTTTCTTGGTGAGTGGATTAAGTGTTTTGATATTCTAAGTAATAATGACAAAGTGTGTAATGTGTTATTCCTAGTGTGCTTGAAGTATGGTTGGTTGATCTTCAGTATTGACATGGTTAGAGATCATTAGGGATGTGTATGGTTATTTGAGCATGTGAAAGGGGTCCTATATGAAGTTAAAAATGCTTTGAATTCTTATGTGCATAATTAGAATTCACCTGGTTCATAATTATTCTCATCTAAACACTTTGGTTCCAGTGGTATAAAATATGAGTAGGTGGTTTGACGACATCACCATTGCCACATGGGAATGAGTCAAGAAGAGTTGGTCATATGGTTATGATCACATTAGTCCCTAGTTTTTATGTGATATATCTCAAGTCATGCATCAAATTGTGGTCAGAGTTATGAGGGTGCAAATTTGGCTTCTCAGTTAGAATTCATTATTTTCCCATACTTAGCCAAATTTGCAATGTGGTCAGAAAGCGCTAAGTAAGCATGTTGATGATGGAATATCTCACACATGTGAATGTTTTAGAAGAATGTGATCATATGGTTTTGTTTAAGTTTGGACCTAATTTATTTGTGCTAATTTTTAGATCATGCAATGAATCACTTTAAAAGATATGCATATGCAAAGTTAGGCTCCCAGGTAATTTGATTGTGTTTTCCCATACTTCACCAATTTTGCAATAAGGTAGAAAGAGTCGAGTGATCATTTTTATGGTTTTATATCTTAAATGTGTGAAGGTATAAAGATAAATTGATCATATGGGTTTATTTAATTTTGATCATAAATGATTTAAGCTACATTTGAGATCATGCGCTGAAGTACAGTAAAAGTTATGCTTATTGAAAGTTGCCCTCCCAAGTAGGTTTTGACATAGTTGGTTTTGTGATAGAATTTTTTAGAAGGCATATTAATGACATTATATCTCACACATGTGAGGGTTCCAAGACTAGTGTGTCACATGGTTGGATTCTCCTATATGAGGAGATCATCTGGTCTAAATTTGAGATCCTACAATGAAGCATAGCATAAGTTATTAAGGAGCAAAAATGGCTAACTAGGCATATTAAAAGGGTCCCCATAGTAATTTTTGAAAGAGTTAGTCATTTTTGAAAGATTTAAATTTTTATCAAGATCAACGATGTGCATTGCTTCAAGGTGTTAAGAGGTAGTGAGATGAGGATAGATGCATGATGTTTAATAACTGACCAAAGGCATAGGATAATAATCTAATGGCATGTGGGTATTCATATAGATTGATCTAATGGTGAGAATTTATCATTACATACATGGTTGATCTAGAGAGATTGATGGATCACATTGAGTCAACATTTCAACATTGCATGAGATGAGGTCAAAGTGATAGAGGTTTAATGTCTGACATTGGTGGACTATATGTTAAAGATCAAACAAGATCGATGGTGTGTATTGGATCTGAGTTGAGAGTTCATGAGATTTGAGCATTGTGTTTGAAGGTTATATGTGACTATTTATATTTGAATATTTTAATTTACAAAGGAAAAAATAATGTCTAGTTTTTTGGGTCATAACTTTCAATCTAGAATGATTTTACTCATGTAGTTAAAATAAAATTGGTAGAGGACTCCAAGTTGCATATAAAAATATTGATTTAAAGATATGGTAGTGAATATAGACATAGTTATGATGCTCCAAATATGATTGTATGTTTGATTTTGTTATGCAAGTGACTTGAGAAGGATGTTTGGGTTTATGTTGATGGTGTTTCAATGTCTCATGATGACTTAGTTATTGGGGAGTGTTGTAGACTCCATGATAATGCTCTGTAAGTATTTTCAAGGTGTGATCAATCTATCTTGAGTATGAACAATGCTTAAAGAAGTTGACTGAGTGTTCAGTAATGGTGTTCCTATGTATAAGGTCTATGTTTGAGTTGTTTGAGAAAGCATAGAGGTGAGCTAAGATGACTATGATCATTTAAGGATGTTGAAGGGGACATAATAAGTGGACCCATGTATTTTAAATTGGTCATGTGTTTTTATTTTATTTGACGCTAAGATAAATTGGTGAATAGGTCTCCATGAGACCTATAAGAGCTACAAGGGCCTTATTAAAAGGTATAGCTACTTAAGGGTGACCCATAGATACTATGGCCAACCTATGAAGATTATTTTGATCCATCTAATCATGTGAGAGATGTATTAAGGGATAAGGCAATCCTAATGTTTGACCAAGGTAGTGATTATCAAGATTATTCTATAAATAGTGAAATCAAATATGGTGATTTTTAGACTTGTATGAGAGACTAAGGAGCAATTGGAGAGATTCTTGTGGATGAGGAGTGAGATTTGAAGTAAACAAGAGTTGAGTTCAATTTAACCCAATGGATGGGTTGAGGAGTAGAAAAGATTAAGGACTATGTGTATGACTTGTAGGTCATGTTTTTGAGGTCTAAATAGCGATCTTGTAGGTTGAGCATGAGCAAAGAGGTTTAGAGTGATCCAAAATGATGTCTTGAGAATGAGCAAAGGAATTTTGGTGTCTATGAGATCTTGATGGCTAGTTTGAGAGACTGATCAGAGTGTGGATAGTGTGTATGACTATCTAATTATGTTATCATTACTTTGACAGAGTTGTTGTGAAAGATGCATTGAGTGTGTAGAGTTAAAGAGTGGGGTTAGTTAATATATGTAATGTGTCCTAATTGATCTTTGTGTGTTGGTTCAAGTATGTAATTTTCTTTGGCCAATAGGTTGGGTTGGGTGACAAAGTTATTTTTGAAGGTGAAGAGTGATAGTCATAGTTCCATCATCAGGTGTTGAAGACATCAATTCAAATGTGGAGTTATTCATAGGTGTTGTTATGGTAGCTTAGCATCTAAGGTATTTGTAGCCTCCTTGCAAGGGGAACTTATTAAAAGGTCTAATTATTGTTGCATCTTACCTAGATGGGTCTGGTATCAACTTGTGCGATATTAGTCTCACTAAATAGGGATTGTAGTTCCTTGATCATTTGTAGATGGTTTAAATTGGATATTGTTATTATAGGATAGTAGTCCAATTACATGTTTCAGTGGGTTTTATTCTCCAAGAGGGTTTCCCATGTATGTCATGTGTTATATGCTTGATCTTGCATTGTCTTTCTTATTAATTGTTGTGAATGATGTGTATGCCTCATGAATGTATGTATTGACTAATTAAGTTTTTGGAAGGATTGGAATTAAAGTTGAAATATCTAGGCTCACTGATTCACCCCCCCCCTCTTAGTGATTGTACCTATAACAATTGGTATCATAGTAGGTCCTTTGGTAAAAGCCTAACAACTTGAAGGTGATCCTAAGTAGGTACAAATATGGCTAAGTAGTTGAAGAAATAAAATCAACAGTGGAAGGCTATAATGAAGGCACCTAAAGAAAAAATATGTAATTTTAAGAAAGATGCTAAAGAACATGAGAATGTTATCAATGATCTCAAGGTTCAACTAGTAGATGCCAAGACAAGTTTGAGTTCCAAAGAGGAAAGTTGTTCAAAATAAAAAGACACCATGTTTGATAAAGAAGCTTGCCATAATAGTAGAGAAGATGACAATGAGGAAGAAGTTGATCTAGAATCTGAACTCATGAATACACTTGGTGAACTAAAAGAGTAGAAGAAGAGGAATCATAAGATGAGAAATATGATCAAAGGTATTGAAGCATAATTCAGTTCTCTTAAGGAAATTTTGTTAGAGTAAGCATGTAGAATAAAATATGACATGGTTAAAGAAGGTAAGAGTGATAAAGAGACTATCTAAATTCTTAGAGCTCAGTTGATGGCTACTATTTCAAGTGTAAGAGCTAAATAAGATGAGTACATTCAATTGGAAACCAAGCTAGATTCATTGAAGGATGATCATGAGCAAATTGTTTCTAAGATAAGCAAGTTTAAAGAATATCAAAAGAAGTTAGATCAGGTCAAGAGTAATGAAAGAAGGTCTGTTAGGAAGCCAAATGCTTCAAGGTATGCTATTTTATTTCATGGTCACTATTATACATGTAATAAGTATGGTCACAAAGCTAAGGAATATATAATGAAGTCAGTCAAGTATGGACATTCATGGAGCTATGATAGAAATATTTTTTGGCCAAAGATTGATCACAGTTCAAAACTGTCAAAAGGCATTAAAGATGTTATTTGTTTCAATTGTCATAAGAGTAGACATATTTCTAGATTAGGTCCAAATAGTGTTAAGAGGTATTCAAGCTATGTCAAAGCATATAAATCTCCTAGAAGGTTTTAGAAATAATAAACTCAGGTATGGAAACCAAAGGTAATCATTGACAATTCATCTAATCATAAGGTTAATAAGAAAGTTTATCTAAAAGGTTATGTTGCAAATCAGATAAGCTCAAGGATCAATTAGGTAAGATGGTAAAAAAAGACAAGAAGAGTCAAACTATGGTATGGATACCTAAGGTAATAATTACTAAGAAGACTAACCCTATTGAGTCCAAGAGTCTTTATGGATTATTTGTTGAGGTGGAAAAAGGATCAGAAGTAAAGGAGAGTCAAGAGTTGTTATTGACACCATTTATTAACAAATTTGAAGAAAATAATGAAGTCAAAGATTAAATGAAATTCAATTAGGACTGCAATTCAAAGATGTAGACACCTAAAACTGGTTGTCGATAACCTCCAATCAAGGTTTTGACTAGTTTCCATCTAAAATGCATAATTTGGCCTAAAAACACTAAAACATGTTAAATGATGTGAAAATAAGATATTCAAATACCAATTTTGGCCAAGGTATTCCTAAATGTGGCAATGCAATTTATGAGCCAGCTAACTTTGATCAGTTCATGTTGGTTAAAAATGCCAAATTTGCACCTACGTGCTCTGGACTGCTCTTTCTTATCAAATCTTTTATGTAATGATCATGCCTCTATTATTTTTTATTGGCAAGATCCTAAGTGGGAATATAGTTATAACACATCTGACAATGCCTTCTAATTCCAATCAAGTCAAATTTAGGACTAATAACAAGGCATTCTAATCAATTTGAGTAATTTGTGCATAATGTGCTTAATCATGCCTACGAGCTAATTAACCCAAATCAAGGCGTAATAAAAAATTCCATGAAAACTTGTTGAATACTATGTTTTGGAAATGAATATGGAATATCTACATCATCAAGTGACCTCATTTCTTGGGAAGACATCCCTAGGCCATAAATGCCACAAATATCAGGATTCATACCCTCTATGCCTCATCAATGCCTTCCATGATGCCCTCTATGCCTCTTAATTTCCCCTTATTATAATGTCATGATGAGGATAATTACAAATTTAATTCCAAAAATTGAATTAATCCTCAACCACACATCTCAATATTGAGATGGATGGTTTAGGTTGATCTTGACCAATCTCAAAAATATATAAATAGAGAGGCCATGGACATCATTTCTAAGCTATTTTTTGGTCCAAGGTTATTATGCTCAAATATCTTCAAATCTTAATTTGTGTAAAGTTATAATGCAATATTGGTTCCAAAAGCTTCAAGCAACTAGTGTTATAATGACAAATTGATTCCAAGACAAGCCAAGACACAAGCCAAAGGTGTCAAGAGGAGATGAAGGTAGCCACACTCCATTGAAGAAGACCTCTTGAAGCACAAGCCGAGCAAGCCACCATTACAAAAGGATTTGGAGCATCTAAGGAAGGTGAAAGGAATTCTTGTATTTTCATTTCTTAATTTTTAGTTGTGCTTGTCATTTGCTTTTTTAACTAAGCTCTCCCTAGTGTCTAGCTTAGAGATGTTATGATATTAGTGTGTTTATTTCACTTTGTTTTCATTTTGGAACTAACACCATACTAACCATCCTCTCTTGAGTCGAATTCCTAGATCACATAATGGCATGCCTAATGGAATGAGATGCATCTCACACCTAAAGGAGATCATTTTTCAACTCTAAAATATACATTTGGACCTTTAAAACTCTTTTAAATTGAGTTTCTAACTTTATTTTTCCATTTTTTGTTGCCACGGGTTTACACAGTAATCAAATTCGACAAGAAATACTGACATCAGTTACTTGGCTCAACTAACATTGGTTAGTAGAACTAACATCAGTTAGATCTCAGTTGACCATTATTGATGTTGGTGGTATATAACTGACATTGATCACTGTGTTTTCTTAAAAACACAAACTCGAGAGCTATTTTAAAATGCTTGGTTTGGGGTCATATGGACTCCATTTTGGATTATTTTTTTTTAAAACCACATGTTTTCTCATAAATTTTTAGAGTTTGGAATTAGTTTAGCTTCAAGTTTCATATATTTTTTATAAAATTTGGAAAATATATTTAAAATTTTTCTAATCTAACATATTTTCTTTTGGGGTGATGCCTTAAGGGTAAAAGGGTAACTAGCAGATTTCAAGTTTGATAAATCATGTTTTATAACATATTTTGCATGCTCTAAAATGAATTAGGAACATTATTTTGGTGCTTAAATTAAAATTTAAGGTGATTAAATAAGTGTTTTTAGCATTAGTTTTCAATGTTACAACTAAGAATAAGGGTTCAAATGAACACCTCTCAATCTTTCAAATTTGGTACTTAAAAATAAACTCATATTTCTAAAAGTTTTTTGTCTTTAATAATTGTTTGATCTAAATATTTTTTAAAAAGAGAGGGGTGTTGTGTGTATGCTCTTCCATTTGTCCCCTTTAGGGAACCCTTAGAATCAAAAGTGCCATTCCTATTTCAAGTATCCTAGTCCAAGGCTTAGAAAGAAAGTCATCTAAAGCACTCCCCAAAAACTTGTCAAAGTTTGGGTGACCTTGAAAATGACCCTAAAGTCTTTCTACTTTCATGCTTTCTTTATTTTTATGCATCTTATCTTGTGAGGGGGATTTCATCACCTCCCACAAGTTCTTTAGGGAATCTTTGACCTAAGGTTTCATCTCTCGACATTGATTTCATTTGGCTCCTTTACAGTTGCACACGGGACGTAGTGGCCCTTTGGACATCGCACTACACTGAGCGAATAGCAGGATGTAGTGGTTGTAAAAATGACTAGACCTTTTTGCAACAATCCAAGTGATATGGACCCAAAATCTATGATTTTATTTTTCATTGTTTGGCATGAAAGTCATAGTGCAATTGATTCCCCTAGAACATTTGAAACTTGATAGTTTAATCAACCCCATTTTTCCATACCCTTTCTAGGATTTTAGATCATTATTCTTAGTGTATATTGATCATTTTCTCATTTGGTATGTTTTTGAGACTAAAACTTGTTTTTTTGTATATAAGCCATATCAAAACCAATTTGTATATATGTTACTCTTTTGTCTAAAGAGGTGTTATCCTGGCCATTTTACACCACAATTGTGCCTCAAAATTTTTCTAAAACTTGTTTTTGTGTGTGCATTTGAGTTGCAGAGGGTAGCGTTATGCTACCCAAATCATGTCAAATTATTTTGAGCCTTTTTTAAGACATAACATTGACCACATCATTCAAGCATGCTTACACCATTAGGCTACTCAATTTGTTTGAAGACTTTTTTACCATTATATAAAAACCATTTATTTCAAACCACTTAGTGTATACCATTTGGAATTTTGTCTTATGCCATAATGTTGTCCAATTTTGTCTAGCTTGTTTAAGTTAAATCCTAGTTTTCAATTAGCCTTGCTAAGTTTGGATCCAAACATTGATTGATTTTTGTTTAGGCCTCAATTCATGGGTCTGATACACAAATCTTTCTCTTTTGGTTTGCATAACTTTTGTTAATCGATTACCCAAATTTGAAAACTATTGATGGTTTGTTTGTTTAAAAGCCTATCCTCATCATTGTTTGTGCCTTTATTTGGGAGAACACACCCTTTTGCAAAGAGCCTTTTTTCTTATGCCTTATGCCAACTAATCATGTTTATGTTTTATTTCATGTGCCGAGTCTATGTAAAAGTTGTTTCCAAACTTGTTACATCAAATCAAATCACATTAGCCTTTATTTCAAGTCTAGCTTTTGACATTGTTTGGCCAAGAGTCCTAGCACATGCCTATTTGTTTGAGCCTATCTTTTAAATCCACATTTAGATAAAAGACATAGCAACTCAACTTTTCCCTTTCCTAGTTTAGACCTTGTTTGGAACACTTTGACCTAGACCTTTGGCATAATGGTTTTTATTTAGATGTTTGACCATTTGTGTGTGTGACATTTGGCATTAGACATTTGACATTAGGTTTTTTGATGCCAATTCTTAGTAAAAATAATTTTAGAGATACAACTCTACTTTCAAACCACATTAGAGATATAGCTCCACCCCTTCAACCATGTTAGGCCAAGTCTAAACCATTTATCCTTTGGACATAATTTTTTAGAGTTTGTAGAACTCTAAGCCTTTTTATTTTGGAGCTTTTATCATTTACATGGATATGACTAACTACACTTATGGTGGAGTCACCTACAATATAAATTATGATATAATGGCCACACAAAATGACTTTTATGGCTTTTGTCAAGACCCCAATGATGTTAATATGGTTTGTGAGATATATTTCTATCTGCCTCATATTAATCATTCATGGAAACAAAGTAATGAAATAACTTAAGATCCAACTCAAGACTTGATTGGTATGAAGAGGACATTGAAGACCCAACTATAGATAGTGTTGTTTGGGATATGAATCCATACCCTCTTTTCAAAAATTAGTACATGGAACATAGTCAAGAACTAGCTAATGATCCAACTCACGACTAGGATGATATGGTTTATGAGGAAGACTTGGATGCTTTTGCTTATGCAAGAAATCAAGTTTCACAACATCCTTTTTCTATCTTATCATTGGCTACCCCTAACCCTCCTTTGGATTATATGATTCATCAACCTTTGTAATATCTAATGAATACCATTACCATTCTTAGACCTAGTCATTTACCTTGTGTGAGTAACCAGGTTCCACAACACCCATCCATTTCTATACCAAGACCTCATCCATTGGTTTGTGTGAGTAAAAAAGCTCCACAACACCCATTCATCATTCTAGTACTTAGTCTTTTGTCTTATGTGATCAATCAAACTCTACACCACCCTATCGTTACCATCTCAAGACTTTTTCCTTTGGCTCATGCAAGTAATCATATACCCCAAGGCCATATCATTATCCAACTGCAAGTCATTCCTCATCTATTACCAATCCCAATGAAACCTCAACTAATCTAATTATTCAAAGACCAAGTTGTGTTTAGAACTGGCATTTCCCAGCTCATTGAAAACCAAGGCCAAGAGAACTAACTAATCCAAGATGTTTCTATTGAATCAACCATTTGTGATAAGTCAACTTATGATAAACTACCTATTGATCCTATACCAATTATCAAGGAGTCTCACTCTAATGAGCTAGTCTTTGCTGAGTCACTTCTTAATGATTATAACTACCTTTGGGAAAATCATTACCTTGACCATGTGCCTATTTTTAAGAGCCTCCTATTGACAAGCTAGTCTCTAAGGAGTTGTCTCTTGACCTTTTTCCCATCCTATAGAAGTCTCACTTTAACAAATTAGTCTTTATGAACCCCATCATGAAATCATAGGCCATTACTTGTCTAAAACTAAGCATTTAGTAAGACATCATTATAATAGAGTACCCATCAGATGAAGAATTAGAGTTAGATTCAAGTTTTATTCTTGAAACAACATTATATTTAGCATCAAAATCAAAATCAACATCAGTCTCAACATCGGATTTAGAGTCCTTTGAGTTAGAATTAGAAGAATAATATTTTCATGGTTGTTACAACATTAGTTACACATGCCTTGCAGATCAATTTGAATACATTTGTGATCCTTCTATAGTTTTTGAGGATGAGTAATTTAGCTTTGACACAATTTTTCCTAGTTTCTTCTACAAGGATTGTGTAGCCTCTCCCCATTCCATTACCATTCCACAAGCCATTACCATCAACTAAGATAGCCATATTATTGGAATTCTATCTCCCATAAGTGTTCATTGGGATCAATAGAATCACAATTTTTTAAACTGCATCCATGGTGACATAGTAGTTGAAGAAGATCAAGGAGGCCAAGACAACATGCATGTAGCTGAAAAACACTCTCCTAGTGGGACCTTTTTGAAAGTGCTAAGGGACAATCAAATTTAGAACTTAGCATCTTCTAGGGAGATTTTTTTGGAAATGCTAGAAGACAATCAAAGTCAAAAGTCAACATTCCTTAGTGAAACCTTCTTGAAGGCACTATAGGACAATCAAGACAACTTCATTGGTGAAAACCTTTTTGAGGCACCAATAGTTGAGCACAAAATTTATTCACTACTTGATGAAGACAAAATCAAAGATCAAATCAAAATAACTTCTAATCTACAACTTAATTAGATGGTAGCTACTCTCAAGATTAAACAATAGAAAAATCTAGTGGTCTTATTGAGAGAAAACATCTTTGGCACTACCACAACCAAAATCATGTCAAATTTGGCATTAATAATATTACGTGTGACTGAAAGTCTTGATCTTCATTTGTTCCCCCACCATTCCACATTCCATTATCATCTCACATTCTATTTCACAATCAAACCTACCATACATTATTTTTCCCTTTTTACCATATATGGTTGCACTTTCCTTTACAGAGGCTATAACGATACCTTATCTCGATGTTTGAAGGAATCAATATCAATGACCGATGAAGATCATGAAAGCATTCTTGGCAATCAAATTTGTAGTCCATTCTTGATAAAGAAGTTATTCAGATGAGGTGTGTGCTAGTAATTAACATGATCAAGTATTATTTTTGTATCATTTGTTGATTAGGATGTACATTTCCCCATCAGTAAGAACAATAGAAGCAAAAACCACACCTAGGCTAAAAATATGTACCATACCATTTCACATTGCCATTGTTACATATTCATTTTCTATTGTCAAATATTCCTACCATTTACCCCATCACTTGGGGGAAATCTTCTTACCATTTTATCCAATCTATCTATACCATCCTTATCTATCAAAGACCATACCATTTTATCATTCCATTCCTATTTAGACCAAAGCCTATTTTTAGTCATCCTACCCAATCTTATTTTGATCTTGGTTCATTTGGTTCTTCCCACACTTTTTTTAGGGGGGATTATAATCAAGTTCCAACAATAAATCCAATCCATGTTTCAATGATATTCTATGAAATTAGTGTGACAATTGATCTAGCAAGATATCTTTCATCCTATCAAGTTTGTTTATGTGATCCTGATTATAACCACCTATGGGCAAATCAGTGTTTTACCAATTTTGCTACTAATTATAACTACCTACGGGAAAATTAGTTTCATTTACCTATGCTATTATATCCTATTTATAACCACATATGGGCAAACTAGGGGAAACACTTGTTTGTCATGCATTGTCACATCACCATGCCATCATTGTTTTTATTTGACTAGCCATTTGCTAGATTTGAGAACTTGTTGGGACTTGGTTGGTTTTTCCCCACCATTTGTGTGGATGTAATTACTATGACTTGAGGTCATTTTAGGAATGTGTAGGTCATGCTCAATTCATGTTGAGGTCACCTCAGTCTCCCATTCCATACGCTCTCACTATTTTGTGAGTAATCTAAGCTAAATGTTCTCAATGTTTTATGAGCAGATATCTTGTCACTCTATAATGAGTTAAGATACCTCAAAATTCCAAAAAAAATCATAACATTTCAAAAATCCAAAAATATTTATCTTATCTAAGCCTAGTCAATTATCCTCGATCTGCCTTACTGGGGCATTATCATTGTTAGGATGCTTTCTTTTGCTTTTATTTTTAGGCTTTTTTTGTTTGTTTATTTGTTTGTTTATTTTTCTTACATGTTTGTTTGCTTTCAGTACTATTACCTTGACTCAGTCTATATGCATTCATTAGGTGATTCCTTGCACACATTATTCTTGAGTCCATCCATATTCATATGTTAACATTTTCATCATGGTTTTTATTATTGATGCATTATTTTCAAGTGTTTATTAGATTGGGAGTCAATCCTTACATTTATTTTATCCAATTCTTCATGGTTTTCTATCATGAAGCCTACCATCACATGTTACAATAAAACTTAGCTTCAGAAAGGTCTACAATCAATGGAGATATATAAGTTTCTCCATGGAACCTTGGCAAATCCTTCTATCCCACCCTTGATCAATATAACTCAATCCATTGACCATTATAGTTGTATCATTGTTAATTAAGACAAGCATCTCCTCATTGGTAGGTATAATTGAATCATTCACACTGATCAATATTATTCCCCTATCCATCTCTTTCATCACTTTGCACCTACTCATATTTAATATAAATCCCAAGTTATATCCTTGAATTATGCTTACTAATCAGCCCTAACTGGGACATAATTATCTTAAGCCAATCCAAGTCATCTTCATGATTATAACTGCCTATGGGAAAATCATTATTTGGACTTTTATTCTTGATTATAACTACCTTTGGGCAAATCATCATCCTTTTTACATCAATGCATGCAAGCATTTTCTCATTTGTATTAATCTCAACCATGGGTTAATTCCACCTTTCTTCTTGTTTCTTTTTGAGGGACCATCCATCAACAAATGTGACGGCCACTCTCTCGAGGGGGCATCATCATAGGCTTCCCAAAAACCATTTAGAGTGAATTTTTGGTCCAGAAGTGTGTGATGGGTTTCTCTAAGTGTGAAATAAGTTTAGAGGTGTATGTTGACTATAAGGAGGTTTGTTGACCTTATTGTTTTTGAGATTCTAAGGTTTTAGGCTATGCTAGAAAAGTGTTTTGCCTTATGATTTGAGGTATGAGGCTTCTTAATAAGATGATTGGGAAAAATGGGTTATCAAATCAATCTTCATAAAGATTTGAAGGTTTGTGGTTTTCAAATTATTCTTGTTATTGTCATAATGGAGGGCTAATTGGCTTGTAGGTTTGTGAAAGAAGTATGTTGCATAAGATATGATTGATAATAAAAATTGGTGTGATTTAGTGGATATATGAGATTTCTTTAGATATGAAGTTTTAGGTCCTAAATATTTGTCTATTGAAAATTATGGGCTCTGAAAGTTTTAGGTAGGGCTACAAGGAGGCTAGATAAGCCTAATGTGAAGAAGAGTGCCTTTTTCTTAGTTTAACAGAAATATAAAGTTAGGTTTGATTTTGGGTGAGTTATAGGGTTTTTTTATATCATGTTTATTGTTTGGTGAGTGGCATGAAGTCCTATTGATGGTCCTTGAGGTGGTTTGAGAGAGAAGGCTAGTAAGCTTGTGTGTTGATTCCTCATGGTGTATGGAGATCTGAAGATGATCAATATGTGAAATGGCTCAAATATCTTAGGTGGATTCCCTATAAAATGTTTCTTGGTAATTTCCATCATATTTTAGTTCTTTTGTGTGTTATTTCTTCATTGTTTATAGTGCTTAATTGAAGAGAGTATTAGTATGGAGCAAAAGGATGATGTCAAGGAAAGCAAAAGTAGGCTCAAGGTAAGGGGTAGTTTTATCATATTTATAAGATGGTAATTTCATATTTTATAGTCTTTTTAGGTATTTAGGATCAGTTGGTGCCCACTTTTTCATTGTGTCAAAATGGGAGAAAGTTCATGTTGTGGGAATGTTTGAAGAGAGGGAAGGTGAGTTGTTTATTACTATATGATGGTTATTGACATAAATGATAAAGGGGTATATTGTTGGATACTTTTCATGATGATTTAAAGGAGGTGTCTTTGTTAGTGGATGAAGTGCCTTGATAGTCTATGTTATAATGACAAAGTGTGTAATGTGTTTGTTATTGTATGCTTGATGTATGATTATTTGATCCTCAGTTTTGGCATGGTTAGAGTTATTCAAGGATGATTATGGACCATTGAGCATGTGAAAAATGTCCCTAATATGGTTTATAATATTTAAGTGCTTGTGTGCATAAGTGGAATTCATCTAGTTGTCCATAGTTTTCATCTAGACACTTTGGGTCCAATGGAAGAAAATATGAGTAAGTAGTTTGATGACATCACCACTACCACATGTGGATGAGTTAGAAGGAAATGGTCACATGGGTTTATTAAGTATTATTCCTAGTTATTATTTCCTAAATCTTAGGTCATGCACCTAACCACATCAAAAGATATGTAAGTGAAAAGTTGGGCTCCCAGGCATTTTGATAGTGTTTTCCCATACTTAGCCAAATTTGCATGAGGTAGGAAAGAGTTGAGTAAGCATTTTGATGGTAGAATATCTTACACATGTGGATGTTTTATGATAAGGTGATCATATGGGTTTTTTTAGTTTTGTACCTAGTTAATTTATGTTAAATTTCATGTCATGTAACTAAGCGTAAAAAAATATATGCAAGAGCAAAATTGGCCTTCCAAAAAAGCTCTAAACATAGTTGGCTTTGTGATAGAAGATTTTTAGAATGAATTTTAATGGTGATATATCTAACATGTGTGAGGGTTCCAAGATCGGTTTATTAGATGGTTAGATTCTCCTATGTAAGGAGATCATAAGGTCTAATTTTGAGATCATGCATCAAAGTACAAAAAAAGTTTTTAAGGCTCAAAGTTGGCTTTTTAGATAGATTGTAAGGGTCACCATAGTAAATTTTACAGGAGGTATAGTTTGATCAAGTCTTAAAATAGATATAAAGAGTGTGTTTTCTTGAATAAGTAAGGAATCAATGAGATGAGGATAAGTGTTCATTATTTAACATTAAATAGAGATAAAGATTGAGTTTCTTTCGAGGATCAATGATGAGCGAGTGAGAGATCAATGGTGCATATTAAAGTCAAGATTTCAAAGTGACAATTTTCTAACATTGCTAAGTCAAGGATAATCTCAAATAGATTGATGAAGTGCATGAAGTCAAAGTTTCTATATTACATGAGATGAGGTTAACTTTTTCAAGGTCTAAAATTGGTAAATAGCACTATAGACACCAAAAATCTATACATGATGGTTCTAAATGTCAAAATACCCCTAAATACCAACCTTGTCCAACTCAACCCACTAACCCACCTTTAACCTAAACCATTCACCTTTGACCTTTAACCCAACCTAACCTTTTTAAACCTACCTAGCTAACCCAACCTTAACTTTTCTACCTTGGCCCTATCGACCATCAATGATCACCTTGACCATCAAAAATCACCCTGACCATAAATGGTTAGACTAATCATTGATGGTTATCCTAACCATCGATGGTTATCCTGACTATTGATGGTCAGGTTCCTAGTACCTAGACTTACTAACTTGATTTGTGTATGAGCTAACACATCAAAATCTTATCTATATGTCTACCTTATCTATTTTCTAATGCATCATAAGCCTCAAAATCATCATACAAACCTCCTATGGAACCTTCTACCTCTATCTCTCTTTGCCTATAAAAGGAGGGGAGCAGGAGGTGGAAAAGGAGAGAAAATTTATCATCTCAGATCTTCTTTATCAATATTTAATTTTTTAGATATTCCTTTTAGCTAACTATCTAGCATAATAGAGACCTAACACTCTACCAAAATTTCTTTGCAACCATAGCCACAGTTACTCTGCCAAAATTCCTCCAGGCTTCATCAACATCTTCAACCAACTTCAAATCTAAGAATTTGTTTTTATGTATTCATTTACTTTGTTTCATTTTAACACCTCTACCTAATCCAAACCTCTCCCCTAAATACTTATTAGGACCTCTCTTACCCTCAAGACCATTAACCAACCTCTAAAAAACCATAGAACCTTTCTATAACCAACCCATAACCTATTCTAGTCAGAACTAATAAGTTATCCAGACCCTCAACCACTGACAGTCACCTTAACCACTGATGGTAACCCTGATTGTTGATGGTCACTATGTGAACTTTTCTAACCAAAAACTATCAACCTATCAACCAACCACCAACCTCAGCCAAAACCTAATTTTCTTGGCCCCTATCACCTCACAGACTAGAAATAGCAACATGACCTAAACTAAACATTTATTTAATGATTTAGCATTCACCTATATGTTATTTTGTTATAACACTAGCATTCATTTCAAAAGTATTTATTTCTTTAGATCTAATATTTTTTTGTTATGTAACCTTTTCTTTTCAACATAAACTTGTATCAAAAGGTGGACTGATAGCCTCCTAGAAATCTCATGCTTCTTAGATCTAGCTTGCTAGGAAATCCACCCATCTATCTAACTAACGAACCCTTTTTATAGTTATCTCTTATTTTAGGTCATCTTCCCAAGCCAAAGAAGAATATCTATAACTATCTCGATTACAGAGTGCACACCATATTCAGGTGCTACTAACCTCTACCCCTCTTTCTATTTTACCTTTCTTCTATAAATATATAAAAATAAAATTTTGAGTAAAACATTTTGGCATGCTTGGTGGGACCTAGCATCATCTAGGTTCTCTTTTCTTCCTTTATTCTATACTCATACGAAAAAATATAAAATTTCTTTTGGGTATAAAATAAACCTTGTATACATTGATTTCTTGCTTGTTTATAGTTCATCTAGTTAACTTAAAGGTAAAAGTAATCAATCATAGTTTCACTCTTATTGTCACACACTCTACCAAACCACTTATCAATCAACACATCTTAACACCTGACATAAGGCTCAACCAAGATTTCATCACCTAGTAGTAAGCCTTCACCCTTTGGATATCTTACTTGGAATTTACTAATAAGAATAGAAAACAAAACTTAGCTCTTTGGTTGAGTCTAAACTTTTAAAATCAATATATGTTAGATAAGCATCTAACACCCTTATCGATGTGGTGTGTGAAGTGAGGGGATAGGCCCCAATATCAAGCCAAGTACTGACTTTCATTAATTATTTTTGAGATCTATAACTAACCTAAAACCAACCATAGACTTCTCTTCTAGTACCCATTATAAAATCCAAGTCTTCAAACATTATTTCTAACTTAAGGCATAAGCCAAAAGAGAGACTAAAAAGAACCCTAAGAGGTAATGTACTTTAGTGTGTGTTTTTCTTTTTTGACTTTTTCTTGTCTACTCTTTAATTTGAGTTGTGAAAACTTACCTTCCACCATCTTACCTCCATTTCCTTATCCAATGGGGAAACAACCTATATTTTTTCTTAGAGATCTTAACTTTTCTAGGATCTTGGAAAACAACCATCTCACCTTAGAGTGATACCTTGCATCATGAGCCACTTATGCTCCTAACCTTACCTACCACAAACTTAACCTCATCAACAAAAAATCTAATCTCACCCAAAATCCATCAAAACTTACCTATCACCTATCAAACCTCAACTACAACCAACCAACAAATTATCAACTACCACCTGAGTTGTTTACAATGTTAATGGATTAGATAATCAAAGTAGAGTCATCTATTTTTGGTATCGATGATCAATCAAACCCCACCTATAACCAATCAAATATAAACTAAAATGAACCAACAACCTATCAACTACCATTTAACCATCTTTTTACTTAACCAACAACCCATCAACACCAACTTAATAATTATCATAACCAACCTTAATTTAACCTATCCAAGCTAATCAAAATTTGGGTCACCTATCCCAACCATCATATCAACTACCCAACCCACTTTGAGGAAACCCTCTTTATCTTAACACTGAGATTTGGTCTATCCTCTTTACTATCCAACTAACAACTATCAAACCAACTTATCAACCTTACCTAACCTATCAAATCAACCTTATCCAAGAAATCAAGCCCACCCAACTTATCAACCCAACCAAACCTTAAAAATTGACTAACCTCATCAAACTAATAAATTAGCTCATAACCTCAAGATAAATCAATCATTAAACCTCTTTTTTCACCCATTATTATGCACACCAATAACCAAATCCATTAACATAACAAGGCCCATCCATTATATTTGATTCTTAGTCAACCTATAACTAAGGAAAACATAATCCAATCCTTATCCAAACCACTTTTTAACCAAGTGTAACCTTCTCAAATTTCCTTTGAAATCACAATAAAGGAAACCAACCTACCTTTTCCACTTACCCATGTAGAACCAACCATTCAAACTTTTCCACTTACCCATGTGAAACCAACAAACCAACCTCTTCCACTCACCCATGTGGAACCAACCAACCAACCTTTTCCACCTACCCATGTGGAACTAACCAACCTTTTCCACTCACCCATGTGGAACCAAACACCCAACCTTTTCCACTCACCCATGTGAAACCAACAACCTATCTCTTCCACTTACTAATTTTGTGGAACCTACCATCAATGTTACCTTACCTATCATCAACCCTACCTTACCTATCATCAACCCAACCTTACCCACCATCAACTCAACCTTTCCAACTATCAACCCAAACAAAAACCAACCCATAAAATCAAACAAACCTTTCTAACCTACCTTTACCTCACCCAAGCTCCCTCATTGGGACAATCGGACATTATTATCTAAACTACCTTTATTTTGGGATAGTGTTGTCAAACCTATCCTAACCTACCAAAATCAGGCCCAACAACATTTTCCTAGCCTTGGTGCAATATAAAAAATCGGACCTGAACCACCACCTACAAACTTGACCTATTAACCACTAACAACTAATAACCCTTTGGAAGGTGGATCAAGTCATCTTCACCACTCCTAAACCCTCTTATTAACTAACACCTTCATTCGGGATCATTTTTTCACCTTGACCATCCTTGTAAATATCAAACTAGGGGAAATTTCCCTCTATAATGCTTTGACCATTTATCAACCCAAACCATACCTTAACAATTGACCAAACTAACCTTTGGCATTTTTACCTCAACCTATCAACCAAGCCTATCAACCAACCAAACCTAAATTATTGGAGATTAACTTTCTCCTTCACTCAACCAAACTTATTTTAGAATCACTTTCTCCTCATACCTAGTGGAGTCACCTTCTCTACCAACCTACCTAACCTTTGGATATTACCCTTCTCCACCTTACCAACCTAACCAACCATTTATGCCTTCTCAGGATCACATCCTAACTTGGATACTTGAGCACTCACCAACTAACCACCTTACCTTAACCATGAAACCATTGAAAATTACCTTCTCCATCAAATTAAACTAAACTAAGTCATATATCAATTTAGGGAAACCCATTTAGACACCACCCAACCTATTTTAAAGTTACCTTCTACCACAACCATTGGAGATTACCCTTCTCCAGCAAACTATCACCTAACCAACCTCACCTTTTTTTCAACACATATATTTTCCACATCTAATCAAGTATCAAAAAGTAATTGGGGGATATCTACTCTCTTGATTGACATCAACCATTTACACAAGCATGGATCCAAGGCATATCAAAATCTCAAACTCCTCAAATGCTTTTGTATTTGCATGCCTATTATTTGGTTAAAACAAGTTCCTTGTCATCTTGTGTATAACTTAAGCTCATTCCTTGTTCTCAATCACCTTTATCTCCTTATCTTTAATGAAAACTAATTAAAAATAGGATCAAGTGATTATCCATTACAAACTTAAACTAATCCTAAGCATGGATACCATGGCTCTACCCATGACATGATCCTCATGGTCTTTTCTATCCTTTTTAGGATAGATTATCATGGTCACTATCACTTAAACCACCTTTTTTACCCATCATCAACCTCCTTATGCTATGACTTTACCTCCATAAATGAAAACCATAGGGATATATAGACAGTCCATGTCTAAGCCAACATATAAACAATTTGGGATACCAAACTATCACTTGGGTCAACATCTCTAACATGTAGACTACTCCCTTGAAGGAAAATTTCCCAAAATCAAAATTTCTTGAACTTAAGGTAGACTTATACCTTGAATGATAGCTATTAAACATGAACAAATCTAAAGTTAGACCACTCCTTTAAAGGATGGATAAGTCAACTTTATCAAAAGTAATCATTTGAATCTTCCCCCATCGATTAGCTTCATAAAGCTATCAAACAGAGTAATAACAGACCCTATATCAAAATAAAACACCAATCAATCCCAAGCAATCTACAATTAGTTGTAATAAAGGCATTAGCAGACTTCTCACATCAATGAGTCTACTCTTAGCTTATGATATAGACTTGTCTATCATGGTTCTTAGGTCACCTACAGAAGGGGTAAGTTATCCCCATAATAATGTTGCCCTACCCATCACCTCCTACCCATCACCCACTACCTATAATCTATATTCCCTTTTATCCTCCACAAATCAAGGGTTTTTTAGCTCACTTAACACCATGTGATCAAACTACCTTTCTTTAACCATCAAACTAATAACAAATCAAAAGCATGATATGGGTTTATGTTCATAAACCCACTCATTTTGCCATCATGGTCTTTGTCAATAAAAAAATTTAGCCTCCTCCTTATAATTTCATGACCACTTAGGAAGACATGTCTTGTGAGTTATTAAAACCAACCCATCAAACTAAACAATCAGTGAACCTATTTGGAGAGCACCTTCTCCACCTAACCATAAACCATTGGAGATTACCCTTTTCCTACCAAACCAAAAATAAGTGGTACATCAAATTGGGATAACCCATTTGAAACTCACCTAACCATTGGGGAGTCACCTTCTCCCCCAACCTTTAAAGATTACCTTTCTCTATAAAACTTTAACCTTTGGAGATTACCTTTCTCTATAAACCTTCAACCAAACCAAACCAAGTGGTACACCAAATTGGGGAAACCCATTTGAATTCCACTAACCAACCCAACTTACCTTAACCATGAACCTTTAGAGAACACCCTCTCCAACCAACCATCTGATCACATCCACCTTGACATTAGTCATTTTTGACCCAAAATATTTGCATATTCTATGACAACATTGCCTTGGTCCTTTTTACTACATCAACCAACCTTGCCATGTTAAACATTTGAATTTGCACCAACTCATGTACAACCAAACCATTTGTGTTTTCAAGGGATCACTTCCTACCTTATATACCTATGAAAACACTAAACCTATTTAAAATTCTTGATAGGAATAATTCAATCAACTATGACCAACATTGTGGCCCAGTTACCCCATCACCAGTCCTTCTATAATTAACCTTATTTTTATCAACATTGGAAATTTAGTCTATGAATGATCTTAACTATCACACTTAATCACATTTTTTACATAAGTGTGTTCCTTAATGACCAACCACACCTACCACCCTTCTCACCTACCTTCCCATCCATTTAAAAAATCATCAAACCTAAACTTAATTCCATTTAACTTCATCAACTCCCAATTTGAGGGGGATCACCTCCTCCCATACTTGGGGAAATCAAACCTTTAACCCACAAATATATTTTTATTTTATAGTTTATTGATACAAATTTCATAAAAAAAAAGGGAAAAATGTAGACACCAGAAATCCACACGTGATGGTTCTAAATGTTGAAATACCCTTAGATACCCACCTTGGCTAACTTAACCCACTAACCCACCTTTAACCTAAACCATTCAACTTTGACCTTTAACTCAACCTAACCTTTTTAAACCCACCTAGCTAGCTAAACCTTAAACTTTATATCTTGGCCCTATTAATCATTGACAATCACCCCAACCATCGATGATCACCCTAACCATCAATGGTTAGCCTGCCCATTGATGGTTAGCCTGCCCATTGATGGTTAGCCTGACCATCGATGGTTATCCTAACCATTGATGGTTAGGTTCCCAACACATGAACTTACCAACTTGATATGTGTGTAAGCTAACACATAAAAATATTATCTATATTTCTACCTTATCCATTTTATAATGCATCATAAGCCTTAAAATAATCATACAAACCTCTTATAAAACCCTTTACCTCTATCTCTCTTTGCCTATAAAAGGAGGGGAGTAGGAGGTGGAAAAGGAGAGACAATTTATCATCTCAAATCTTCTTTATCAAGATTTTATTTTGTAGTTCTTCCTTCTAGCCAACCAACCAACATAATAGAGACCTAAAAATCTACCAAAATTTCTCTACAACCATAGGCACCGTTACTTTGCCAAATTTGCTCAAAGCTTCATCAACATCTTTAACCAACCTCAAATCCAAGTATTTGTTTTCATGTATTCATTTACTTTTTTACATTTTAACACCTTTGCCTAAACCAAACCTTTCCCCTGAATACTTCTTACGCCCTCTCTTACCTTCACGACCATTAACCAACCTCCAAAAACCCACATAACCTTTTTGTAACCAACCCATAACCTATTTTGGCCAGAACTAATAAGCTATCCAAACCCTCAACTACTGATGGTCACTTTAATCGTTGATGTTCACCCTAACCACCGAAAGTCATTGTGTGAACTTTTTTTACCAAAAATTAGCAACCCATCAACCAACCACCAACCTTAACCAAAACCCTATTTTCATACCTGACCTGACCTGAACATTTTTTTAATGATTTAGCATTCACTTATATGTTATTTTTTTAGAACACTAGAATTAATTTTAAAATTATTTATTTCTTTAGATATAATAATTTTATGTTATATAACCTTTTATTTTCAACATTAACTTGTATCAAAAGGTATATTGATAGCCTCCTAAAAATCTCATGCTTCTTGGATCTAACTTGATAGGCAATACAACCATCTACCTAACTAACCAACCTTTTTTCTAGTTTTCTCTTATTTCATGTCATCTTCCCAAGCCAAATAAGAGTGTCTACAAATATATAGATTATGGAGCATACACCATATCCAAGTTCTACAAACCTCTACCCCTCTTTTAGTTTTACCTTTCTTCTATAAATATATAAAAAACAAAATTTAAGTACAATAGGCACTTTATGCATTAAAGTAGAGACAAGATCAATGGTACATAATTGATCTAATCAATGAGGACATGAGATGTGATCATGGTGTTCAAAGTTTAACTGTGATCATTTGCATTTAAATATTTGAATTTGAAAATGAAAAACTAGTGTTCTATATTTTGGCTATAACTTTTGATCTAGGCAGAATATGTTCATAGTGTAAAAAGCAAACTTATAAAGGACTCCAATGTAAATATATCAATATAGATTTGAATATATAAAAATATGTATATATATATATATAGTTATTAAATTTCAAAGTTGATTGTGTGTTCATGCATAGACTGTAACTAACCCAAAAAGGTTATTCAAGCTAGTTTTGATGTTATTTCAATATCTCTTGATGAATTGGATATTAGGGAGTATTTTAGACTCCATGGGGATGATTTTTTTTTCATTATGAAGGTTTAACCATTTGTATATATTATGAATAGATACTTATAATGTGATTTTGTGTTCATTCATATTGACTGTGTGCACAAAATGTTGTTTAAGCGAATTATGCTTAAACATAAGGGTTTTATGTTAGTTGTTGGCACTTGAGGGGGACCTATAGATCATATGGAATGGGTCCATGATTTTTATATTGGTTTTATTTATTTTATTTTTTTATGGAGTGTTAAAGGAGTGAATGGGTTCACATGAGACCTATAAGGGCTACAAGGGCCTAATTGAAAGGTGTAGTTCCTTTAGGGTGACCCATAGATGTTATGACCAACCTATGAAGTTTGTATTGAGCTATGTCTTCATATGAGAGATGACTTAAGGGATAATTCATGCCTAATGGCTAACCAATATGGTGATGATCATTATTTCTCTATAAATAGTGAAACCTAAGATGATGGTTCTTATATTTTCTTTGAGAGACTTTAGAGAGATTTGAGAGAGGCTTGTGTGTGTGTTTTATGGATTGAAGGATTGGTAGACTTATTTGTGGATGACTTGAAGAGAATAATAGATTGAGGACTCTTTGTATGACCTGTAGGTCATAATTCTATTGATAGAATAGTGATCTTATAGATTATGTATGAACGAAGGTGTAGAGTGATAATCAAGAGGGCCATCTGATATAATTTCCAAACATCTTTGAATAGTGACCACACAATGAATGTAAAATTCCTATAGAGGTAGAATAAAATCTCTAAAAACATGAAAATTCCACAAAATAAATGTTTTCATTAGCTACTTTAGGAAAAAAAAGTACATATAGGGTGTGATTAGGTCACCAAAAAGGTAAAACCCTAACTCACAATTAGAACCCACTTAAAGGTAAATAAACCCTAATGACTTAATTAACTAACCTAAGTAATCTAAAAATATGTGTAGGTAAAAACACTAGGTGGGAAAAATCCTACACTGACACCCCCCTGAAGTGTAGCTTAGGTAGGTAGAAGAATTGGGTCCTGACAATGAGGCCTGATGAGGTACCCAAGTATAATGCAACTCCCATAAATTCGGGTAAAGGAGAAAACCGATAAGAACAAAAATCCTCCCCAAAAAGAGAGAAAAGAAGAGAAGATGGATAAAAATCCCCACTAAGGTCTATAATTGATTGTATCCATTTGGTGTCCCCTACAAGAATACTTGAAAGTGACTATGAATTATAATTAGATGCAGTGAAGAGTGCCTTATCCTAAAACAATGAGTTTGTCCACTAAGTGCATGATGGATCTTCAACCAAGGTGTAATTCCTATGAAAGTAATGATCTAGATACTATGAGGTAGGTGGCTCAACTACTCTATGCCAAGATGGTGTAATAGAAGTAGAGTTGAAGAAGGTCTGTGGAATCTTCTATAACTAAGGAAGAGACTACTTGATGTCTGATGTGTCTTGGATCAGTAGACCATTACCCTGTAATGTCAAAAGTAGACTAGAGGTAGGTGGATCAATAACTAACACTTGAATATCTAGAAGGTGATAAGGAGATGGTGGAGGTGTGTCCACTTCACTACTTTAGTCATCTATAGAATAAGAGTTATCAATATTAGAAGAATATTCAAGCTCAAAAGTGTCATTAGGTACAGGTGAGTCTAAAGATGAATCTGAAGGAGAGTCAAGAGTACAGTGTGAGAAGATATATAGACAACTCTAATGATCAACCATTCCCATTGCTAAAATAGTATCACTATGTAACTCCCTGATGTACACTAAATTTGGAGTAAATTCAACTCACATGCCCAAATCAAGGTGAGTGATCTGGTAAACTAACAAGAGATTAGTTGAGAGTGATGGAACACTTACAAAATTATTGAATGTGTCACCACTCACTTCAATAGACCCTCTCTTGAGAACATTTTTGTAAGTGTTATCACCCAATTGTATACAGGACATGTCACATGGTTCTAAGGAACTAAAATCAATCTATGAAGAGACCATGTGATGTGAAGCACCAGAGTCTATGACCCATGTAAGAGGATTTTGAGGCACAACTATAACTAAGGCTTTTACTTTCTATTTTCCCCTGTTATTATCTTTATCCTTTTATTTGCTAGAGTCATTTGCTTTAGTGGATTCATGGGTTGATGAAGATGGTTTGATAGAATCTGGAACATCTATGTTGTTCTAAATAAGAAGGCTAGTAAGGTGGTCAATTTTTTTCTTCAAACATTTACTCTCATCATGCTTACCTAAGAAATTCCCACATTTGATCCAATCTTTCTTAGGCTTATGACTAGAAGAAGAGGTCACATTGATTTATTTGGAGGTGGAAATATTTTCACCCTTCTCATCCTTTTTCTTGATCTACTTTCTCTATCTATTGTTAGAAGCTTTATCTTTCTCAGCAAGCAATGCATGAGATTTAGATGACTTCATTGTGCCCATCTATATCAACTTATCTTGTTCCTAAATCATGTTTGCAATAAAAGTATGTAAAAAAATAATCTTCCATGTGGTGTCAAGATCACTCTTAGTGGCATGGAAAGTGGACACAAATATAGAAAATTTAGGACCTAGTTTAGAGAGTATTAATAAAATAATTTGTTCATCTTTCTTATTAATTTCACATGATTTCAACTGCAATCTCAAATGTTTGAACTTGGTAAAGAAGTCTTGAAGAGTGTCAAAGTCATCTGGGCTCAATATAATAAGCTCATTTTCTAACTCATGTCCTCTCATCACATCCTATACTCTAAAGAGCTTGTTGAGTTGGGCCCACACTTTAGTAGGTGTTTTGGTAGATTCAATGTGAAAGAGTAGATCTGGGGAGATGGAAAGACATAGTAGTCCATGGAATTTATCACAATGGTTAAACCATTTTATTTTTTATATATAATTAGTAGGTTTAGTCTTAGTGCCCATTATAATTTAATGGTAAACCCTTGGATTAAAAGATAATTTCCATTCTAGGTTTCCATTCATGATAATTAAATGGTGTAAGTGGACTAATAGAGAGTGAATCCATAATGCAGAAGTAAAGATTATTACAGTAAGTAAAAAATTAATATTAAAAAATAAACACTGAATGTAAAGTAAACACATAAGTACCCCCTTAAAACTATCAGTCAATGACCCCCCTAAATGTCTCAAATACAATCACGCTTATATAGATGTCAGATTCAACCAAAAATGCATCTTGAGCAATAGGTGCATAAGTACAAAGAACTAAAGGGATGTTGGATTCAACCACTAATGCATCTAAGAGTGTACAAAAAATATAAAACTTTTCTATAGCTATGGAAGGCCCAATGGAAGGTCCAATATATAGAGCACAAAAAATAAGTACTTTTGAAGAAAATGGCACTCAAAAAGGAGTTACTGATCAAAAGTTATGATACTTACAAGTTCTTACTTTGACATATTCCTAGACCCTTTCCAACCCATTTGAGATCTCAAAAAACCCAAAAAATATATGCAAATGGATTTTTGATAAAAGGCCTTTTGATATGAGTTTTGAGGTAGTTTTTAGAAAATACCTTCAAGGTCAAAAATGGTAGTCATACAGTATGAAAAAATAGTAAAGTGGATGCAGAAGGATCTTACCAAAGGAAATAAATGCATGAGGCTATAAGGAAAGCTCTAGTATCATGATAGATTTTGCTAAGATATTTAAAGAGTGGCCACATGATAAATGTCAAATTCTTGTAGAGGTAGAATGAGATCTCTAAAGACAAGAAAATTCTACAAAGAAAATGTTTGCATTAGCTACTTTAGGAAAAAATAAAGTACATATAGGGTGAGATTAGGTCACCAAAAAGGTAAAACCCTAAATCACAATTAGAATCTACTTAAAGGTAAATGACCCTTAATGACTTAATTAACTAACCTAAGTAAGCTAAAAAGATGTGTAATTAAAACCACTAGGTGGGAAAAAGCCTACACTGCCACCATCATCAGGTGTTGAAGACATAAATTCAAAGCTGGATTTGTTCATAGGTGTTGTTGTGGCATCTCAGCATATAAGGTAGTTTTAGCCTTCTTTCAAGGTGAAACTTCATAAAAGTCTAGTTGTTGTTGTAGCTCAACTAGGTAGGTGTGGCAACACTTTGTGGGATTGTAGTCTCACTAAATATGGATTATAGTTCCTTGATCAATTACATCTTGTCTAAATTGGTTCTTTTTATTATAGCTAATTAGTCCAATTGTAGGTTCTAGTGGGTTTTATTCCCCAAGAGGGTTTCCCATGTATGTCATGTGTTATGTGATTAATTTTTCTTTGTCTCTCTTACTCATTACTATGAATGATGTGTATGTTTCATGAATTCTTATGGTAACTGATTAAGTGTTTCTAAAGATCATAATTTAAGTTAGATTATTTGGCCTCACTGATTCACCCCCTAGTGATTCTACCTATAACAATTTTTATGTCTTGGAAGGACTTCTTAGCTACATTCCACTTTTGCATTTTACTTGAGCATTATGTTTAGGGGTTTGATAATCTATGCAAATATTGATATAAATTTCCTTGTAAAATTTATCTTTCTAAAGAAGGATTTGAGCTCCTTTTTGCTATTTGAAAATATTATTTTTCAAATCCCCTAGATCTTATTTAGGTCAATATTGATCCCATCTTTAGTGATAAAATAGCCCAGTATCTTGCCTTCAATAATGTTGAATATACTCTTCTTAAGGTTAAGTTATACCCCAAACTTCTTACATATTTCAAAAATGGACTAAAGGTGGTTCATATGATCAGCTCTATTTTTAGAAAAAATAGTGAGATCTTCCATGTATATAATTATGCACTTACCTATCAATCCTTGGAATACATGATCCATTTCTCTCTAAAAAGTAGATCTAGTGTTGAATATTCCAAATGGAATTCACTTATATGCATGTGTTCCCCATTTCATAGTAGATGTTATTTTCATTTTATCTTTTGATTCAACTAGTAATTTAATATAGCCTAAAAATATGTCTAAAAAAGACATCATTTTAGACCCACTTATTATTTGTATTACCTCATCTAAGGAGGTAAAAGGATAATTGTCCTTATCCAAAACTGTATTCAAATTCTTGAAGTCAACACAGTCTAATTTTTCTGATATTTTTTATAACTAGAACTATATTGGCCACCCAAGTTGAATGCATAATAGGAAAAACTATCTTATCACTTAGTAGTTTCTCTACTTATTTCTAAATCAATGGTTTCAAGATATGACTAATTGGCCTTTGCCTTTACGTAAATGGATTATGATTAGGGTTGAGTAGAATTGTATCTGTGATGACTCTAGGATTTAATCTCTTTTATTTATCATAGGTTTGTGCAATCACATCTTTATACCTAATAATTATATCCTTAACCTTTTTCCTTTCTTTTGGTGTGTATCTTAAGATAATATTGATGAAGTGTTTGTCCCTCTCATCACCTACATTTTCTAACCTAAATTCAGATTCATTAACCTTGAGTTACCTTTGTGATTGGGCCTAAGGATCTATATCAAAGGTCCTTTCCAAGGCAACCATTCCTAATGGGAGGCAAATCTCTTTTAGTTGGATAACACCTTCTTCATCCAATTCTTCATGGCACCTATGGTTTCTTTCCTCATCATCAATTATTTGAGATTTTAACTATCTTGAGTTTGTCAAAAAATAGACTAGACAATTTGTTGGTCATCAACATTATCTAGTAATAAAGGACAAGGTACCAATTCAATGGAAAACTTCTATATTTTTTACTCTTGTAAGGGTGACAAATTCACTACTAAAGTGTCCTATGAATCAATGACTTCATTTTGTTAACTTGGGATAGCTACTATGTTAAAAGCTTTAAATGATTCAATTAAATCCAAGATTTACGCTTGTATTTATTTAAATAAGATAATTTTCATTAATATTTAATTTTTGACCTATTTAATAATGAGTTTTGAGTCTTTGTATACCATCAATTCTTTGAAATTATTCTTAAGGGCAAATTGAAATCCCATAATCAAGGCCTCATATTCTAATCTATTATTGATGTATGGGAATTAGAGATTATATGTTTCCAATAGTTTCTTCCCTTTTGGATTGACCAATTTGATGTTGATACCTGATTCTTGATTTGAACTTATTCCATTTAAATAAAGGGTCCATAGTTAGGAAGGGCCCCAAATTTCTTTTGGTGCTTCAAGTTTCATGGAAAATGTATAAATTTCAAGACTATGAGATTTAGAACTTACCTCTTCATTGGCAGTATTATACTCCATAATAGGATGCTTCATCTTTGGAAATCAGTTGATATTGATCCAGTTGGCTATGCCTCTCCAAGGTAGCTAAATATGTAAAAATTTCATGGAAAGATATCCATTTAACATTTTTAACCAATCTCTACTCAACAATAATCCATACCCTTCAAGAATATCCACTATCAAGATGTTGATAGTCATCATTAATCTAGGTTTTGAGGTAACATGAATTCTCACATCATTAATCTCTCCCAATACATACACTACTATCTTATCTAGCTATGACACAGTCATTTTGGATGGATTTGGTCTTAAACCAAGCTTCTGACAAATGAAATTTGGTATTAATATTGCTAAATATCTAGAATCTACTAGGAAATTATGTATATTCTTGCCAAATTCTCAAATGGTTAGTGAAAAAGGGGGAACCTCAGGATTACTCTAACATTTGTGTTGGTTGTCTTGGAATTTTCTATAGTATACTTACCTATGATAGACTCCCATAAGAGCTCCTTTTGTTCTGTAATTTGTGCTAGTTCATGAAGAGTGATGTTGGCCTTAATTTTCTTCATATCCATGAAAATATTGTATCCTCTTTTATTATATTCCTCTCTATGTTGAGACAAGTCATTCCCTTTAGGGGGAGGAGGATTATTGGTATTTGTGAGAGTTTGAGGGATAATTATATTATTGGGAGGATTAAAATTCATAAATAATTGCATGTTCCTCATGTTATAGTTATTCCTATTAAACTATTGGAATGCTTGTAATTCATAAAATTTATCCTCTAGATTATTATCATCTTCATTAGGGAAGGAAGACTTATAGGTCTCAAATACCATAGATGAAATTAAAGGGCCATATTCATGAGGAAGATATGGAGGATTAATTATTTGATCTTGTATAATCATGTATCTCTAGATTTTTTCAAAGGATGAAAAAAACTTTATACAATCCAACTCTCCATGTTGTGATGTGTTATGAACCCTGGACCAGTTAGGCAAAGTTGTTTTCATGATATTGATTTCTGGAAACTTATTAGACTATTTTTGTTTGGCATTATTGGTGGACATGTTGAAAGGCCTATTATATATTGGAAAGCTAAAATTTTGTTGTAATTATAATTATTGGTATTACCCATCCTCTTTTGCATATTTAATAAATTATTACACACCTTCTAAACCATTGTTTATATAGAGTATAATTCAACTTTGTTGGTGTCAAAACCCTATGTGACTATTGCATTGGTGTGAGCCTGATGCTAATTTTATTGGTGGCCATTCCTTTGTGTTTGATTTTTCAAAATGTCACAATTTTGATTCATTTTCTATTGTGTCATGAGAGGAAAAGTGTATAATTGATTATAATTGAATGTAGAGGATTTTTGATTCATGCATGAAATCGTATTCAATGATAGGATTTGATTTTTTAATGCTTGACCTCCTAGATTATGAGGGTTAAGATATGGATTGAGTTTCTTATTGATGTTAATAGCTTCCTATAATGCCAAAGCTAAAGTATTAGTAGTTCCATTCCTTAGAAAGAATACTATAATAATAGAATCCAGGGCATTCTTATATATCTCAAGCATTATATTCTCATCTAGATTATATGTAATGCTCAATTGAGTGTACATCTTCTATAATATTTCATTGAAGGCCTAGATTTACTCACTAGGTTCCCTCTTCATGCTAGTAAAGAGTTGATATACCAAACTTGGGTTAGTTACTTATCTGATTTATGTAAGCAACATATTTTGACACTCATTCCATGAGGTGATGGAATTTTCTTTTAAATTAAGATACCAATCATAAGAATAATCTTGAAAATTAAATGGAAAATACTTTCATGTAACATCCTCATGGATGAAATTAATTAATCTGAATGTGGCCTTGAAAGATTTGATATGTTCTTCCACCATCATTGCACTTGAGAGGGAAAAGGTAGGCAAATACTTTTCCAGATTCCTTGGTAGATCATGTTGGTCCCAAGGGATGGTAATAGTGGATCCAATTAACCAAGGTTGGTAATAGAGGATCCAATTAACCAAGGTTGAGCCATAGGAAGTTTCATAAATGATATGTTTCTTATAGGGGAAGGTGTTCAGGTATGGCATATATTAGGGATGATAGGTATGGGTCTGCACCTCCTAGAATTTGACAATGGTGAAACCAAAAGGCTAGCTTGGGCCTTAGACCTTGTTAATCTCCCAAGTTTCTTTGTAATTATTTTCCCCCTATTTATTGGGAAAACACACAAGTGACCCTCCTTATAGCATTAGTTTTTTATCTTCAATTGATCTAGATTTCATGCACACCACAAAGACTTTAAATAAGGTAACCTCTAATGTTTTGGGATCTATGTAACTGGGTTCCACATAGGGGCATGAGTTATAGCTATGTGGTTAAAACAACCAGGTGGTGGAGTAGCAAGTTGAGCCTATGGGTTATCTAACTAAGCTTTATGGATAAATGCATAGATTCCAATAAAAAGTTAAATCACTAGGAAAGTTGAATGGGTGGAGAACTATTTTATGGTGGTCAAATCTTAAACTAAATCAAAAAGGAAGGAAGGTTAAGGTAGAAAAAAAGGTTATACGTCTTTGAAAATAAATTTCTAAGGTTTTTTCTTTGGTGGACAAATATCTCAAGAACCAATGTTTGTTGTTTGTAGCTTTTGTGAACTCACAAATAAACATGGTTATTAGTTTAGGATAATATATATAGGATACTTAATGGTCTCAAATAAAGGTTGTTCTTCTTAGGGATACTATTTTATACCCTTGTATAAGAGACTATAGTTTGGACCAAAAAGTTATCTAGGGTAGTTGTGGCTCAAACCTAGAAGTCTATATCAATAGATATAATTGTATACACCTTGGATTATCAATTCAACTTATACTAAATTTATAAACCAATGAAATATATCAATTCTCTATATCTATTACACATATAAGACTAATATTCATTAATAAAACAATTAGATTCATCCATATCATTAACACACATCATAATTATTGAATCAATACAAACAAAGAAACTTCAAATTCATTAAGAAGAAAGAAGAAATAACAAACACAGTTGCATGATAGTCAATTTCTTGATCTTTTCATTTATATTCATCCAAGACTTTAACGCTTTGAAATAGGGTTCTATATGTATATAAAGAATTTGGGGAAGGGGTCACCTCATCCTCCAAGTTTAGAAAACTTTGATTACATCTTAAAAGATTATCTGATCATTCTCAGTTACACCTTATAACTTATAGATATTTTAGTCATGCAATGTGTGCATGTTGACAAAAATAATTTGGTTAATTACAATATGGATGCAACTAAGACTTCACTATTTGTTTATAACCATTACATGTAAAATTGTACAAAATTAGCCTTTATGTTTGGGATAAATCATCGCTTACTTGATGTTCTCAAAATTATATTTAGAATGATAGTTTTACTTGTGCTTGATGATGTGCTAACTGGAGTTATGCTTGGTGATGCACTCATTGATTAAACTGGAGTTATAATCAAATTTAAAGTGTGAGGTGGCATTGATGTAGATGTTATTGTTAGCACTGTAGGTGAAGTCTTTGGAGTAGAACTGGTAGGTGGTGCTTGTGTTACTTTCTTCTTGGCATACAACTCTTGGTAATACTTATATGCCTTAACATGTTATCTGTAAATTAATTTCATGTCTAGAAGATATAGCCTAGTCACCCTACCTATTTTTTCCATCAGTCTAGTGTGTTTTATCTTGGTGGCTTGAAAGCCAACCCCAAAGACTTCTACCTCCATTGCCTTTTTCTTGGTTGTGCTTAATGTGGCTTCAAGGTCCTCTAAAATTAGTCCTTATAGACTCTATTTGAATCCATCATAGGCTTGTTGAATCATCTAATCAAATTTATCTTGAGTTACCAGTTTCCCTCTATTGTATTGGATTGTTGTTAATTCAACCTCAATCAAAATTTCTTATGCTTGTTTTTCTTATTTAGCCAGTTTATTTACTAGATCTTCATAAGATGATACCCAATATTTGGCCTCTTATGTTCTTATTAAATATATATTCAATTCATTTAATGTATCCATAGGATTAATTAAGTCTAAGTCACTAAATACCTTATTAGGGGTGTATAATACCAATAAATTCAACTTATTCTCATCTTCCCTAAAAATCTTGAAAAATATGGTTATGGAATTTACATGTGGATCCAAATTAACTCTCAAAGATTTATTTGAATCTAAAATCTCATACATCCCAAGTGTTGTATTTTTCACATCCTATTTAATACCATGAGGGACTTGAATCACCTTCTTCCCTTTGTGCATTGTCCCTTCTTTGAGTCATCTCCTTTGCTAGCTCCTGCTAAACCTTCCTTAGTTTAATAGTTGATGCTTGAAATATAAGAGTCTATTCATCTTCATCTCATGCATGGGAAAACATTTATTATTCCTTTTGGTGTTAATGTCCTCTATCAAGTGGTGCCTCACCTACCAACCACTATTGGTCATGTGGTTGGTCTTGATCCATGAGTAGACCTTAGGGATCTTGCCCCTCTTTTGCTAGTTGTTAATATGGCCTGCCACTCTAGAAGTCAGAAGATATCCATCCTCTTGGAGGTGGAATCTTGAATTTTAACTCATAAGTGTAAGAGAGGGTTCACCTTTTATTACCTTCAATAAGGCCTCACTCAATCCTATAGTCATTGATCTTTTTTTCACCTCTTCATCATCCTTGGCATTAAAAAATATAAAATCATGATCAAAGGGCTCATTTTTATATAGAGGCCAATGGTGTGGATCTTCTAATGGACTTTTTCATGAGGGTCCCAATCTCTATGGGGGAGAGTGGGCAATGCATATGTTTTCCTAGAAGAATATTTATAGACTCTAAAAGAGAATCAATAGGTGATTCAATTCCCTCATGGTATTGAATAGGATGTGTAAAATGTAGAACTTAGGCTATATGAGATTTTAGATTCAATTCATTATTTGATTTTCAATTTGGATCTACATGTAAATTCCATAACCATATTTTTCAATATTCTCATGGAAGATGAGAATAAATTGAATTTCTTGGTATTTTACACCCCCAATAATTCAATTAGCCACTTACACCTAATGACCCCTATAAATGCATCAAATACATTGAATATATATTTAATAAGAACATAGAAGACCCAAGATTGGGTATCATCTTCTAAATCTCTAGTAAACAAATTGGCTGAACAAGAAAAGGAAGTAGAGAAAATTTGTATTGAGATTGAATTGATAATAGTTTGGGACAATAAGGAAAAACTAGTAACTTGAGTTGCTTTTGATTGGATGATTCAGCAAGTTGCTAATGGATTCAAGTAGAGTTTACAAAGATTTAGTTTGGAAGACATCAAAGCCATGTTGAGTGTAATAAAGAAAAGGCAATAGAGGTAGAAGTCTTTTGGGTTGATTTTTGAGCCACCAAGATAAAACTTACTCAACTAATGGAACAAATAGGTAGAGTGACTAGGTTGCATCTTGTAGACATGAACTTAATTTTTATACATGTTAAGGCATATAATTATTACCAAGAGTTGGATGCCAAGAAGAAAGAAACACAAGCACCACCTTCTAGTTGTGCTCCATAGACTCCACCTATGCTGCCAACAAAAATAACTACATCAATGCCACCTCACATTTTAACTCTGATTGTAACTCTAGTTTAATCAATGAGTGCATCACCAATCATAACTCCAGTTACCACATCATCAAGCATAAGCAAAACTATAGTTCTAATGATAATTTTGAGAAACATTAAGCAAGAATTGATTTACCTTGAACTTAAAGGCTAATTTTGTACAATTTTGCGTATAATCATTATAAATAAATAGTTATGTCTTACTTGTGTCCATATTGTAATTAACTAAATTATTTTTTTCAACATGCACATGTTGCATGACTAAAATATCTATAAGTAATAAGATGTAACTGAGACTTATTAGATAGTATTTTAAGATGTAATCAAATTTCTATAAACTTTTAGGATGAGTCAACCCCTTCCCCAAGTTCTTTATATACATGTAAAACCCTCTTTTAAAAGGGTCAAAGTTTTGGATGAATATACAGGAAGAGATCAATAAATTGATTATCATGCAACTGTGTTTGTTCTTTATTCTTCCCTCTCTATGTTAATTAATGTTAAGTTTCTTTATCTATATTGATTAAACAATTCTAATGTTTGCTAATGTTACAAATGAATCTAATTTTTTTATTAATGAATATTAGTCTAATATGTGTAATAGTTATTGATGATTGATTGATTTAGATAATTAGTAAAAGTTGAATTGATAATACAAGGTGTGTAGAAGTATTTCTATTGATATAGTCTTATAGGTGTGATCCATAGCTACCCTAGATAACTTCTTGTTTGAATTGTAATCTCTTATAAAATTTTATGCAACAATAGCCCTAAAAAGAGAAACCTCTAGATGAGACTATTAAGCATCCTATATCTATTATCCCAAACTACTAACTATGTTTTTTTGTGGATGTACAATAGCTATAAAAAAAACACTAGTTCTTGAGATACTTTTCCACCAAAGAAATAACCTTAGAAATTACTTTTCAAAAACATGGAACCTTCTTTTTTGCCTTACCCTTCCTTCATTTTTGAGTTTCTTTGACATCCGCCCTTAATAGAATAGTTTTCTACCCATCCAACTTGCTTAGTGATTTAAATTTTTATTAGAATCCATGCATCCATCCATATAAACTAGTTAAACAACCCATAGGCTCACCTTGTTATTCCACCACCTAGTTTTTTTAACCACATACCTACAACTCTTACCCCAGAGTGGAACCCAATTCCATAGATATCCCAAAATGTTAGAGGTTACTTCATTTAAACTCTCTAAGGTTTATATAAAACCCACATCAACAAGCTAGTTTTGTTGACTAGCAAGTAGGTCAACCCTTATGAGACACCAAAAATGTTGATAATTTGGCCTCCTAGGCTAAATATCAACCCCTATCATTTGATACATGGCCATTACATCAGTTTTTTCCTCAAAAGAGGACTTGAGGTCATTAGTTGTTGTCATGAAATGAGGGTAAACATGTTTTATAATCTATATCAAGTCTAATTATCCCTTATTAAGGTTTATTTGTGGAGATTTTAAAATGAAAAATTGAAGCTAAAAGGGGTCTAGTGAGGTTTAAGGTCATAAATTCATTCAAAAGGCTCTCCAAGTGCGTATGAGGATGTAAAAAGGGTCATAATATCATTCATTTTAGTCACTCAAGTCATACATGAAATAAAAACCCATCTCTTAATGTCTTAAAAGTCCACTTAATACCAAAAATGAACCTTGTGATATTTATAATTCATACAAAGAGAGTCAATTGCAATAAATTATTTATTTTTTCCCCCTCTTGCATTTGACATTCTTCATTTGTTCTCTAAATAATAAAAAGTGCCCTTAATGGTCCAAAACCATACTATTTCAAGAAGAGAATATAGGTTTCTTGGTTTTTGGATATTTTTTATGGTTTTATATAGATAAGGCTCATTCATTGCTAAAGATCATCAACATCAGACAAGAAGCAAAAGAACCTTTAAAAAATAATGATTTGCATAAAAAGGGTGAGATTTTAAGGGTTTTACTAAAGTATATGGAATTTTATAGATAGTTTTAGATCATATAAGAGACATGTAAGGTTTTTAAAATCATAATAAATTCATTTCAATCCTTATACATAGTTTTCATTCTCAAAAAATTCCAAACTAGGCAAAAAATGCTTCATTTCTCCTTTGAAGACCTAGACAGGCTACCTTATAGGACATGGCCAATCATCTGAGGAGATTCATGGCATGTTTCATAAATTATATAAGTATAAAAGGGTCATAAATATAATTTTTTAGTTGGTATAAGAGATAAATAACTAGACAACACTATGAACAATCATTTATGAGCAGAAAAAGCCTTCAAAGGTCATCAAATAAAGCATGGTTTTGGTTGAATTATTATTTATTCAATTGCATGGTATAAAATTGATCTTATAGAGTGTTGATAGGATCACAAGTATTCCAACCATGATTTTTAGATAAATTAATAAAGAGATAATCACATCATTTGGCCAAAAGATAGCAAATAGCTCTTAAACCTCCTTTGAACCCTATAAGTTAAAATTACAGTCATGTAAAATGTAATTTTAGGAGTTTATTTTACATTTATGGGGAAAAAATATCCATTTTAATTTTAATATGGTGTTCATACAGTCAAAATTCAAAAATAATCAGCTTTTTATAGCCTATATAACTCAAGATACAAAACATTTAGTAAACATGCAGGCTTGTTGCCCTAAAAACCCTAGTTTTCACAAAAAATGTCATATCTTGAGTTCTAACCATAAAAAACTATTGAAAATTTAAATTAATGTGGGAGGAAATGTTTCAAAACTTTTAGGTTTTTTTCATGTCTATTACTGAGAATATATAAAATACCGAAATACAGTGTACAAAATCTACATTTTTTCACAAAGACTTGTGTAGGCATCCTAAAATCTTCATATATTGAAAAATACTTATCAAAAAGGTTTTAAATTTAGAGGATATATGAACTAGGATGTATAATTTAATTTAAAAGTGGTTTAATACTGATTTAATGAGTAAATATCAATAAATATTTGAAACACAGGCCGTAATTCATGTGATCATTCATGCAATTAGGAGAGCATAAAAGTTACAAAGCTTAAAATTGGTTGATCCAAAATTATTAAAACCTGGTGAGTATGTGGAGGGAGATTTTATAAATTATATAAAGTTTTTTATATATTTTAAGGAAAATATATGATGATTTATATCTAAATATTGTAGGTAGGCCTTATTTTTTAGGCCTAGTTGGGTAAGTTGGGTAGTTAATATGGCCCAACCAAGGATTAAGAATATAAATAATGGCATGGAAGGATGTAAGGATGATGAAAGAGGGTCATAAATTAAATTTAAAATAATAAATTTTTGAAACCATATCTATTATATGACCATCATGAAAGATATGGTAGTTTTTAGGCCTAGTCAACATGCAAGAAGGAGATGTAAGTAGAGTTAATGCCTCATGAGGGCCAAATAGGCCATGTAATATCATTTTAAATTCCACTAGTAGAATTAATTGACCAATTTTATCATTACCATACGTTATAAATGTCAATACAAGCCATTGTATAAATTTTACATCATTTTACATTTTAATTGACTTTATAATTCATGACTATCTTTAGAATATTCATATTTCAAGGTCAACACCTACAGGCCTATTTAATAGAGTATACTCAATCTTGACCTAAGTAAAGAGTAGAATAGTGTTTGAAACGTTTTGAGGTAGGTGAAAACCTCAAATGACTTCATGAAACACATGTAAATCATTTAAATTTAAAGGATGGAGTCTAAAAACTCAAAGTAAAAATATGATCTAACCTTCATGTTGAAAACATCACCTACAACTAGCATAAAGGGTCACTCACAGTGATAGGGTGAGGAAAAAAAATAGAGGAATGAGGGTTAGATATTGATCTATATATAATCAGATGAAGATATGTACTTGTTTTATTTGAAATAAGGTATGAGATTTTTATATTTCATGAGACCTAAAGAACAAAAACTCTTTAAGGTTGACTCAACAAATAGAGGAAATAAACACCTACAGGCTGTGATGAAGAGGTGTGTAAGAAGGCTAAAGAAAAAGTTCAAGCAATTGAAAGTAATGTTTGAAATGGAATTTGGTATCCTAAGTGACATGATAAATTTTTTTTCAATTCTCATATATACCTATAATAACTAATAAAACATCCATAATGAGACTATTACCTATAGCTAGTATTGGTAGAGGCATTTGCATTGAAGGAAATGAGGAGATATCATGTGGTGATAGGTTGTATAGAATTATTAAGAGACAATGAGAAGGATAGGAATAATTTAAATAATTATACTATAAAATAATCAAGGCCTTATCATTATTTTTTATACCCAAACACAAAAAGTAATATAAAATCTCAGTCACAAACTTATTAAAAACTTAAGCAGGCCACTAACTAGTTTTAGGAAAATGAGTTTTGAGGCCTTTATAGGAATGATCTAGCTATGAAATTTGGTAAATTTGGTTATAATTAGTGGATTTAAGTGTCTAAAATATTGTAAATGTCATAAAATTAATGTAAATATACACTTTTTTTCTCAGACTTGGTCCACTCCATTTGCAGGGTCTAGCCAAGAGACCTAGAGGTTTACTTGAGTTTAAGAACACAAATAAAGAATTTTGGATCTCATGAATGTATTTTAAGGTATAATAAAATAAATTTAATGATATCCATATACTCTCAAGTGGAAAAACACTTCAATTCTTAGTCTAATTCCCTTGAGGGCTTGTAAAGGTAAAGTAGTCTTAAACCCCAAGCACCCTGACTAGTGCACCAAATGGATACAGAGGAATTTTAAACACTTCCAAAACACTTAGAACCATAGAGGGGATTTATTTTAAGGTGTATGAGCTTATCCAAACATTGGTAATGATTTACAAGACCCAAACCCCATTTTTGACACCTCTCATGCTCAAGGAAAGCTAAGACAACCATCTAAGGAGTAAATTCAAGTGCTCATGCCATTTTTCACACTCTGCATGGGAACCTAAGACTTTTGGGATAGTTGAGGGAGTCTATCAAAAAAAAATCCAAGTGGAAGGAGGTCAGTTGGTGTCATTTACCCTTTAAAATAAATTTGATGTTGTGGGAAAATTAGCCATTCTAATATTCCTCTAACACTTTTCACATGAACACAATTCACCAAGTCACTATTCATGTTGAAACTATTCATGAATTTACTACTCACCATCACTATTCACTGGTGATGTGATGGATTATGTAGATGAGGATGCAATAGTTGAGGTGGATTATGGATGTGGTGGCATGGCCCATGGGGGTCCTCATATGGGTTCAAGAATGTGTGCTTAAAAGTGGGATGAATTTCTAAGTTGGAATAGTGTTTTAGCATGTGAAGGCATTTTTAATGAGTCAAAAAGCTAATTAGATCTTGTATAGGAATCTTTGGGATCACATGTAAGATGATGACAAGAATGCACTATTCTATATTTGCTCTCACATGTGTGTGAGAGGTATCCTTTTGAAAGCACATGGGATAATGGGTCATCAAACCAATATTCTTGATTGAAGTGGGGGACAAATAAAAAAGAGATTCCCACTCATTTTGAAAGTACATGGGACTGAACTATTCCATATTTGCACATGTGTGAAGGTGAGGCACAAAAGTTGGTTCCACATGGGAGAGATTGATCTGGTCTTCCTCTTTTTGACTAACTTACATCACTCTTTACATGGAGTACTATTATGGGTCAAAATTTCCTCTCCCCCTTCATTTTTCATTGTAAAATTATAAGTATGGGGCTCCTCCCATTAGAAATTCATCTTTTATAAAACATAAAAAAAACCCGTTTATTGTATGTTTGAACTTGGTTCAACTACACATCTTCCTTAGACAAAAAACCCATTGGAAAAGAGGATTCAAAGACAACTCCTTGCATGCTTGAAAAATCAAAGGATGCAAACCCTACGGTTCTTGGAGGTGATCTCATTTAGAGATTATAATTGATCTTTAGAGTGTTGTATATTTGTAGGTCTTCATAGTTTGTAGTGTGAGTGGAGTTTCAAGTTTAATGTGGAAGTATTTTGTGATACTTTAAAATTTTAAGTGTTAATTCTATGTTATCAGCAGTTGAGTCATATTATGTAAGTGTTGTTGTTATGGTTTCATCTCTACATAGATTTTAGGTAATCCAGTATTTGCAATATAATTAGTTGAGTCTTTGAATGTGAGTTTATTTTTAGAGTTGAGTCTATGTGTATATCAATTTAAGATTTAAATTTAAGAGTGAGTTTATTAACAATATATGTGATATGAGCATTTCTATCATCTATGTTTGTATCTCATTAAATTATAATGTAAATGTGTGTTTGTTAATCCATTTATGGGTTAATTTCATTTTTGAGGCCATTAGTATAAGTGTTTTAAGTTGGGATTTTGTAATTTTTATGTGTTTGAGAAAATATCCAATTTAGGGATATTACAGTGATATCAAAGCCAAGATCTTGCCAGCCTATTAGGGACTTAACTCTTTTGTAGATATTCAAGAAGAGCAACATGGATATGATTAGCATGATACAAAACCTTAATGAACATTTCCAATGACAACAAGCACTCATCAATGAATATTAATAGCAACAATAATATATCTCTGAGAGTTTTCATCTACATATGGTCAACAAGAAGGCTTTTATTATGATGAAAACATATGTGCTTCTAGTAGAGGGGCCACAATAATGAATTCCAAAAGGAAAGGTAGAACTAAAACCTTAAGAATTTGTGCATGTAAGTGCACACAAAGAGGATAAATATTGCTTTCAAGATAAGGAAAGAGTAGAACTAGAACTTTAGGAGATTGTTAATGAGGAAAAATGTTCCTTACAAAAGGAAGAAAGATTGAAACTAGAGGCACTCCATACCATAGAAGATGATGTTATGGTGATATTAGAAGAAGATTTACAAGGTAAAATATTTTATTGGTGTAAGATGTCTATTTATCTTCTAATGATTGTATACATGGCAGTGATCCAAAGAAGAAAGAAGGAATGGAACTTAAAAATGTGGTTGAAGATAAACTAACCACATTATAGACAAATGAGGATGAACAACATATTTTTAGCTAAAGGTGTGTTGATGAGCATTATTTTGGGAATGATGCACCAATTAAGACTTATTCTATTGATGGTGAGAAGGGTGGTATTACTACTACTACTATGAATACTCTATAGACTTTCAAATTAGCTAATAAAGGTAAATAATTTGATTGATTCTTTGATTGTAACTTGAGAAATAAGGGCTTTGATAGAAGAAAGTATTTGTTGTAAATGATTTCATTAAAAAATTTATCTCATGATGAGAAGAAATATAACAAGATTGAAAAGAGAAAGAGCACAAAGTGGAAGGGAGATCCTTTCTCTCAACATCAAGATGTCTCATATTTATTGGTATGGGATCCTAGTGTTTTGGATAAATCCAACATGTAAATTAAGGTTAAACCTTATTTGGAAAAAAAAGATGTTTTATTGACTCTTAATGAATGTATGTGTCAACAAAAGGGTGATGTGGTCCAAGAAGAAGTAGATTTACTTGATAGATTCAATGGATTCGAGATGGAGAAACTTGCACCAACCAACAAACTTTCAATGAGTGAGATAATGTTATAAAACTGTGATATATATTCTCTTTACCTTGTTAGTTTAGTATATGTTATGGATGCATATGCTTTTTAAGTCATCCCATGAGCATTTTTTTTATCCCACATTCATGGGAAGTAGTAGTTACTTAGATTAAAATTCATATATAAGTGTTGAGGCCATTGAAGGCATCCATGAATTATTTGTATTGAGTGTTCTTAAAGGAGGTTGCCCCCTCGAAGTGGTATACGATCAATATAATCTATTCAGTGCTTTAGTTAATTTTTTAATTCTATTATTTCATGTATTTTTATTGAATTGTTGTAGGAGGATCCTCTCATCTAGTATTAGAGCACTTTCTAGGGCCAATTTTTTTTCTAGAGAGTCTTCACTATGTTTTTTTACATAATAATTTTTAGAAACAACTCTGTTATGTTGTATAATTTATTTAAATATTTTAATATAATAAAATAATCTATTTCAGATCAGGGTTAAAAGTTGATCACATAACTATGGGAAGTGCTTGGGTGAAACCCCTAAAACTCATTATGAGGAGTACCACAGGAACCCCAAAGTTGTTGGCCCATTGAGAGGACTTGCCAGTAAAATGGGAAACATCCACTTCCTAATTGAGTAGTTCCCAATCATGAGGAAAACTAAGAGCTATTGTAAAAAGATAAATATATGGCCAAAAAATTTCTAGAGAGCATTACTCGCTTAGACAGCATTGGTTGCCTGAGTGAAATTTTTAAAACCCTTAGGTAGCCATTGAAACTTAGGCCCCATTTTTATCAATTTTAAAATATTTTTAGTAGACTCAAAATAATCAATCAAAAAATTATCAACATACTATCAAAAGACTTGTAAGAAGATATTTGACATAACCTAGAATCTATAAATTATTTGCAAAATCTCAGTAGACTTCCAGAGGACTTATTGCCAAACAAAATACTAGAAAACCAAAAAACTAGAAAACTAGAAAATATCTTCCCATCTCTAGCCCTTTTATCCCCTAATTTTATCTAGACACCTAAAATTTCATTCCCTACATTTTCTTCCTTGAGGTCCCATATCCTAATTCCACTCCTAATTCCCGCAAATTGTAATTTCCCCTTTTTTTGGGTTTTGCCATAAATTATATTTTTATCTATTGGCCTCAAAAAAATTCCACTATTTTCATTGTATCTTTCAACTCCTTTGTCTCTCTTTGACCAATTTTCTAGTATTTTCATTTTCACTCCTAAAATTGCCCTTGTCTTCATCAATCATACTCCCACTATGCAAAAAAATTATTAAAAGCCCCTTTACTCCTGTTTTCACCCAAATTCAAAACCTTCCTTACTAAACATGTCTTAACTCTAGTTTTCCTATCCATTTCAAAAATAAAAAGAAAAAATCTATTATTCAGGTCATGGTCATAACCCAAACAGGAGCAAAAAACATGGAGGATGAAATTGTCACCCTCAAGTCCCACATCAAATATCTTGATGAAAAAATTCTTGGCCTCAATCTTAAACATACCACTATGAATAATAGATGGCATCTAGAGTCTTCTTTAGACTCTGCATTTTCTTCTTCTAGTAATTATCATGGGTTGAAGCTTAATTTTCATTAATTCAATGGTACAGATCTAGCTAGATAGATCTATCAAGCAGAATAATATTTAAGTTTGCATAATACTTTTGATGTTAACAAGGTTCCACTTGCATCTTTTCACTTAGAACTTGAAGCCCTTCAATGGTATCATTGGTATACCAAGGCTCATGATAATCCCATATGGACCATTTTTTTCACTCTCATTTTGCAATAATTTGGCCATACTACTTTTGATGACTTCACTAGAGCACTTATTAAACTTCACCAAATAGGAACAATGAGAGAATATCAAACTAAATTTTAAAAACTAGCCAATCACATCAAGGGATTATTTCATGAATTCTTCATGAGTTTCTTTGTTAGAGGACTGAAGGATGAAATTTGATCTGAGGTCAAAGTGTTCTAACCCAACATAATTATGGAAGCCTTAGGGTTGGTTAAGTTGGTATAGGACAAGATCGTAGCTTAATAGTGATTCAAATCTATTTTTTTTTAATTCAAAAACATTGCTCCATAATGCTCTCAAATATTCCAACCCTTAGAACCACTCCTATCAAGCGTTTGACTAAATCAGAGATGAAATCCCTAGAGAAAAAGGACTATGTTATAATTGTGATGATAAACTCACTTGGGGACATCAATGTGTCCAGTAAAATCTCTACTTATTAGATGTGAACTTTCCACCTAAACTTTAAGATTGGTAAGATGTTTAGGATAAAATAGATGATCCAAAATAATCATAACATATTATGGAACCTACTTCTCAAGAAGACCAACTAGAGATATCTCTCCATGCCTTAGTTAGAGTCACTACCCCAAAAACCATATAGGTCAGATGTTACTTCAATAATCTCCCTCTCATAATATTCATTGATTCAGGTAGCACTCATAACATTATTGCCCTTGGATCACCAAATAGGCTTATTATTTTATCCATCCTTGCTCCAAATTTGAAGTCATGATTGCCAATGGGGGCACATTACCTTGCAAAGGGAAGTGTCACAATGTGTGTATCTCTATTAAATATTATAACTTTCACTCTAACATGTTTTCCTTATCCTTAGGTGGATGTGATGTTGTTTTGGGAGCCTAGTGGTTATGCACACTTGGACCCATCTTATGGGATTTTGCTAAACTTTAGATGCAGTTTTCAAATAATGGATAAAAACACACATTGAAAGGATTACAACTTGGATCTCTTAGCATCATAATTTCACATCATATATAAAATCTTCTTAAGAATAATTCATAATGTCATTACTCAGCTCCATTCCATTCAAATGCAACTATCAATAGTCTCCACTATTCCTTATGACCTATAAACTATTCTACAATGGTATGCACATGTCTTTACTAAACCAATGGGATTTCCACCTTCATGGCTAGAGGACCATCATATTCAGCTCCTTCTAGGAAGCATTCTTCCTAATATTAGGCCTTATCACTACCCATTTTAGATAAATACCAAGATCAAGATGCTCATTTGGGACCTACTACAGTAAGGCAATATTCACCTAAGTACCAACCCATATTCTTCCCCAGTTCTCCTTGTCTAGAAAAAAGATGAGCCATGACATCTTTGCATTGATTTTTGTGCACTTAATCACCTCACAATCAAGGATAAGTTCCTAATCCCTATTATTGATGAGTTTTTTAGTGAGCTTCATGGTGCTCATTTTTTCTCCAAATTAGATCTCTTATCTAGATATCACTAGATCTAGCTTCATGAGGATGATGTCCATAAAATAGCTTTTCACACACATGATGGCCACTATGAGTTCTTAGTCATACCCTTTGGACTCACTAATGCTCCTTCAACATTTAAGCATTGATGAATAAAATATTTTGGCCCTACCTATGAAAATTCATTTTGGTCTTCTTTGATGATATCCTCATCTATAGTAAAACATGGTCTAGGCATCTCCAACATCTAGAGCTCACACTACAACTTCTATTTGACCGTCATATTTGTGCAGAATATTCCAAATATACTTTTGGCTAGGATTAAGTGGAGTATCTTGGGCATATTATTTTGGCCCAAGGGGTTCATATGGATCCTAAAAAAATAACTGTTATGACAAATTGGCTGCATCCTCAGACACTCAAGAGTATCCATGGTTTTTTTGGGGCTTATTCGATACTATCATAATTTTTTCAAGGATTACAAGAATATTTTTGCTCTATTTATATCTATGATAAAAAAAGGATCATTTTACTTGGACATGACCTGTTGAGTGTACATTTGAAGCACTAAAATAAGCTAAGTATATTATCATTTTAGCTATGCCATATTTTACCAAGACCTTCACTATCGAGAGTGATGCTTGTGGAAATGGATTGAATATTTTTGTCCTACAAAAAGGATGCCCCATTGCATTCACTAGTAAATCCCTTTCTATAAAAATATAGTGCTCTCTACTTATGAGAAGGAAATGATGGCCATTTTACATGTAGTATAGAAGTGGTGGACATACCTATTATGTAATCATTTTTTCATCAAAACTAATCACAAAAGTTTGAAATATTTCTTAGAATAATGGTTCTCTACCCCATCACAATATAAATGGGTCAAAAAACTCATGGGTTATGACTATGAGATAACTTACAAGAAGGGTAAAGATAATATTATGGCTAAAGCTCTATCTCACACATTTGTGGATCAAGCTTCCCTTTCAGTTATTTTCATGCCTATTCCACATTGGTTGGACATTATATAGTAAGGTTATGTCAATGACTCCTCATTATCTCAAATCATTCAATATTTGGCCACTAACGCCTTGGTTTTACCACATTATTGTTGGGATGGTGCTTCTCTATGATACAAGGGTTGTCTGGTGCTTCCCTAGAACACAAATCTATAGCAATCTATATTCTATGAAATCCATGCTTCTCCCTCCACAAGGCACTTAGGATCTATCAAAAATTATGAGTAGGAATGATGCAACTTATTTTGGAAGGGAATGAAAAAGACAATTCAATAGATGGTAGTTGAATGTAATACATGTCAACATAACAAGGATGAAAAAACACTCATCCCTAGGTTGCTCGAACCCTTGCCCATCCCTACCAAGATTTAGATAGATATTTCTATGGATTTCATTAAGGATCTCCCTAAATCTAGAGGGAAAATGGTGATCTTGGTTGTGATTTATTACCTCTCCAAATATAGTCATTTTTATGCCCTCAACCACCCTTATACTACCTCCATAATTGCATATTTTTTTGTGGAATAGATTTTTTTTTGTCATCATGGCATTCCTTCATCCACTGTCTTAGATCATGATGCAACTTTTACCAACCATTTTTGGACAAAAATATTTTGACAGACTGACACTCAATTAAAGATGAGTTTTGGGTGTCATCCACAAATGGATGGCTAGACCAAAATTGTTAACAAATGCTAGGAAACTTTCCTATGGTACTTCACCTTAGAATAACATTAGTGGGTAAAGTGGCTCCCTCTCACCGATTGGTGGTACAATACCTCCTATCACACTTCAATAAAAATGACTCCATATGAAGTATTCTATGGTCAAGCACCACCAGTGCTCCTTCCATACAAACCCAATAGTTCATCAATTCAAGCGGTCAACACAATCCTCCAAACCTAGGATCAGATCCTCAATACCCTATGGGAAAATATTCATATGGCATAAAATTTCATGAAATAACATGCAATCAACATTGTTCTAAGCACACTTTTCAAGTAGGTGATATGGTTTTTCTATGCCTATAGCCTTATAAGCAATCCTCCCTAAAACTTAAAGGGTGTCATAAGCTAGCACCCAAGTTTTATGGTCCCTATAAGGTTTTTTAGAATATTGGTTTGGTTGCTTATAATTTGGAGCTCCCACCTTCTTCTCGAGTTCACCCCATATTTCATGTCTCTTGTCTAAAGAAATGTCTAGGCACAAACACTAGAGTGCAGACCATTTTACCTAAACTTGATAATGAAGGATCTATTCTTCTTGAGCTGGAAGCAATCTTGGATAGGTACACATGCTAACTTTGCTCATGTTCCATCACTAAGGTTTTAATTTAGTGGCACGAAATGTAACCAGAGGATGCAACATGGGAGCCACTATTTCATATTCAACACTAATTCCCACATCTGAAGCTTTGAGGACAAAGCTTTTTCTAAGATGAGGGTATGTTATGAACCTATGATATCTCTTCTCTCTACCTTGTTAGTTTAGTAGTTTCTATGGATACATATGCTTTGTAAGTCATCCCATGAGCATTTTGTTTTATTCCAAATTAATGAGAAGTAGTAGTTTTTTTAAATTAGAATTCATATATAAGTAAGTGTTTAGATCATTGAAGGCATCCATGAATTATTTGTATTGAGCTTGATAAAAGGAGGTTGCCCCCTTGAACTGGTATGTGATCAATATAATATATTTAGTGCTTCAATTCATTTTTTAATTATGTTATTTCATGCATTTTTATTGAATTTTTATAGGAGGATCCTCTCAAATAATGGTTGGGTATCATAATAGCAAGGTGGATGAGCTTGGTATTGGAAACCTAAGGTATGAGAATAATGATCATATTTAGATTTATTGTTTCCTTTTATTCCATTACAAAATTTTCTTCATCATGGAAGGAATGACCAAAAGGATGATAGAGTGAGGGTAAAAACCGTGTAGTATAGGGCATGAGGACTCTTTGTTTTGAATTTCACATTATGTTTTCAAATGGGGTCCAAGTAATATTTTAAGATTAAAAGTAAATAGAGACATTGGTATTACTCTTGAATTCTCCTTATTTTGCATTTGGAATGGAGGGAGGTCCATGAGGAAACACCTAGAGTTTGTTATGTTCTCTAACCACATTTTGAAGCATCCATGTGTAAATAATATAGATCATTTGTGGAAAACTAAGATCATGGATGGTGAATAAATATCGATAGTCCCTATGGGAATCTTGATGCTTTATGTGGGTAAGAAAACTAAGTGCCTTCTTAATGTTAAAAATTTTGTGACTAAGTTTGTTATGGTGTTGTGGGGATCAAGTTACAAGCAAGTTGTAGGATTTATGGAGGAGATACTACCAATTATTAGCATCATGAAGGGAATACACTTGATCATTATTTTTGTTGAATAAGAGTTATACATCATGAGTCTTGAAGGAATCAGATAAACTTGGAGCTTGCATGGTGTGAATTTTGTGGGAGAATACACTTTGAAGTTAGAATCCAAGAAAGAAAAAAATTTAGTCACTTTTTGGAGGAGTTTTCAGCCAAAGGAAAAAGAGTTAATACATTATGATTTCATTAATAATATTTTGATCTCAAAAAATATTTGGATAGATGAATGAGGATATAAGAAGGAAAATCAGATTTTGACCACTTTATGCAAATATTTTTATATCATGCATCGAGGTGTAAATCTACATCATGTTGGGGTAAAGAGAATAATCTATGGGTTACAAGGTAGAGTGATTGACTATTTATTACACCAAGTTCAAGAAGAGATTAGTGTGTTTAACCTCATCAAGGGAGGAAATGATAATAATTTCAATCATTCCTATGTGTACAATACAAAATATGAAAGAAATCGTAAGGTCATGGATTTAATTTACTATGAATATTGTGATTGTCATGATAATTACTATATGCAGGCCATCATCACTCTTTATTTTTCAAATAATGATTTGAAAACAAACTACCATCAGATTTGTGCTAGAAAGGGACATGTGCACAAGATAATTTTTTATGGCCTCCTAGTTTACATTAAGTTTGTGGTCATAACACACAATGTTGTATCTACTCTCAAATTTATGGTGGAACAGGTGGATCAGAAAAGGATTTAATTTTTTCTAGTTTGGGAATTCTACACCACACTAACCTTGTTTATAAATCTCTTTAGTTTATTAAAATATGATGGAAGGGTTGTTAAGGTATCTCCACATAAGGAAACACCCTTAACCAAAATAACAAAGAAAAGATCTCATGCATGCATGGGTAGAACACAAGGAGTTTATAATAAACATATGAAGGTAATCCACTCATGTCTTGTATGTTTTATTTCAGATTTTTCACACACATTTATGGGAAAATATGGTATTCCAAGAGAAGGTAGTTGGGCCCTATTAATGCAAAAGTGGGACCCCATTAAAATTGAGAGCAAGAAGTTGAAAAGTTTGAGAAATGGTTTTTATGTGAATGATAATAAATTTCTTGCCATCATGAATTTTTTGGGAAATTTTAAAAAAGAAATAACTTGTGGTAGATATTTGGATAAATTAGATGACAACAGATTCAAATTCATCTTGAGTCAAATTTACTTGTAGCTAAAGAGGCACATAGATATTTTTGTCCAATACTGCCTACACATCATAATGTGGGATCTAGGAGATATCATTAGAAATAATCAAATGATAATTTTGATAAATTCACAATTATTATTGTTTATGATATGAATTCTAACCTCATTGTGAAAGTTCAGATGAATATTAGAGTGGTGAATTGGACACATGGTGCATAGTTATGGATATTTGTTTGGGATCCTGGTAATGTTCAAAGTAGATAAGTTATCCCAATTATGTCTTCATTGTTTGTTTTTAAGCATAGATAGAAAGGTCAAATCATGCATTGCTTTGTGGGTTTCCTAAAAATTTGCATTAGCAAAGTTATGAGTCATGCACATTCCTTTGTTATTTATCTATATAAGGACAAGTTGGTTGTCAAAGAGGTAATCCAATTATATAAATTGTGCAATAATTTTAGAGATAATACACTTTGAAATGCACTTTGTTAAAAATTGGATCACTTAATAGGGATAGGGAAAGAATGCATGTACATTACAGTTGGATGCAACACATTAGCATGATGAGTTTTTAGCATATTAGTTTACAATTATTTGAGGACAAGCAATTTTGGGAAGGGAGGATTTGTCATGTCCCATTTAAAATAATTTTTTTATTGTGGGAAAATTAGCCATTTAAATATTCCTCTAACACTATTCATAAGGACATTATTCACGAAGTCACTATTCATGCTGGCATTATTCATGAAATTACTATTCACCATCACTATTCATTGGTGATGTGGTGGATGATGCATATGAGGATGAAATAGATGAGATATATATTGATGAGGTGGCATGGCCCATAGGGTTCCTCACATGGGGTCATGAGTATATTCTTGAAAGTGGGATGAATTTATACGTGGGAATAGTGTTTTTAGCATGTGAAGGCATTTTGAATCAGTCAAAAAGTTGATTAGATCTTATCTAGGAATCCTTGGGGTCACATGGAAGATGATGACAAGACTTCACTATTCCATATTTTCTCTCACATGTGTGAGATAGGTGTCCTTTTTAAATCACATGGTATAGTGGGTCATCAAACTACTATTCTTGATTTAAGTAGGGGACAAATTAAAAAAGAGATTCCCACTCATTTTTAAAGAACATGGGACTGCACTATTCTAGATTTACACGTGTGAAGGTGGGGCACAAAATTTGGTGTCATATGGGAGTGATTTATCTTGTCTTCCTATTTTTGACTAAGTTTCATCACTCATCACATGGGGTACTATTATGGGTCAAAATTTCCTTTCCTTTTCATTTCTCATTAGACAATTATAAAATATGGGGCTCCTCCCATTGGAAATTCATCTTTGATAAAACATTAAAAAAAAAACCCTTTTATTTTATGTTTGAACTTGGTTCAACTACACATCTTCCTTAGATGAAAACACATTGAAGAATAGGATTAAAGGATGGAACCCATTGGGTACTTTTAGAATAAAAGGATAAAAACCCTATAGTTCTTGGAGGTGATTTCATTCAGAGATTGCATTTGATCTTCAGAGTGTTTTAGTTTTGCAGGTCTTCATAATTTGAAATGTGTGTGGAGTTTAAAGTTTAATGTGGAAGTATTTTGTGATACTTAAATATTTTAATTGTTATTGGTATGTTATCATCAGTTGATTCATATTATGTAAGTGTTGTTATTATGGTTTTGTCTCTACCTAGATTTTTATGTAATCCAATATTTATAATATAATTAGTTGAGACTTTGAATGTGAGATTATTTTTAGAGTTGAGTCTATGTGTATGACAATTTAATATTTAAGTTTAAGATTTAGTTTATTAACAATATATGTGATTCCATGCTTATCAGTATATGACCATATCTATCATCTATGTTTGTATCTCATTAAATGATAATGTAAATGTGTGTTTGTTAATCCATTTATGGGTTAATGTCAATTTTGAGGCCATTGGTATAAATTTTTTAAGCTGGTATTTTGTAATTTTTGTGTGTTTTATCGAATATCCCATTAAATGATATTACATTTTATATGTCCCATCTTTTCAAAGAATCATTAAGACCCCAAACAAGTCTTAAACCTTTATAAAACCCTAGTGGTGACTAGTTTGCATAGAAAAGGCTTAAAAATCACATAAAATTCCATAAATTGGCCCCTAAAACCTACCATAGGTCATTTTATACTATCTGAGGATCCTGTACATGCAATTCGGTTTTGCCTTCACTTGTATAGATTTGTACAAAACTATACTTTTTCAATATTTTTAGCCTAAAATAGTGTTTTGGAGAGCATGAGTTGATGCCAATCAATGGGAGAGGTCGTTTAAGACATATTTTACCTATAAAATCTAAAAAATATATAAAAACATGATCATAAGATCCCAAAACCATTCATATCTTTCAGATCAGTCTGAAAATGCTTTAAAAGGACAAGCTTGCTAATGGCCATTTCAATGTTTTCATACTTCCACAATGTTCTAGATAACCAAATTTGGCATGGAGCATAGTGATATCATATTAGATTAAATCAAGTTTTTTTTGGAATTTTCACAAGTTTTGGGGGTATCAAGTCCAATATTTTAACTTTTTAGGCCTAGAAGGGTTAATTAGGCCTAATTTGGGAGAGAAAAATGAGCTAGAAAGTTGATCTACGCTCAGGGTCTGATCACCAAAAAACTTTTGGAGATGTAGAAATATATGTGATATCTAAAGATACTCCAAATTTTCCATAGTCTCTCCCAATTTCTTCTGGTAAGGAGCTTTAGTTGTTTTAGGGCTACAAGGATTTAAGAAGAAATTCATGGTTTTAGTGCAAATTTGAGTATTTGTCAGTGTTTTATGTCTTAAAAGGCCTTTTTATAGGTCTAATATGTTATTTAAAGACCATACATGAAATAAATTTGAATTCATGAATACAAAATACACTTTTTCCTTCTACACCCTATTGAAAATGAACATTTCAAGGAGCCTAAACACTAAAACATCATATAATGATTCATATAAACTTTTCCAATGCTAAAATACATTATCCACACCAAAAATGAAGAGATAATAAGTCATGAGGTAGTTTTTATAAGTTTTAAAAGGATTTAAAAGGTCTTAAGACTCCAAAAATACCTTCACTCCTTCCAATGCCTAGGCTTGTTGAAGGAGTCAAACTTGCACTTAAAGGCTTCTAACAACCCATAGATCATGGAAGGACCTCATCAATGTCCTAAAAGAAGTTTTAAATGAATAATAAAGTGGACTTAAATTTTTATTTCCAAGGGGAAGGACCAATTCTCCAATAAAAACACATGACCAAGAATATAGGATTCTTGAGCAAGGATTTAGGCACCTATGTGGGTCCAACACCACCAATGACAGAGAAATATTTATTTAATATTTTAAAACTAATGAAGCATGAATTTATATTCCATTTTCCCAAGGAGAGTAAAAATAATAACCAAGATTTCCACTTCAAAATTTGGAAGAAGACTAAATCAATGTCATATTTCCTTGTTTTTGGGGCTCTTGTCTCTCTCTCTCTCCCCATTCCCATTCTATATATTCAAGATAAAAGACCTTAATTTATAATCCCTCTCTTGGTAATGAGGAAACACTAAAAATATTAAACTTTTTAACCTATTAAGTGAATAAAATTATTATTTTTAGACTCATTGATATAGGTTTATTATGTTTTTGTTAGTTTAATTTGCACATGTGGTAGTTGTTTTCTCTCTTAGCAGGTCCTAATCTACCTTGTTACTAGTATATCATCCTATGTAGGTCATATATAGTGTTTGAATTTTAAGTGTCTGATCTTGGAGTGGAGATATTGATTGGTTAGTTCCTTGAATCAGGCCTTTCATCATTGCCCTCATGCTTTATTCGCATAGTGAAACCTTTATGTGAAACACTTTTACATAGGAGTCCTTGGAGTTGTCAAATTTAATGATTTTTATTACTTATTAGTGTTAGTTGAAGTCCAAACTGAGTGGATAAGAAATATAGGTGCATTACCACCCCTTAGAGTAGATTTCCCTTATGCACTTTCTAACTCTTTTCACCCCCAAATCAAAGTAGGTTTTACTAAAATGAAGTACAAATGATGTACCAGGGGAGCTAGTCCCATAATATAGAGGTTTTAAACCATTACCATGTTATTCCAAGTTTGAATTAGGTCTAAATAACCTCCTTCAATAGGGTGAAACTTGGGTTGCCAACATTCTTTTCATGCCCAGTGGGATAAATTCAATCTTTGGAGCATTCACATTAGCAACTTGGTCTTCACTAGCAGCTTCAAGCACTCATCTTGGTCATCATTTCAAAGGTATGAGTAGTTATTATTCATAAGTTTTTTGGTATTCATGTGCATTGTGGTGAATGATGGCTTCATATGGGGTATAATTCTATCACATTTCTTTTTATTAGTAGCCCTATGATCCATCCCTATTTTATCATGACCCTTATAAATCATATGATGGCCCCTACTATCCCTATATTAACCATAATGTTCAATGCTTGGGATCCTTTTAAATATCAAGGAAATTACTCTATCCCTCTTTATGAACCTCATTCACCTCCTTGATAGCATGCTTATCAACCTAATCAGTTATGGAAATCTTATGACATTCTTGATCAGCCCAACCATGTTCCAAGACAATCCATATCAAGTCTCAAAAACACCTTATTGGGATATGAAAATAACATGGTGGGAATTTACACCATTGTTATCTATGGACAATAAATACCTAGGCATGAGATTGAAAACATGATGAATTTTACTATACTAAGATGAAGAAGAGTGGGAATTTTTCATAAGACAAGGTCATTCAATGGTCAGTAGTGACATGTTGGATATAGGAGTTTTGTTTCAAATATTGAGGAGTAGTTGATAATCCATGAAAGATAAGTCCAATCCTACCAGTATCATTTTACCTCCATCATTCCACATTATTCCTTAATTTAACTACCCTTTCCCCCTCAAGAGTCTCAAATAAATGTGTGTCACAACCCTCAAAATTCCTTACAAGCCTTGCCAACTTTTCCTACTTTGAGGTTTATCCAAGAGAGAGATCAAAGGGAAAGATAAGTGTGTCTTGAGAAGGTTGTGTCTTTTGATAAGTAAGAAGAGATATCCAATGAGATGGTACTTTATTTTGAGGCTCAACTTGATAAACAAGTTGAAATTGCAAACCAACTCCTATATTAATCAGTGGTAAATTCAAAATCAATCCCATATCAATAGGAAGTTTATCCATTCATACTCATGGCTACAACAAGTGCAATGCAAGAGGCTCTTAAACCCAAGTTTCCAGCTTGGAAAAAAATTGAATATTTAAGATAAAGATAAGAGTAGTCAAGTAAAACCCAATATGTTAAAGTCAAGGACAAGCTTGAGAACATTCAGCCCCCAACCCTCCCTCCTCAAAAGTCCAAGGCCTTCCCTTCATGGAAGTATATTCAAGAAAATATGTTGTAGAGAGATGAAGTGATGGTTTTCAAGTATGGATAGCTGAGTAAGTAAAAAGAAGCATCCATGGCAAATCATGGATTTGTCTCATCTTCTTGAGCTTTTCCAAGGGTCCACCATGCCAATCCTTGAGAAAGAGCCTCTATTTTATGAGATAAATGAAGGAGATCCAGCCATTGTGATTGAAGATGAGAATGAATTGAGTGATAAATAAGATTAAATCATCATCGAGACACCTCTTGGCAGGGATCATCATGATTTAATCTTTAATAATGAAAAAGAGGATGAGTTTCAAGAGGTTGTTTGGATGCAAGATGAGCTTCAAGTAAAAGATGAGACACACAAGAAAGAGGTTTCAGTTGAGAAAGAAGATGTTTCTCAATAAATCCTTTGTCACATGGTATCTATCCTCTATCATGATAGTCCTTAAGAGCTTAAAACTATTACAATAGACAAATGTAAGCTAGCTAATGAAGATGAGTGTCAAGACCAATCAACTGCTAACCCTATCAAGTTTTGTCCACAAGAAGACTAGGCGTAAGATGATGAAAAGGATGATGAAATGTTTGATGAGGTAGTATCTCAATTTGATACTCTTAAACATAAAACAAGTGAATATTTATTATCATTTATCATGCCTAATGAAGTTCAAGATTTCCATATATATTAGAGTGAAATCATAACACTAAGACATGGCAAACCTTTGGTAGCACATGACTAAGGTAAACTTAGCATTATTCTTTCAAAGTAGATGGATATGAGAGGAATATGATTAGGTTTTGGACTCAAATGTACAACCTATTCACCTAGATATATAATAAGAAATACCACCCACTTCCATAATAAGTCATGAACATGCTAATGTTCCTAGCTGCAAGTGGGAGCTATCAAGATGTGGAAATCATGCTTCATAGTGACATAGTGGTCAATCAAGTTTTCCATTTGATACTGGAGGAAATATTTTGATATTAGGTTATTTTTATTTTATTTTATAGTTTTTCAATAATTGGTTAGAAAAAAAATTATTTATTTCCCTTTTTTTGTTATCTTGTGGTTGTTTTTCTTAGGTTAGGTGTGCTTCTCTATTTAGGTGTGTTTCTTGTGTTATTTCTATTGAGTCTTATTATTTGTTATATTCATAGAGGTGTAAAATGTAATAATATATTTAGTATTATAATAATGGCCATTGAGTCTCACTACCATGTTGATTTATCACTATCATAAAATTCAATGGGTTCCCTTGACCAGTATGCTGGTCAACCCTTATGAGTCACAAAAAATGCTGACAATTTGGCCTCCCAAGGCCAAATACCAACCCTATAAACAAATAATTTGATTTTTATGAAATTATGTACTTATTTATGAATTATAAGATCAATTTTATACATTTTACATTAGTTTTATCAGACTTCTCAAGTGATTCTGGTAGTTTTAGTGCCAAAAAGGCCTATTTTTAGGCCATCTATACAATTCTCAAGGTGAAATTGAGCATCAAGCATATTCAAGACCTTATTTTTCCATTACAAGTTCAAATAATTTATTTTTAAGATTATTTATTTCTTAAAATAAATAAAACCATTTTATCTCCTATATCGACCTCTTTGACAGCTCTAGAAAGGCAGTTTTCAAATGCTCAATATGGAAAGAGGAGAGAGAGTTGGGAGCTAAAAATTTATAAATTTTTATGGGTATAGGTAATATTTATAATATTGGAATTTTTTTGCATAATAATGTCTTATTATTTATAAATCATCATTAAGAGTGACAGTAACTCACTATGGCCTATACATCTAATAGGGTCTATTCTTACACCTATTTCTCCATATTAGAGATAGATGGAGAGGAATTATTTTGAGGGTGTTTTATATAGTTCTTTTATCTCCCTTTCATGGTGTTTTTATCATCCAATTAATCACTATGAGTTACGTTTACTTAGAAAGATAAGTCCTTAGTGTACAGATTATTTCAATGGATTCTACTACAAGTCTTTATTTTATATTCATGATGGTCATATTCAGAGGATTATAGTTCTTAAATGATAATAAAATATCTCTTAGTTTCATGGTTTCATTTCTCATTTGGATTAGATGTGTTTTGGCCCATCTTCTTCAAGTGTGATGCTTTTTAGAAGCATTGTCATTGTTTGAATGGGTCTATTATAGTTTGAGTGATAATTTTGGATCATTAGTTAGTGATACATCATGGTGTAACAAAATTTAGATAATATTATGGTGTTTTAAGCATGAAAATCAAGATAAGAATCTAAAATTCTATTCTCCAATGAAGTCATAATTACTCCTTCAAGGTACAAGCCTATACAAAATGCAAGAGTAAATAGAAGGTGCCTAAGGCCATAAATAAGATTTCCTACACTTATTCATGCATTTATATGCTTTTAATTTCCTAATAAAATCATACAAGTCTCTCAAATTGTCTAGAGACTTCATTATTAATGCACAAGCTCTTAGGAGAAAACCACTATCTGTACATAGTTCATACATCTAAAGGACAAGCATATGTGATAGACTCTAAACCATTCGTAACTCAAAAAATTTTCATGACAGCATTGAAGAGAATATGAGTTGAGTTTTATTTCCAATATGTCACTAAAACTCTAACAACTAGGAATAAAGGTTGAAAGGATGATTAAACTGGGGTCTCCAAAGGTAAATGATGATACACAGCCAACCTTATAGAGCAGGAGACAAGTATAAGTTTATTTAAGTAGAGGGAATTTCACCCAAGTGCATAGTGGTATAAATTTCATTGATAATATATAGTGAAAAGTATATATTTATTTTAAAATTAATTACTATCTTCATAATCTTCATCTTTAGAGGTCAACACCTATAGGCCTAATTAACAGAGTACTCAGTCTTGACTTAAGTAAAGGCTAGAATAGTGTTTAAAAGGTTTTGACATAGGTAAAAACCTAAAATGAGTTAATGAAACACATGTATACCATTTAAATTCAAATTATGGAGTCTCAAAACTCAAAGGATAAATTTGACCTATCCTTCATGTTGAAAACATCACCTACAGGTAGCATAAAGTGTCACTCACAGTGATAGGGTGAGGAACAAAATAAAATAGAGGATTGAGGGTTAGATATTTGTCTATATATAATGAGATGAATATATGTACTTAAAATATTATAAATAAGTTAGGATGCCTATATAGGTCATGATACCTACATAACAAAGACTCTTTAAGGTTGACTCAATAAATGAAATAAATTAACACCTACAGGTTGTGATGAAGAGGTGTGTAATAAGGCTAAAGAAAAAGTTAAAGTAGTTTATATTAATGTTTGAAATGTAATTTGATATCCTAAATAACATGAGAACATGTTTTTAAATTCTCAAAAGTACCACAAATAACTACTAAAATATCCATAATGAGACTGTTACCTATAGCTAGTATTGGCAGAGGCAATTGCATTGAAGGAAATGAGGAGATATGGTGTGGTGATAGGTTGTATAAAGTTGTGAAGAGATAGTGAGAAGGATAAGAATTATTTAAATAAATCTAATATAACCTATTAAATTCCTTATTATCATTCTTAGATATAAACACAAAAGTGATATAAAAGCTCAATCATAGACCTATTGAAAACTCAGACATCCCACTAGCTAGTTTTAGGAAAAAATGAGTTTTGAGGACCTTATAGGCATGATTTATGTATAAAATTTGGTATAGTTGGTGGTAATGAGTTTTTATGGTATTTTAAAGGTCATACTAGTAGTTTAAATATCCATTTTTTTGTCTCGAACTTGGTCCACTCCATTTGCAGGGTCTAGTCAAGAGACTTAGAGGTTCACTTGAGTTCAAGAACACAAATCAAGAATTACATATATCATGAATGTATTTTAAGCTCAAATAAAATAAAGGTAATGATCTCCATAAACTATAAATTGGAAAAACACATAAATTCTCGGTCTAAGTGCCTTTAAGTACTTGCAAAGGTAAAGTAGTCTTAAACCTTGAGCACCCTGACTAGTGAAACAAATGCATACAAAGGAATGTTGAACACTTAAAAAGAATTTAAAACCATGGAGGGGATTTATTTGAAGGTCTATGATCTTATCCCAAAATTCAAAATGATTTTTGATACCCAAAACCCTTTTTTGACACCTATCACACTCAAGGAAAGCTAAGATAGCCACCTAAGGAGTAACTTCAAGTGTCCATGCCATTCCTCACACTTTGCATCGGAGTATAAGACTTTTGAGATAGTTGAGGGGGTATATCAATAATGTTTTCTAACTAGAATGAGGTCAGTTGGATGTCTCATATTTATGAACAATTTTTAAGATCCCAAATAGGTTTTAAACCTTCCTAAAACCCCAATTGTGACTAGTTTAAAGAGAAAGGCTTTAAAATCACATCAAATGCCACAACTTGGCCCTAAAACTTACCAAAGGTTTTTGTAGACTCTCTGAGGATCCTTCACATGTAATTTTTATATACCTTCACTTGTATGAATTTATACAAAACTATAATTTTTGAATGTTTTTGGCCTAAAATAAGGTTTTAGAGAGCATGAGTTGATACCAATCAATGGGAGAGGTGGTTAAAGACATATTTAACTTGTATAATCCATTTCAAATATTTTATGCTAGTCTGAAAATGCTTCAAAAGGGCAAGCTTACCAATGGCCATTTCAAATTTTTCATACTTTAACAGTGTTCTAGATCACCAAATTTTACATGGAGCATGGTGATATTATAGTTAAAGTTAATCAAGTGGTTTTTCGTATTTTCAAACCTTTGGGGGGTATCAAGAGCAATATATTCACTTTATAGGCCTAGGAGGGCTAATTAGGCCTGATTTGGGAGAGAAAATGAGCTAGAAAATATGTCTACACTCAATATCTAATCACCAAATTTTGTCTAGAGATGTATAAGGATATCTTAAAATACTCCCACTTTTCCATAGTCTCTTCTAGTTTCTTCTAGGCAAGGATATTTAGTTTTTTTAGGGTTATAAGGATTTGAGAAGAAATTCATGGTTTTGGTGCAAATTTGAGTATTTGTGAGTGTTTTATGTCTTCAAAGGCCTTTTTCCAAGTCTAATATGTTATTTCAAGACCATACATGAAATATATTTGAAGTCATGAAGATAAACTCCACTTTTTCCTTCTATGCCCTATTGAAAATGAGCTTTTCAAGGAGCCTAAACACTAAAGTATTGTATAATGATTCATATAAACTTTGTCAAGGATAATATACATTCTTCACACCAAAAATGAAGAGAGAATAAGTCATTAGGTATTTTTTATAAGTTTTTAAAGGTTTTAAAAGGTCTCAAGACTCAAAAAATACCCTCTCTCCTTCCAACACCTAGGCTTGTTGAAGGAGTCAAACTTGCTCTTAAAGCCTTCTAAAAGGCCATGGATCATGGAAGGACCTTATCAATATCCTAAAATAATTTTCCAATTAATAATAAATGGGGACTTAAAGTCCTATTTACAAGGGGAAGGAATATTTTTACAATTAAAGACATATGACCAAGAATATAGGATTCTTGAGCAAGGATTTAGGCACCTATGTGGGTCAAACACCACCAGTGAAGGAGAAAGACTTATTCAAGATTTTAAAACTAACGAATCATGAACTGATATTCCATTATCCCAAGTAAAGGAAAAATAATAACCAAGATCACTACATTGGAACTTAGAAGAAGACTAAATCAATGTCACATTTCCTTATTTTTAGATCTCTTGTCTCTCTCTCTCTCTCTCTCTCTCTCTCTCTCTCTCTCTCTCTCTCTCTCCATTCCCATTCTATATATTTAGGATAATAGACCTTTATTTCTAATCCCTCTCTTGGGAATGAGGAAAATATACCAATATTAAACTTTTTAACCCATTAAGTGAATAATATGACTATTTTTAGACTCGTTGATATAGGTTTAGTATGTTTTTTTTAATTTGATTTGCACATGTGGTAGTATTTTCTCTCTTGGAAAGTCCTAATCTCACCTAATTACTAGTATATCATCTCATGAAATTCATATATAGTGGTTTCATGTTAAGTGTCTAAACTTGGAGTGGAGATATTGATAGTTTGGTGCCTTGAATTAGGCCTTTCATCATTTCCCTCATGCTTTAATCACGTAGTGAAACCTTTATGTGAAACACTTTTGCATAGGAGTCCTTGGAGTTGTCATATTCAATGATTTGTATGTCTTATTAGTGTTAGTTGAAGTCCAAGAGTGGATAAGCAATATAGGTGCATCACCACCCCTTAGAGTATATTTCCCTTATGTACTTGCTAACTCTTTTCACCCCCAAAGAAAAGAAGGTTTTAGTAAATTGAGCCATAAATGATGTACCAAGAGAGTTATCCCCATAATTTACACTTGTGGTCTAAGTTAGGGCCACCCACAGCCTTTAGACCATTCCCATATTAGTCCAAGTTTGAAGTAGGTCTGAACAACCTCCTTCAATAGGGTATAACTTGGTTTGTAGACAGGTGGGAAAACTTCATAGGCTTGATATTCCTCCTTAGTTTATTAAATACACACGCAAAGGTCAATCATCAAGGGGGTGGTTAGGGTCATCTTACCCCTTTACACTCCCCCTCTTTCTTTTGTAGGTTTCAAAATTTCAAAGTGCCCCTAGGGTTTCTATTAGCCATATTTGGCCCACATACCAAACATGTGCCCATTTACTAAAGATCTTGAGGCAGAGTTCTTGATTGATCAATTGATCAAATGGCTCTATGAGCTCTAGATGGAATGAATAGACCAGAGACCATGCAGCTCATAATCTTTTGAAACACTTTAGGTTCACTTAAAGTGAAATTCAACATTTTTTAAAGACTGGTCCAAAGTAATAGATGCCCTATGGAGTGATCTAAATAAAAAAGGAAGATCATGGTATCCATATGGTCCACTCACCATCCATATTTTGTCCAAACATTTGGAAATAGTGTTAGAAAATTTGAGCAAGAATTTTCATGGCACTAGATCTCGTACATGTGAATGCATCAAGGAGAATTGGTCACATGGGTTTCTTTATATTAACCCTATGTTATCATGCACCAAGACTTATATTATCTACCTAAGCACAATATAAGATCTAAGGATTCAAAATTGGCTCCCAATATAAAAAAATTTAAGTTTCCATACCCAATTTTCAAAGGGTCCAAGCAGAGCTAAGTGAGCATGGTGATGAAGTTATATCTCACATGTGTGATAGTCTTAGGAAGAAATAATCATATGGGTCTATTAATTTTTGAAATTAGATCATATGTGCCAAATTCAAATCAATGTGCTACAACATAATGAGCAATATACATGGGTAAAGTTGGCTCCTAATGCAAAATCTATTAAGTTTCCATACTTAACCATTTTAGACCAGACCATCGTCAAGACATCATGCAAGATCACATGAACCAATTGACTTCAATTTTTTACAAAAGCATGTGGAAATATTGAATGTCTATCAAATAAAAAGGTTTTATTCCTTTAATTATTAGTTCCATACTCTGTAAGTTTGGTGCCCCCATGATCTTTGCACTTCAAGTTATAAAATTTCAAAGTTGGTCAAAAATGGCAGACATCCATGTGATCATCATTTTTAAGACTGACAAAGTGAACATTTAGATATAAAATCCTTGGTGAGAACTCAAGGAGAAATGCATTATTGACAAGTGTCAATCATGTGGGAGCTTTATTCAATTTAAATGGTCAAAAAATCCCAAGAACTAATGAGAGACCAAGCTTAAAGTGGTGGGTCCCAAAGATCTATGGTCCACATTTAATCAAATCTCGAAATCTGATGGAGAAAAATAAAGTCAAAAGGGTCAATAATATAAGTTAGTTTCAATAGCCAATAGAAATGGAGATGAGCTAAGAGGTTTGACAAAATTTGATAAAGAAAAATGGACTCAAATCAGCAAGTAGAGACAAAAGACCTAAACTCAAGCTCAACTCAAGTCAGTGGAATAAGTAAAGGAAGGAGCTTGATGTAGAATTAGTTAAGACCTAGAATTGAATAGAGTGCCATCTATATGTAAAACTATAATTAAAAAAAATATGCTTAGATTGTTTTTCACCCATAGTTATCTCAATCTAAGATCCAAAGCATAAAGTAGATATGTTATTAATTAGGAAATCATCCTAAGTCATATCCTCAACAAACTACCATCTAGAGCAAACATGACATGTCCTTGGTAGTTTGAAGATATGGGTATTTTTGTCTTCATAATGAAATATAGAAAAATATCCAAAGAAAAAATATTTGGAGATTTTGAAATTAGTTAAATCATTACTTCCAGTCAGATCATGACTTGTCACTTTGGGTAAATTCTTGTCTTCTAGTGTAGACTACTCAAAAAAGGAATGATTCATAGGATATCTAGGTAAATCATGAATATTTTGTTCATAATAACCTATTATAATTAGACCAAAAGCTTGATATAACATATATTAAAGCTAATAGTTGATTGATTATCATGAATAATGTGTTTCCCCTTTCTCTCTCTCCTCTCCCTTCTTTTCCTATATTAACCCTTTCTTTCCATTTTGTAAGGGTTATTAGATTTTAGAATTTTTTAATCTCTCTAAGAGATGGGACATTCCTTGAGATATTATAAATTATACACATCTTGATTAGGCTTGACCCTATCAAGAATTTATAATAACTACCTCTTAATGTAATATAAATTTCTTTGCCTATCCTTTGCCTAGAATCTATGTTTGGCTAGTTGTGCACTATGGCATTGTGTGAAGGAGAATCTTCCTCATTCATGGTCATTCTTTCTAACATTTTTTAGGGAATTTTCAATGTTTTTTGTAGGTCTAGATTAGTGTTCTATTCTAAACCTCTTCTATGAAATACTTATTTGAATTAGCTTGATCTTAAGGTTGTGTAAGCTAGTACTATCCTTTGTTGATATAGTGTGGGTTCGAGCTTATGGGAGTTTTCCTCTTAAGTTTCATACATCACTTGTTAAATTTTTAAGGATCCCTTACTCTCTTTCTAACCCTTTTCCCATGATGCATTAGAATTAGTTTTAGTTTTAGGTAAGCATCAAATATGAATTCAGCGTACTCTAGAGGTTTAGCTCCAACATAGATGACCTATAGCCTAGGGTTATCCCAATTTTATAAGCTCAATTGGAGAGAGCCTAAAGAACCCTCTCCAAGGGTGTGATTTGAGCCTATAAGATTTTTTTCCATGCCTGATGGGACTAAGGTCTAAATTAGGTGAAGAGTTTTGGTGTTCTCTTTATCTAATTAGCCTTTGGAGGCACAACTACAAACATCAATGGAGACTCTGAGATTTTAACTGGTTACAACAGTAGAGGTAATCCTTCAAGAAAATTTTATCAGAATCTAATATCCTTTTATGAGTCTCTATGATTGGATTTAGGGTAGATTTCTACCCTCATCTAGTTGGTAAGCCTTATCACCAACCAAATGGATCCTACCAACCATCTAGTCATCCCTATCATTCCTATAATGAGCATATATGTCTTTCATATCAATGTACTTACCCCTCTAGCCAACCTTCCACTATCACATCCTTGCTCAAACTTAAGCCAAATATGTTAACATAAAAAGAGGTGATGAGAAAATGGGATAGAGAGCTTGATGTGATCCCTTTTCATCTCATAGAGAGAATGAAGAAGTCATTTCAAATGCTGACAAGTAAGTGGATGTATGTTCAAGAATAAGTTCAATATGGTGTTATCAATGATGATTTGAATGAGATGAAGACCTTGATCTAATGGTGGATAGATAGACTAGTAATGTGGGAAGGTCAGGAGAACCAGTTCAATTAGCCTCAACCTTCCATCCCACCCTCCCTTCAAAAAGAGCTTATTTTGAGGAAAGAAAATGAAGAGGAGGGAGAGGATCAGGAGGATTCATGGTAGTAGTTATACCATGATTTCATGGAAGAAATGAACTTGGTTGGAAATCATGTGACCTCTCTATCACATAAAGGTGAAGTAGTCTTGACTGACCAAGATGAAATATCAAAAGAGGACTCACAGCTCCATAATTTTGGTAAAAATATTGATATACTTGATTTTGAAAAAACTCCAATTGGACTATAGTTTCATGAAGACAAGCCTTTAGAAGCTATTATTTTCTTAGGAGATGACATGTTTTAACTTTTTAAGCATGGCTAAAATCTTCTTTCTTCAACTATGGTCATATCTCCACTTTTAGAGGTTATAAGTGAACTCAAATGGCCTCAAGAAGTCACAACATCAGACCCATCTCTCTTAGAGGTTAGCCTTATAGATATGTCAAAGGAGATGGATCAAGTTGGTCCATATGTTTATGATTATCAGTTCATAAATGGAAAATAAATGGAGCTATTCTTGTAAAGTATGTATATTTGAGAGCATGATTATTGGGTTTTGGGTCCATGATTCTAACCAACATACCTAAAGTCAGTAATAGAGGAACCAGATACCTCCCTAAGAAGACATGAGCATTTAATTACTCTTAGCTATAGAGAAGAGCCATACAGAAAATGCAAGTATGTTTCAAAGCTCCAATGTGCACAAAATAGTTTCCCATTTGACTTAGGAGGAGGGTATTTGTAAGTTACAACATTGTACATATTAAGTTAGATTTCGTACCTTCTCTAAGTTCTCTTATCCACATTTTGTTTAGTAGGTTAGTTGTTTTTTACTTTATTTTATTTACCTACATGAATTTGCATTTATTTTTTTGTTTTGGTCCTTTTATTTCAAAAGGAAGTTCCAAAAAGAGGTAACCTTGCATCATATTCATGATCAGCTCCATTATATAGAAGTGACTCCATACCCAATAGATCAGATGAGGCAAAATGAACTAGGTTATCAAGCCTATCAAACATGATTCCCTATGACTTGTTAAAGATGTTAGCCATATTTAGCCCACATACCAAGCATGTGCCCAATTACTAAAGATCTTGAGGTAGAGTTCCTAATTGAGTAATTGATCAAATGGCTCAATGAGCTTTGGATGGAATGAGTGGACTAGAGAGACCATGAAGCTCACAAGATTTTGAAACACTTTAGGTTCACTTAAAAGTTAAATTCATCATTTTCTAAATATTGGTCCAAAGTTATAAAGGCCCTATGGAGTGCTTTGGATAAGCATAAAAGCTTGTGGTATCCATCTAGTCTACTCACCATCCAGAGCTTGTCTAGACATTTGGATATAGTGGTAGAAAATTTGAGTAGGTATTTTTCATGGAACTATATCTCAAAAATGTGAATGAGTCAAGGAGAATTGGTTACATTGGTTTCTTCATATTAACCCCAGGTTGTCATGGGCCAAGCTTTAGCTCATCCACCTAAGCACAACAAAATATCTAAGGGTTTAAAGTTGGCTCCCAAGAAAAAATTCAATAGGTTTCCATACTCAGCCAATTTTCATAGGGTCTAAGTAGAATTGATTGAGCATGTTGATGAGGTCATATCTCACGCATGTGATATTCTTAGAAAGAAACAATCATATGGGTTTATTCATTTTGGAATCTAATTCATATGCACTAAGTTCTAGTCCATGCACTATAACATAATGAGAGATATGTATGGGAAAAGTTGGCTCCTAACATAGAATTTGCTAAGTTTCCATATTTATCCATTTTATACCAAACCATTGTCAAGATGTCATGAAATATCACATGAAAAAGTTGACTTAAAAATTTTATAGAAGCATGTAAAAAGCTCAAATGGCCAACAGATCAAAAAGGTTTGTACCTTTCAGCATTAGGTTCATTCTTTGTAAGTTTGATGCCCCCATGATCTTCATGCTTCAAGTTATAAAATTTTAAATTTAGTCAAAAATGGCAGACATCCACATGAACATCATTTTTAAGACCCACAAAGTAACCATGTGGATCTAAAATCTTTGGCAAGAACCTGAGGAGAAACACGTGGCTAACAAGTGTCAAGCATGTGGGAGCTCAAAGCAAGTCAAATGATCAGTGAATCCCAAGAACTAATGAGATACTAAGATCAAAGCAATGGTCCCAAAGATATATGGTCCACATTTAATCTGATCACAAAATCCAATGGAGTGAAATAAAGTTAAAAGGGTCAATAACTTGAGGTAGTTTTGACAACCAATAGCAAAGGAGATAAGCTAAGAGGTTTAATGAAAGTTGATAAATCAAAATGGACTCAACTTAGAAATTAGAGCCAAAAGACCCAAACTCAAGCCTGACTCAAGTTGGTATAATAAGTAAAGGAAGGAGCTCAATGTGAACTCAGTTAAGACCTGACATTGAACAAAATGCCATTTATATGTAAAACTATAGGAAAACCAATATCCTTAGATCGGTTTTCACCCATATTTATCTCAATCTAGGATCCAATGCATAGAATAAATATATGATTAATGAGGAGCTCATCCCAAGTAATATCTTCAACAAACCATAATCTAGAGTAGACATGACATGTCCTTGGCAGTTTGAAGATATGGGGATTTTTGTCTATATAATTAAATCTAGTAGAAGATCCAAAGTAGTAAGACATGGGTATTTGGAAATAAATTAGATAATTCACTTTTATATGGATCATGACTTTCCACTTTGGGTAAAATTTGATCTTCTAGTGTAGCCTCCTTAAATAAGGAAGGATTTGGAGGCTATCTAGGCAAATCATGAATATCTTGCTCATAATAACCTATTCTAATTGGACCAAAATCTTGGTGAAACATCTCTTGAAGATAATATCTCATTTATTATATGATCAACATGCTTCCCCTTTTCTCTCTCTCATCTCCCCTCTTCTCCTATATTAACCCTTTCTTTCCATTTTGTAAGGGGTTCTCATATTTTAGACTTTTTTAATCTCTCTAAGAGATGGGACATTCTTTGATATAGTGCAAAGTATACTCAACTTGATTAGTCTCAACCATGTCAAGAATTTATAATAACTACCTCTTAATGTAATAGGACTTTTTTTTCCTATCTTTTGCCTTTAATCTATGTTTGGTAAGTTGTGCACTATGGAATTGTGTGAAGGAGAATCTTCCTCATTCATTGTCCTTAATTCTAACTTTGTTTAGGGAAATTTTAATGTTATTTGTATATCTATATTATTTTTCTATTTTTAACCTCTTCTATGAGATACTTATAATAATTAGCTTGATCTTAAGGTTGTGTAAGCTATTATTGTCCTCTATTATCTAGTGTGGATTCGAGCTTATGGCAGTTTCCCTTTTAAGTTTAGTGCATCACATGTTAACTTTATTAGGAGCCCTTACTCTCTTTATAACCCTTTTCTCATGAAGCATTAGGATTATCTTTAGTTTTAGGTGAGCATCAAAGAGGAATTCAACCTAATCTGGAGGTTTAGACCCAATATAGGTGACCCATAGTTTGGGGTTGTCCAAATTTTATAAGATCAATTAGAAAGAGCCTGAAGAACCCTCTCCAAGGGTGTGAATTGAACCTATAAAAATTTCAAAGATAAAAGAAGAATAATAAGAATGATAATTTTATGGTATAATATAAATCATAATATCTTAACCTACTCAGTAGATATAGGCATAAAATGTACAACATTCATATTTTTTGTTATAGTCAGAGTAGACAATTCCATTGTTTACAGACTCAAGCACCCTATTCTACCACCCAAAATAGTGGTCTTATCCATGAATAATATTATATTCTATTTATAATATATCACTATCAAAGTTCAATTTTTTTCTATATTTTTCATGTCAATTATTAGTCACGATCAATTGAAATAAGTTTGTAGTCAATAGATTAGAATGGTTTGCATTGCAATCCCATAAAGAGAGAACTTATCTAAAATAGGTTTAGATTATGTACCTAATATTGAGCATGTGAAGTCACATATTTTACTAATTTCCACTTTCAAATATTTTAAATAGGCAATAGAAATCCATATTTGAGCTATCAATACATTTATTCCTAGTGTTTTCCAAAAACAATAGACTTCCATATCTATCAATTTGTAAAATTAGAATTTTTAATTATTTTATATTTTATCATTCTAGTATCAATCATATTTTATGCCTATTAGTACATGAATAATTATTTTTAAATATAAAATATGGTAAAATACATTTATGAACTATATATTTTTTATCATTACTTTACTGGTTTTTGTCTTAAAGTTTTAGAGTATTTTTTAATTTCTATATGGTAAAATATTTCTTTCTGATTTTGTTTTCAATTTCAGTTTTTATTTTCTTTTCATAATTTCCTAGAAACTATGTTTTGAAATCTTGAAAACTCATAGGAATTGTAGTGTGATTAGTACCACCCCAATACTTAATCCATTAGATAACACTATATACATTTTTAGTTTTCACCTACCTCATGGTATATAAAAAATGCCTAAAGTTATGTTTTTTCAGACATAGGAAGCCTTCCACTATATGTTCTTGTAGTGCACTAGTAATTGGTTAGCCCCATGACATTTCTCTCAATGTACTTTATAGATGGCATAGTACAACTATGGGACAGTGTAATCCTTTGTAGTTAGTGTTCTTTGAGTCATGTTCATTATTTACAAATAAGATCAATATATATGAGAGCCTAAAAAACAAAAACATACTCTCTAGTTACATCCATTATCCTTTTTCTTCTACACCTTTGCATCCCACTCAAGAATTTTAAGTCCTCTATTCTTCTAATATGCAATGCTAGATTAAGTGGAATCCTATAGAGGATATGTAATAGCCCTTACATTGAGACAATTTTCCTCATTGATATCAATGTATTAAATAATATGTGATGCATTGTTTGACCTACAGGTCCTCATATTTCATTTACATCATCTTAATAATAATTTTATATAGTGTTTGTTATCAAAAATTGAAGTGTTAGTGATTTTTTTCATTAGTTTATAGTCTCTAGTTAACCAAGATAGTAGTGTGGTTTAAATAAGGCCAAGGGACTATTACATAGATTCATAGTATATATTGAGTTATTTGGTTAGTGGGTTGATGGGGATCATCACTAAAAAAATTATGTTTTGAAACTTATTTTTGTCAATAAATTTAGATAGTTATATCGGCATTGATTATGGTATCTTATAACATATAATATCTAGTAAATATGAATATTTACTAAAAAATAATATATAAATATTTAATAATCCTAATTAATGTTGATTGTAAGGGAGAGGTTATTATGAATCTTTCTTTCATTTTTATATTTTTTAGTGATAAATATATAATATCAAGTATTTTACATTGATCATACATTTTTATGAATGTTTCTAGTTTATGATAACTTCTTTAGTTTGGGAAAGGAAATCAAAGACATCTAACACCATTATGGATTATTTATACTATGATTTATACCTAAGATAATACCAAAACATTGAATTATCATTTTTATGTTAGTGTTGTTACTAAGATGCAAAGTCACCCACCAATGTCTAGGTATTTTACCTATAGCCAAAGGGTTGAGTCCAGATGCATGGTTGTAATTTATGCTCATTATGTAAGATTCTAATAGATATAATATTTTTTTATATAAAGTAGATTAGTTGTATGTGTCCTTGGTCTATGTAGTATAAACAAAGACAAAAATATTTTGTATTAAATTGAAAATTAACAAATAATTAAATACTTCCAACTTAAATCATGGTTTGTTCATTCCCATCCCATCTCCCCACCCACCCAACATCTTAGAAGAAAGTCAAAAAGATGAAATAAATTCCTACCATGCACCAAAATGAAAAGATGGTCTCTTTTCAAAGTATTAATGATGATTTTTGAATGAGAAAGTTCCATCAATATGAGATGTCTGGTTGGTTGGAATAGAGAAATAAGGAAGAATCCAGTTGGATATTATTGAGAAGTAGTGAAGAAGAAACTAGCCATGAGGATAAAGATTTTAGAGTAGTAAAGGAGTTTTACTAGGCAAGTAAATTCTATTTTTACTCCTCTATTATTTTTAGGATAAGAATGTGTTGAAAGGATGTTGATTTGTGATCTTGGCTTCCTATTTGATTCCATTGCTTGTTTATGCCAATTAGAACTCTACCTGTTATGTATTTTTATAGAAATGTAATTAGTTGGTATTAGAGAGTAGTGTTTGATAATAAAGACTACATGTTTTTATTTTATTAAAATATCTATACTTGGCTTGACTTCCTATTCTTAAATGCAACAAGTTATATAAATTGCTCAGATATTATAGAGGCATCAAAACATTGATTATCCTATTAAAAATTGAAAGGCATGTTTCTTTTTCTTCCTTAGCATTTCAATGGGATATATTTATGGCTAAGTCATACAAATATGTGGTACATTTATCTTGTATTATGTTTTTGAATGAGAAAAAATTGCATATGTGGCCTTTTGGAGGTGTATGATATCTTCACTTTTACGTTGAGGATTTTATAAATGCCATTTTTACATGATGATTTCATATTTAAGTGTATAGCAAGATGTCTGGTGTTTTATTTTCCATTTTTATAGGTTTATGGTGTTCCAAATAAGTTGATAATGGTGCTTTAGGCCCCATAGTAATGTTTAGATGAATATCTGATCATGTTTTCTAAATTTTTGGTTGTATTCATTGCCATATGTAGCACGTTCATTTTCTTATAGAAATGTGAGAAAATATTTTTATGGATGCATGGTTGATATTTGTGGTGCTTTTACCTTATTCATGGAATGACAAAAATAAAAATAAAATAAAATAAAAAATAAATAAATCAGTTTTGACTAGTTGAATGTTAGGTGGAATAAAGGCATAAATCTGAGTGGAGGTTAAATGGGATAGTTGTAGTGAAACATCAATCGAGTGGAATGATTAATTTTTGCCTTACACACTCTAATTTATCCATGTATAAATTAAACATGTTAGCTATTTGTTTCACCTTATTGTCTTCCTATATAAAGACATGAAAATCTAGTTGATTGGTTGCACATTAGTTTAGGTGTACGATGTTTCCAAATAGGTGGTGATTGGTTATTTTAGTTAGTCATTATTTTTTCATGTGGCACGTTGGTTATTACTAGTATAAACATAAAATAAAACTTTAATTATAAGTTTATATATATTTATTAGACTATAATTTATATGGTATATTTATACTTTTAGGATGTTTTAGATTGGTTTTAGATCTCTAGGAGCTATAATGAAAATTTTAGATTTTAGAGGGTTATATCATATCTTAGACTTATTCATGTTTTAGAGTTAAAGATTTTAGACTTAGCCACATTCCAGGGTTCAAGATTTCATGGAGACATCATAGGATAGTATGAAGACTATATCATAGGATGTATCTAAGATGGAATAGAATTAGAACGTCCCTTGCTAGTACTAAGAGCAAAATCCACAATGGTATTGGGTGTATGAAAAGTCTTATTCCCAATTCTGAGTATAATCTAGATGATTAGATTTTGTTTAGTATTTTTTCTATTGTATTAAAGAAATGAATAAGTGAATACTTTATATATTTAAGTTTTTTATCGATTAATATGATATTTATGCTTAAGCTTGTAACAATTTGAAGAATTATAATATATATATATATGAACAAGTGTAATATATTCATTTTATGGTTTACATCTATTTTAACATGTTTATTATTTAATTATCATGAGTTATATATGATTTATTACATAGACATGTTTAAGATATTCCTTATATTGTTTACATTTATTTCAACATGTTTATTATCTGATTATCATGAGGGATTATGAGATAGATTTACTTTCTAGCTTATGATGACATTTGTTATATATGGTTTTTTAGTGTAGGTGGAGCATGAGCTATGATAGGTTGATTCCTTAAGTAAATTTATTTAGTGGATTTGAGATATTAATTTTTTTAATCATCCAAATGTGTATTAAACATAATATGGAGTACATTAGTTAATTTTAATTATAATCTATCTACTTTCCTTATTGTGTGTGTGACTTGATTAGTTATAGTTGTTTTCAACCACAATTTATTGAATTTAATTGAAAGGAAGTAATAGAATTGTATTGTTTCTATTCTCATTTTATAAATAGGAACCACTATGTAATAAATTTAAAATTTAGTATTTTAGATACTCTTTGCATAGTTAACCTTGTTTTATAAACACTATAAACGATTATTGCCTTATTATCTGAGTATAGTAAATCAAATTAAGTCTATGGGCAAAGAATGTGAAAAGAATTCATATTTGTTCTAAATAGATAGTTTTTAGAGTGGGTGTTATGAACTTAATAATTGGGATGTTGTCTTCCCTAGAAATCTCATTTTTTAAGTTATTTATATATTATCTCTCTAAATTTTTTGTAAAACCACTCATAAGAGGACACACATGAATCATGAGATCTAAAACTAGATTTGTGACAAGATTTAATAGAGGTTATAATACTCTATGAACCATTATATTGATGGATGAACAATTAAATTCTCTAAGTTTTTCAAGACAAGTTGTGTGAAGGACTATCTATTGAGAAACATAATAATTTAGTTTGGAACTTGCCCAAATTAAATACCCGAGCTAGAAGTTAAACATAAATAAGACTTTCAAACTATTATTTTACCATACATGTTTTAATATAAATAACCTTAAATGAATTACCTTGATCATTTATCTATTTTCCAATCCATTTCTGAGAGTCATTTGCTAGAAAAATTGCATTTTTTGGCTCATTTTTTATTGTGAAGTTGATCTAGAATCAATCTGTTAAAAATAGATAAAGAAGGAATAACACAATTATGAAAATTTATACTATTTTATTTTATATTTAAATGTTAAAAATAGATAAAGAAAGAACAACCTCTCTTCACAAAAACCCATTTGGAATGCCAATTTATTTTGGCATTTTATTCTTATAGGATTTTTATGTGGGCTCATATTAGTACACCATGTAGCTGATAGAATTTTTTTGAATTTATATGAATTTATTTCTCATTTTGTATGTATTTAATCCATCATCATTTTGGAGGCAAATTATCAAGTTATGAATTGGACACGAGGTGTGCTAATAAAGTATGTACACACCATGTTATTTGGTGTTTTATCTCAGCATTCTCATATGGTTCATCTAACTCACTTCAAGATTATTTTGAAATTGGACTAAAGTTATAATTAATCTTAACTCTATTTGAAGTCTTTTGTCTTGTATTGTAGTGTCATGCTTTGTTATTGTGTACTATGGAAACATGGATTTAGTGAACTATAATGAATCACATCCTTTATCATTACATCATACATTAGTTATTGGTCATGTGGGAATGGATTTCCTTATTATCTATCAATCATTATTATAGATTTGTTCCCTCACTGATGTTGATTGATATAGTTGTTTGACTAGAGTGAAATCTAGGTCTTTCTTGTGGAACCTAGTACAACCTTAGATTATTATTTTATGGTGTAGCTGATTTAGCACCATTGAAGATAGTTGGTCATAATATTATGTGAAACTATTATATTTAGACATACAATTAATATTTGTGTTTGATCTAGGCATCGTTATGTGTGTGTGTTATTCTTATGAAGTTGTATAAGCTTGCAAATATTTTATCAAGACATGTGTGACCAATGCATGCATTTGTGTGGTTGTTTAAAAAAATGATGAGTTTTGGTGTGTGTGTGTGTGTATGTGTTTAAATCCATGTGATAAAAATTTGGGCATAAAAACATATTCATATTCCTTTGGTCTCTTTTTAAAAATATAATATAAACACTTTTGATGAATATGATAATGTTACTCCTCAAATTAATGTACACTTGAAGTTGATAATAAAGATAATGAAACTATGCATAATAATCAAGATAATCCTAAAAGATCTGATAGAATTAATCCCAATGAACTCAATGTGGTAGATCATGAACAAGTCAAAGAGTTGTCTAATTTACATCAAGGACTTTGATAATGTCCTAAACAAGTGGATAAGGTTATCCAATTACTCCTAGCATCTAAGGCTACACATCAATAAAATAGTACATCATCTCAATCATAACAACAAGATGTACTTTTTAGAGTTGTTAATACTCTAATTTTAGGTTTTATAATTACTATTGTTGATTTTATTACTATATCAACACCTTTAGTTACATATGTGTCATCATCTCTATGTATGGGGTAATCACATAGTTTTCAATAGATTCATATGTCTATTTATACATAGGCATCATACACACCTCCTTTGATTAAAACACAAGGTCAACTACCAACTTCACCTAATTTACAAATTTTTATACACTTACATGCTAATGTGTTTCAATTATAGCAAGGTGTTTCTAGATCTAGTCATTCAATCTCCTCACATGCTTTGATTCACAATCCTTAAGCACCTAAGATAGATTTTTACCCATTACCAATAAGTTTTGTGGATCCTAAGCTACCACTCTATGAAGTTAAAGGTGATCCTAAATAACATCATTGATCACTCTATGCATCATGCTTAGATTATGATTAAAATTAAATTAATACACAATATATTTTTAAGAATCCTTGAAGATTATGCTTTAAGATGGTTTTATTATCTTCTATTTCAATCAATTAGAGCATTCAATCCTTTGGCAGGTTATTTTCTAGCACATCTTTATCAACTTTGGTGAAAAAATATCTTATGCGCAAATTTCTAAGCTCAAGCAAGGGTCATATGAGCCAATTAATGAATATGTTCTTCACTATAAAATTTTAATACCTGAGATGAAAAATTCTATGAAAAATAATGGATTACAATATATATTCACACACATTTTGATAGCACCACTCCATGAGTCTATCATGATAAAAATTTAAAATCTTTTGATGAGTTATGCCACATAGACAAATAAATAAAATTTAAGCTCGTATCTTTGAACAAGTTAATATATGCACCAAATGTTCTATTTACTTCAAATATCAAGTTTTAAAGAAAACCAAACTACAAGGTCAAATATAATGAAAGAATAAATGAATTAAAATTAAAATCTAATGCATTATCACAACCAACACATAATATTAGCTTTACCAAGGAGTAAATTTTCAAGGTTACCATAATCTCCCCATGCCCTATTACATAAATTAATTGATTGCAATCTCATGTTTCCCTCCAACATTAGATATTGAAATGACCAAGCCTCAATATAAAGTGATTCAATAGTAACACATATTGTGACTACAAAAAATGTATTGGGAACTCTACAACTAAGTATTTTAAGTTAAGGCATAAGATATAAGATCTTATCAATGATAAGATTATTGAGTTAAACACACCCATAGAGGAAGCTAAACCACAATAGAATGACAATTCAAAGCTGAAATTTTTTATGGAATTAATTTCCAAACTATGGTATTGTGGAAAGCACAAAAAAGTCATAGATACATCATGTGAATTATTTTCATCCTCCTCCTAATACATATGGGCATCTAATAGATAGAATTATTGGTACATTTACAGGGACATTGTCACCACATCATATAATCACATTCGATGATAATGAAATTGATGATGGTGATTTAGATATACATGCATTGTTTATTCAAGATTATATCAAAAAACAACATATTCATAGTGTCATATTGACAATGTTTCAAGTGAAAATGCATGTAAAATGACACTTTTTTTCATTCTTAGATACTCATAGCAAAATCTAAAATACACATCAATAATAGTCAAAGCATTCAATGGGCATTCACATAATACTCTTAGTCATATCATGCTATATATTCAAGTTGGTTCAAAAATATTACTCCACTTCTAGTCTTACCAAGTACATGTGTTTTTAATATGTTATTAGGACACCCTTGGATATAAATTTTTCATGTAGTACCATCTACAGTACATAAATGTCTCAAATATATATATTGTAATAAAGTAATAAAATTTTAATGCATTCAATATGAGTATTCTATAAAGTCAATGGTAACTCCTCCTACTCCCATACCACCACCATAGTTGGTTGTGACACCTATTCAAGATAATAATAAAAATACATTTATGGAACCTATTCAAGAGCATAGTGCATAATCAATTGTGGCACCTGTAAAAAATTGTGTTATACAGATAATACAGAGGAAACTGGTACACATTCCTAAGTAGAAAGATTTATATCAAAGAGTTATTCAAAGTTAAAATAAATCTAAACCTTCTATAGTGCACCATAAGGAATTACCTCAAACATTTTAACATGTTCCATAATAAGCACAAGCAATTAGAACATATCCTACCATATAGAAATTTTCACTAAGTATTTCACCCTCTCACATTATATATCCTATAAAAAATACCATTCTTAGTGATCAATATAGTTATATTACAACACCTATTATCTTTTTAGCTTTTGATTTTTCTAAATGTATTACTTTTTATCCATGGAAATTCACCATCCCATTATATGATGCATGAACATACTATGTTCCTCCCATTAGTGGGATCATAGGCTTGTTTCCTTTCAAATATTTCAAAATAAAATAAAATAAAATATTTCAAAAATTTAAAAACATTAAAATATATCAAATACTAAAAAAAGTTAAAAAATACAAAAACATTCAAAATATTCTTTAAAATCAAAAATTAAGACCTGAGCATGACATGAATTGCAGTTTACTTATTTATATATGTTATTTATCATATATTTTGGTAGATAGAATATTATTTTTTAAACATGTATACATTTCATGAGGTATATAAGTGAGATGCATGAGATACATATCTACATGGATTCTTAGATGTTGAATTCCCTTCTACCCAATGGCCATGCCTATGTTGGGGGTATCTAAATATATAGGTTATAATATTAAAAGAGTATATCTATTTATGACATTTATACCATGTCAATCTATATATATTACAAATTTCTTGATTATTATTCATATCCTACATTGTGTTACATGCATATGTTACTGTAACAATCACACTAGGTTTTACTAGAATAGGGTTAAAAAAATAATTATGCAAATTCAAATAACATATTCCATCATGATGAAACTAACATAAAATATCTTTAAATAAATACATTATTTTTAATCTAACCATAAAAATTTCTATAGCTAATATATTTATCTAATGATCACAATATTAATATCAATATCAAGAATAGGTACAATATTAAATATAGAAATGAAGACTACATTTATTTCATAATAAGTATTATTATAAATTCAACCATAGATAATACAATATTATATCCAATTATTGTAATTGTATATATAAATAAAAATTATATTTTTAGCATAATATATGTATTAATAATAATATACGACGATACAAATCTCTACAAAGCATGACAGTCTCAATGAACTTGTGATATCTATAATTAATCTCAAGAGTAGTCACTAGTGTAGTGATGTTGAGAGGGAGGAGCATCATTCAAGTGATTTACCACACCAACCATGGACCATCAA